>OX438814.1:13115483-13715483 GCA_949316475.1 Hypomecis punctinalis | reverse complement strand
AACTTAATTAATAGGATAAGATAAAACAAAACATCTTAAATTCAAAATATACGGGTGTCTGTTAATGTCTCTTCTAGTACACTTAGAATAGTGATTTAAGGGTCTTCAGCACTTCCTGGCGGGCTTCCGGCGGCGGCGTCGCAGCCGGCGCTCGTGATTTATGCGATTCGAATTGCACTTAATTGGGCTGTCTACTAATATTACACGAATGTTTCGGTCATTACGGTGTATTAGGACCTTGCGTTGTCTATTTTTCATGACCATGTTTAAAAAAAAGTTCAATTTACGTCAGTTTAATCTGGTAAATATTATTACTGAAACTGCTGACAAATTATAAAGTTATAGATAAGTTTATTTCGCATCCAACAATTAGCTATGTACATTATTCTTACTATTTATTATATTACACATTTAACATATTTGTAGGTATAGCACCGTAAGTTTTAACACATTTTAAGCTAATATATTACGCTATAAATAACAAGTTATTAATATTATAAGTAGCAGCGATTATAACACTAAACATTTTAGGTGCAATGTCTTTGCGGTACTAGTGGGCCCCGAACTAGGCTAGGCCTGTATCTCGGTGGCCCAAATTATACAGCTAGGTAGAATTGGGATTCGCGCGACTACGTGAAGACAATAAAAGATAAAATAAAAGCAATATTTAAACCTAAAAACTAAACAAATTTTCTATTAGTTAAACTACCTTTTACCGTGTCAGATGCTTTCACGTCATTATGCTTAACACTTTAGCAGAAATAGCCTTTTTAGTATTTATTTAACTTTTTTATAGAAATTAAGTCCGCGCTTGACCACCAACTCGCCTGATGGTAAACAGCGTTGTGGTCGAAGATTAAGCATTTAATTAACTTACCTACCTACCAATTTTTTATGTTTGTGAATGATGATATCCACCAACCCGCACTGGGTCAGCGTGGTGGATATGGCCGATCACCCTTCGTGGGTAGGCCTACGTCTTGTAATTGACTATTAAAAGGTTGATACGGTACGGTTCGAGGCGTTCGAGATGTGGTTTTGGAGAAGAATGAAAAAAATTAGTTGGACTGAAAAGAAAACGAACCAAGAGGTGCTCGACATGGTGAAAGAGAAAAGAATTTTTTTGACAACAGTTGAAAATAGAAGGGGAAAGATGTTTGGCCACCTTGTACGACATGACAATCTAATGAAAACCATAATAGAAGGAAAAGTAGAAGGAAAGAGAGGGAGAGGAAGACCACGGAGAGCGTTTCTAGATCAGATCAAAGAGAAGGTAGAGGTCATGTCGTACAGGGAGGTGAAGACACTGGCGGAAGACCGCAAGACGTGGAAGTTGCTCCACCGACAAGAGCAGTGCTCTTAAATCCGAATAAATGACGGTACGAATGATAATTTTCCAAACTATTTAAAATAGTTTGATAGTTTTCTCAATAGCCTATATCTATTTTTACAAGGGCTCAGACCAAATAAAGAATAAAGACAGAATGTTGTGAACAAACAAGTGAGGCTGACCAAAACTACGCCTCGCCGTGTACAGACAATTACACACACATCAACGTACAAGGAAACTACGCCTTGGTTTGACAGGCGAACTATGGCAGCGCAACAGAGACGCACTCACACATGTATAAAAAACCGGCTTCACTTGACTGTTCAACGACGTTCCCTCTTGATTTTTTTATTTACAAGGGTTGATTTATTCATTTACTGATAACCGTTAAACAGAATGATAAAAGAAATAACTGTGCTATAATTTTAATTACAAGATGTAAGCTGACTTGGCTTAACATACTTAAAAATATATTATAATAGAATTGTTAAGGCTCGTCATCCAAAAGTTTGACTGCAACTGAACGAACATCTATTACTTGGCACGAGCTCTTAAACACCCACATATTCGTAAATAACAGCTATTTACGGCCACACATAATGCGGCATGACATTCCAATATTACGTACACAATGACTCTTAAATATCTCTAATTAGAATCGATTTGCAGACCCATCGAAACTTGCCCCATTCGATTATTTGTCAGAGTACCACATTGCACAAGAATCGAGATGATTGATGGATCTTTACCGTACGCCACCTATGAATTCGATAATATTTTTCCGAAAGGATTAATTCCATTCAAGATACAATGATTCCGATCATTCGATTCCAAAATGACGGTTTTGATCGATCACGTTCCAGACACTAATTTATGAGGTATTTTGCGTACGCTTTTTCTTAATGCTTTTAGTCACATAAAGGCTAGATAAGAGAGATTACGGTTCTAAAAATGACATAGATTTATTAAGCATCTACTAGTCTTGATTACACAATATAATGTATTCTAAAAACTAGACCTAAGACAATTCATGCTCGTGGTAAATGTCTATCTAAAATTGCGTAAAACTTGTGACAGCTATTACTTATTAGAATTGTTGTACGGTGTACCCATAACCACGGTCAAAATATGCATCGTTGTATTATGCCATTCTTATAACTGTTTCGTCTTTATTTTATTAAATAAAATTGATTGCTGAGCATTGGTCTACCTACGAAAGGCATATGGGGCATGTCCGCCATTCGGTCCCAGCGTTTTAGAGGATTTCCTATAACTATTTACGATTAAACATGTCTTATATAAAATCCGATAAAAAGTTCAAGTTCTTGCTCAATCAAACCTTGGTTAGTCCTAGTATCTGAACTGTACATTAAAGCGTTAAATTCTTTTCAAAATTAGCTTTTGTACTGACTTACTATTTTCGTTCTACAACATCAAAACTGTGCCATCATAATCCATCTCGCCATACGCGCCAACAATAATTTAACCCTTTATTAGGCGAGCATTTTTGTCGCGTGCGCTCGCGCCGTAATGAATGGCCCGGTTGACATTTGTCATCGCGCAATTGTCAAAGGCAGATTAAAATTGATGACGTTGCTTTGTCCGAAGCGCGCGCGCTATTGTGTCCGTGTGTGCACCGCCTTATCTTGGTAGAGATTATATTTTGAATTTTGATAAGGGGTAATGGGATTTACTTGCAGCAAGATATTTTAAATATTAGTTATGCTATTATTCGCTGAAACGCTTTTTTAACGAAGATTACAATGGATGTTTTCAACATTACCATTTTCAACAACCGACCGTAGATTCTCTACTGCAGAACAACGTAAGCCGTGATGGTCCAGTGGTCATGACACCCGCCTTACAATCGTGAGCTCGTGGGTTCGAACCCAGTCCCGTGCCAATGTATTCCTTGGAATTTAAGTACGGAATTTCACACCACTGGCTTTTCGGTGAAGGAAAAACATCGTGAGGCAACCTGCTTATGTCCAAGGAAGAAATTCCATGGCGTATGTGAATCCACCAACCCGCACTGGGCCAGCGTAGTGGATATGGCCCAGTCACCCGTCGTGGCCTACGCCCTGCAGTGGACTATTAAAAAGACTGGTACAGTACAGTACAGAACCTAACTTTGTATAATTTGAAAAGAGACTGGTTGGAGTTGGAAGCAACTTGCAACTTCTACAGGCAGTTTTCAATTTGTAAGATTGGAGAAAAAAGTAGTATTAAATATTGTATTTTGTCAGTACTATTTCATACTCATCATTGTAAACATAGCAAATGAAACGAGCGTGTCAGTTTAAAATAAGCCATTACCACATTGTCATCACCACGAACCATTACACAATACAGATGTTAACGCAAAAATAGAAACGTCACAGAATCGCAACGAATATCCAAAGCGAGATGATTAATCAAAAAATTAACCAACGACAATGGAATCACCCCCATTATACAATATACAATGCTACCGTCCCACATCGCGTATTTATTTAACAATCAAATAAATATTACCGACAATAAAATGGAAATATTTCAATTTAATATCCCGCCCCCAGTGAAGGGTTGAATCTGGTTCGCATTTGTCTGCTTTTTTATGCCCAGATTAGATGGTCCTGATATAAAACTATCTCGATGTTACGCGAAATTGAATAATTTCTAGCCACAATAGATTGCAGTATCGTGACTTTGCGTTGCGATTTAGGATTATTTTTGACTGATTAATGCACCTATTTTCTGGTTAATGAATTAATTTGATATTCATCTGTGTTTTAGATATTTTTGCAGCGATACTTACGGTACAAAAGTGGGGTAAACAATTTATCTAGTTCATAAGGATGACGGATGAGTCTGACATACATTTAGATATTTTGTACATAATAATCACTTTAGGGTTGATACTTAATCACAACGAAACTATTTGGCTAAAGTCGTTAAAAAACCAAACCACGTGACAAAAAATTTGACGTAAAAGAATCGAAATAGTTTATTTCTGTTAAAAAAAAACATAGGTCATCCCTTCATCGCATCGACTTAAATATTTTTATCACAAAACTACATATTAAGTAGTTAAAGTAATTTCTGATCTACTGAAAGCATCTTTAATCACGTATCACGCAAATAGAAAACACATTGTATGAATTGCATCAACGGACAGTACCAGTCGAGTTCCCTCGGGGCTTAACGGTGACCTGCGCGCACGCACCTGATGCGTTGCGCCGCCGGCCACTGGAGCAGGATGTGAGAGCAGAATGCGCTGATAGCGCCACCAGGTCACATCCTTAGGTTAGATTTGATGAGTTTTGAGATTAGCCATTGTAGACTGGAAATTATACACACACGCAGGGCAACTGCAGGTATTCCTAATGCTTTTATTACTGGGACATATCTATGCCATTCGCTTTATTTTGTAAATAATGTATCGGAAATAACCAAACCATCAAATAATGATGTTAATGTTCTGAATATGGTCCTTTTGTTTGAAAAGAAACTACTAGCTAATTTGCTTTTTAACGTTTAATGAATGTATGGTCAGCAATGATGGTCAGCCACGGAGTCCTATCAAATGGAAATAGACGTCTGATGCTTTGGAACATTAAAACGCCAGCGTTTTTGTAATTTTGGCACTTGTAAAAATCATCTTAATTTCAACTGTTGCAACAAATAAACGTTATTAATGTACATATACGAGAAGTCAGCTTTGTATGATTCGGTAACTTGCAAAGTTACTGATCTACCGTTAAACGGCTGTCACAGATAGAAAAAGATAGGAACACAGATAACATTTATTTCCAAATTCATTTTTGTAACCGACGTGAGAAACAACAGGTGTCGTCGGCGTCGGTGGTTAAATTAATAAAGATCGGTAAGTCACCGTCACGGTGGTGTGCGCGTGCGCCATTTGGCGGGTCCGTGGGAAAACTTAACGCTTTCGCAGCCCTTACTCACCCTGCACGGGTCTAATTGTTTGAGAATTTTAAGACATATGTTTCATACTTTACATAATTAATTATGTGTCGAAAGTTTTTATTTTTAATTTTACTTAAACAAATGAAAACAAGAATTAAAAATGATTAAAGAATTTTGAGCCAAAGACTTGTATTGAGCAATGTTCAATAAAAAATGGAACACGCTGGATTCAAGCCGCTTCTAACGGGTTTATTGGTAATCCATAGATTGAGTCTATGTCTAGCGGGATGTATTACAGCTGATGAATAAAAACTAGTAAGTTACTAGCTGACCCGGCCACGCGTTGCTGTGGCTAAATAAATTAAAATTGCGACTATAATTTAAGATTTAAACTATCCTATCTCTCAAGTTGGATCGAACTGCACATGGTGTACGAATTTTATTATAATCGGTTAAGTGGTTTATGAGTCCATTGACGACAAACATTGTGACACGAGATTTATATATATTAAGATTAGTACTATACCTACTAATATTGTTTTGTAAAACCGCTTCATGATGGCCAGTAAGACTCTACCATAAGGAGAGTAAGAAGAATAGCGTAAATATGTATAAGAACGGTATCTTAAAATAATTCATTGCACGAAACCTTTGTTCAATAATATATCTCTTTGATGTATTACGTAGACCAAATTTACATTTAGTACATATCACTTCAGCCCTTGTCTTTGTACCAAAGCACTAATCCTTTCAAGTGGTCGCTTTACAGTCAATCAAGTAGGTTAACACTCAATCTCTAAAACCGCAAACAACCCGTCACGCACAGATGCTCACGGCACACAATGTACATTACAATGTACACATGCAAACGTAGGGTCAAGTGGGCTACCCTCAGGTGGGGTGGGGTGTAATTGTACCACCTATGGCATACGACACGGGACAGTTGAACTACGACCTCCTTTGTGGCATCTCAGTGGATCCTGAACATCCGTTTTCATTTTTTCATTTCTTTTTTACGTCGGTGGAAGTGTGCTTCTTAAGCTTTATTACCTTAGACTCTTGCGTGAGTTTTGGTTCAAGTGATTGAAGGTACTTTTAACTAAGTTGTTTACTTTTACCGTTGTATTTACTTTTGGCTGTATATTTTTATGTGTTTAATCTATTTTAAGTGTACTCGTATTTTATTTGTAAACTTGCGAAGGGAATTTCCAGCATGAATCATGTAACTTAATTGTTGTTTAGCGCTTACTAAAGCAAAGTTACCCTCCGATAGGAACACGCTTCAGTAATTCGTATATAGTTTTACTCACACTTATAATTGTTTATTTGTACTTATTGATTTTTATTTTTGTTTGGTTAGAAATATTAAGACATTTTACATACTTTTAAAAAATTACATAAAATAAATATGTGGACAAAATGAACTCCTTTTCAAATATAAATCTTCATGATAATTTTATTTTCGAGAAAAAAAAATATGTTTTTGTTTCTTGTAGGTTTGAAAATTTAGGTTTCCTTAAAATTTTAATTTATTAAGTACTACCAAAACAACAAAAAAGTCGATGCCCAAATCCAAAAGGTCGCGAATTTATCTATTTTCCAAGAATCCCTATTTTCAAAGGTAACACATTTCCTGGATGATATCACGTTATCTCAGCCTTGCCTTATCACGGATACCAGACAATGCCCGAGGCGTGGCCGCCTTCTCGTGACTGGAATTAATTCTGCATGTGTTAGAACTACGGTATACTTGCGATTTTCAGTCGCACGTCTTGGCGACTATGTGTTGGCATCACTATATTTTTACGAAGACTGTTCGGGGGTTCCATCGTATTTGTTATCGTATTTTAAGGGATTTCAATCAGAGTTTTTTATCGTTATATACGTATTTAGAATTTTATGTAGGTATTTTTGAGCTCTAGATTTTTCACTGTTTTTTAGATCTTGTTGAAATAGTGCAAACAAAAAATCTTATTCATTCAATACAAATCATTTAAACAAAACGCATAATCCAAGAAAAGCCGCATTAATAAAATTGTAACATTATTAAATTTGTTATTATAGTCGGTTGAAAATGAAATGTACAGAATGACGCCGCTAAGTGTATGCATAACACCAAAAGCTGAATAAATGAATGAAATGAAACAAAAAAATCTCATTTTTATAACACAAATTGTGTTAACAAAACGTCTTATTAATAAAAAAAAACTTTTTTGTACGAATAGGTAGTATTTGCAACCTAAACACTTAAAATTTACAGCAACGAGACCACAAATAAGTTTTTTTTTTGTGTTCTGATCGTGCAATCAATCAATGAGACTATAAGCAGATGAGTTACGTTCTTTTTGGCGTTTATAGTGCAGCTCCCAGCGGAGCTATCCTATTTATTTTATGGACTATTGTTAATCCTGTCCATAATCAAGTAAAAAATAAATGTTAGTCCTATTTTTAAATTTTAAGACCATTCATTTTTATTTTATTTTTACGCCTTAGTTTATGTTTTTTAATTTTAATAATTAATTTTAAAAATGTAGTCAGTGCGACAAGAAATCGCAAGTCTACAAAATCTGTCAATGGCATAGCTGAGCACTTCCGACGCCCCACTCGTGATCTGCGCGGTTTTGAATGATGGCTGTACCACACGTTAGCTGTTGCATGCGTTGGTCAATGAGGTTTTCCTAGACATATTAATTGCATACCACTGACGCTGCAATTGCTGTTATGATATGGATAATTCTTTCCCGTATGGACTACTGAAAGTATTTTTTTTTATAATCAGTGTTGTCGTGCCTAGGAAATAACTAATTATTTGACTGTAATTATTTCTTTAATCTTTCAAGTACGCCGGTTAATTTTACTAAATTTAAATTGCAGAATAAAATAAATAATATCGACTGCCTCGGTGGCTCAGTGGTTAGTGGACCTGACTTCTGCATCAAAGAGGCGTGGGTTCGATCTCCACCCAGGGCAAGCATTTTTGTGATGAACATAGGTGTTTGCTCTGTGTCTGGGTGTTATTTAGGTACTATCTGTATAAGTATGTATTTAAAATATGTATATGTACTATATCAGTCTCTGGCAGCCATATCACAAGCATTGCTTAGTTTGGGGTCAGAGACCGTGTGTGAGATGTCCCCCAATATTTATTTATTATTATTATTTATTTATTTAATCTTTAAAATGTACCTGTAAATATTATAACGAGTTATTCAATGTTTTTTTAGGTAATTTTAGAAGGAAAAGTTGTATTTACTATTTCTAAGTGAATGCTGAGAGACATAAACTTAAACAACTCAATAGGATGTGTACAAAGTACTCGTAACATAATCTAGTTAGCATATTCTGCATATTGAGACATGTAAATCAATAGAAAGCCGAAGACTCTCGCAACAGGACGCATAAGTCTACCGCGATACAATATTATGTAGAGACGAAGAGACAGGAATGGGATACTGCTAGCTGAACTATTTCCGTTGAGAAAAACAATCATCAGAACTACAGCTACTTTATTGTATCAGCCTTTTTTTAATAGTTCACTGTCTAACATAAGCGTACCCACGAAGCTAACTTACATATTTGTGTCTAACAACTTTATTCTGTAAAGTCTTTTGGGTATCTTTTTTGAATTAAGATTTTGGAAAATAACTTTTTATATCTGAATATTTTATCTAAATACATATATGTCACTTTTCAAACTATCTGCACTGAACAATAAAGTATATGCCTATATTAATAAATAATCAAAGTCTTAGTGCAATTTTTAGAATGCACCAAAATTTATCTGATTTGTGTTTATGTTCTAAGCTTTGAAACTTCTTCATAATCATAATAATTTATCTCATAATTGTTATCAGTAGTGTAATATCAATTATAAATTAAAAAAATACTATCTTAGAAGTATTCGATCAAATAATAATTTCACTGAAGCTCAAATTAGGTCAATGTTGAAATGATTTTAATTTTAGTGCATCCTACACTAGGTTTCTCTTAAAGAGTTACTTTTGTGATAAACTTTTCAAAAACTAACTGATAGCGTTGCCTCTGCCAACGCTATTTATTGGTTAAAATGATAAGTACTTCACGAATTCGACGTAAAGTCAGGACTGCGAATTAGCTCAGTTGGGAGAGCCTCGGGCTCCGAATAGTGATCCGAGGACGCAGGTTTGAGTCCTGCATTCACGACGAATTTTCGAAATGTTTATCAAATAGGTCAATATTACAAAAAATAAATTAAGTCATTATTTTATTTAGGTCAAACGAGAGTAAACCTTACGATTCAATATTATAATATTTTTTCTTTTTCTTTTCAGCGGCAAGTGCTCGCAGCAACCGCAGCGCTTCTATCATCAGCAATCCATCATTCAACGAAGTTCCTTCTATTATTGAGAACGAAGAGCACGAAGACACACAACCGAGGTGCTCCATTTGTGACGCTGCCTTCGCTAATATTGATGTGTAAGTACCTTAGTTAAATTCTCTATAGTAAATTGTTTTTTTTTTTTAATTCATACTATGACTTAATTTGGCCACCAACTTGCGTGATGGAAAGCGAACTTGTAGCCGAAGATGGAGTATGTAGAATTATTGACCTAGATTCTAGAAAATATTTATTAACTCTTGTCTTAAAGATATCTAGATTGTAATTGCCAGAAAACCATGACGAAGCTAAGGCATTCCAATCCATAGCAGTCTGCATTGTGAAGGAAGAAGCGAATCGCTTATTTAAGCGATTTTCGGCTTGTCTTATTGTGGATAGATTGAATTATGCTAACTACTAGTGATTACCGCCGACTATGGACAATTGCAACATTAAGTCGGTATTAATGCATGGCGCACTGAAAATTGAGAAACTACAGCAACTTATAAAAAATAATTTTACCAAGATTTTTTTTGAACTCTATCCAATCAACCTTTTCTTCATTGTCGACATTAATGATATAATTAAATAATTAGATAATATAAATAGGAAATAGGAATTCTATATCTATAAAAATATACATCACATTGTGTAGCATTTCAGAAGTCTGATTACCTTAGACATTAACAAGATCCATTTTCGCAGACGGTTCTAATCGTATTGTGCTTAAATTATATTCAAATCAATCGCATGCGCTACACAAACGCTATTCAAGATGCTAGATGCGAGATGCAGAAGTCGATCAATTTCAAACGTCTTCGAAACCATTAGCCTCCCGCCATTAATATTATTTGGTCGGGGAGCGGTCCAGTAAAGATTTATTTAGCGCTAGTGATGTACCCGATCGATAAGGCGCATGTCGATGATTTGTTGTGAGCCGGCCCGAGGCACGCGACGCTTCTCGACGTCTGAAAAATGATCGGGAAGCGTCAATAACCTCTTAACTATGAACTCTAAAAGCAAAAAATATCGATATAAATCAAATAGCTATCTCCGTTCGTATCTAAACATAAATTGTCTCATCACAATGGAAATAAATCATGAATTTATTATCTTTGTGACGAGCAACAGAAGGCTGTAATGGCGTGTGTCATCATATTCTATTGAAGCGGCCGCGAGCTCGTCAATAATGCAAGGATCGAGATTATCAACATGCACCGTTTGGAACGATCCTCGTGGCCATTATCGCACCATCACTATTGTTTTAAATGTTCACCTTTCTAGGGCATCAAAAGATCGATTAGTAATTACATGGGCTGTAGCTGTTTGTTATTTTTAATAGCTTCACAATTTATTTCCTCTACATTGTTTGCTTTTATTGCGGCACTTCTTTTCGTTCTTGTTTCTGTTAACTGATTGTTTATGATTTATTGAAACAAAGCTTTCAATAAACAGCTTCTTATCGCTTCTTTTGAGCAATCACATCGCATAGCTATTACTATTGATCTTCCAAATTATATTGTCACGCGTGTTCTTAATATATCGTGCGTATGATGAATCATGTACTTACGTTATGAAACCCATTGTAATCTCCCTTATCGCATCTTTCTTCCACTCTTACTTTCGTCAGACTGCTGTCACAATCGGAATGAATCGAATCGGAATCGAATAATCATCTGTCACACCTTGAGTCGGTATCAGATTGATCGGTAGCAATTGCGAAGTCGAAAAAACTCTACAAGTACTTCGCCTCGTAGTTATTTAAATGTCAGTTTTAGCTTTTATACGCTCCATTAAATAAGAACCTGATGTGATTGTCTGAAATAGCTGGATACTAGTTAACACTCTAAAACCTGTAATTTTGCACACTGGCATGCTTATTAAGATACCAGACACCTAATTTGTTGCCAAATTAATCAGACATAAAAAAGTAGTCTAGATTGAGTCTTGAAGAATTTAATTCGTTATTTATAGATAAATAGTGTTAGTAGTGATAATTCTAGTAGCTGAGCAATTTTGATTATTATCTTTAAAACGTGCTTACAAGTTTAAAAAAATAATGAATATTGAACCGATAATAAATAATATTCCGAACAAAAACATTCATGTAAGTTTAGTTGCGGTACGGTACAATGAATAGCAATACAAATTTAAATAAAAATCTACACAGAGCTAGGTTTAGTTAGTTGCGCGTTAAAGTTAACTTTTTCCGCATAGAATCCCACAAGTAGATAAGTAGCTGTCGAGTATCACTATGTTTAAGTAAAAAAACATGCAGATGATGTCGAGACGTAAATAATTACAATCATTCAAAAGTAAAAAAAGACAATCACTGTTCTAATTGAGTCCATTTCAAATCAACGCACAGGCGTCATCAGCGCGAGCCAAACTCACTTTCAATTGTTACCACCTTGCGTAACGTTTTATTAAACGGTACACCGTACAATTGCACTGACCGACGTTCGGATGCTGTACTACAAGGTTTCTCAAAGTGGAGTTCTAGAGCCCCTGGCTAGGGGTTCGCTACTTGACGTTACGGGGGCTTGGGAGAAAAATTACGTAATGGATGGCGATGCAAGCGACACAGAGTAGAACGTGGGTTTTCACACTAAAACTTAGTCATAATATTACTGAAGTACCTACCTACAAAATTTGAATTAATGGTGAGTCAAATTCAAAATTTAAAGTAGGCCAAAGTTACTCCTCAAACCGAATAAATTTACGACAAATATTATGGTTTTTTTTCTTCTAATTGAGTATGTTACACTTACCCAAGTTCATGGTCATTTGAGAACTTTTACGCACTTTCAAGCACACGGTGATAAAATTTGAGAAACTCTGTATATCAGTCGAAATAGTAAAAAATGTCTACCACTGAAGATCTTATGTCTAGATAGAATGTTGCAAGCGGCCCTGGGGGCTATGCGTAGTGCGAATTGGAAATCTCGCGCACTTGTAGGCCAAAAATGTATCTATGACGACTCTGTAAAAAACTTGGCCGGGATTGAACTAGCCAGCAATATATTAGGAATTATACACATCATATATAAGTTCCTGGATCCAAAAAGGGCTGGATGATAATAATGATGATGGACATATAATAGTTTGGTGTAGGTATGTTATAGTAAAAGCCGTGGTGGTTTAGTGGTAGTAACACCCGACCTGCAATCGTGAGATCGTGGGTTCAAATCCCGATCCCGTACCAATGAGTTTCTTTGGAACTTATGTACGGAATTTCACATCATTTGCTTTTCGGTGAAGGAAAACATCGTGAGGCAACCTGCATACGTCCGTAGAAGAAATTCGATGGCGTATGTGAATCCACCAACCCGCACTGGGCCAGCGTGGTGGTTATGGCCCAATCACCCTTCGTGGGTAGGCCTACGTCCTGCAGTGGTCTATTAAAAAGGCTAGTACAGTATAATGTTAAAGTATCTTGTAAGCGTCCCTTAGTTGGACTGGTTACTAAAAGTTTATATTTAAGTAGGTACCTGTATATCTACTTATCTAGTTCATAAAATGATACGCTCTTTTAGTCTAGAAAGTTACTACTTTATACTTTGGTCAGAAAAACTCTTCGGTCCATTATAGAAAGCTTTATGAACACTCTGAACGCTTAAGTTACGAGTCATAACATACAAACCAAAACGTGATGAAAATTTGACCATTACGACCAGGATTTGTACCCAATATGATGCACGCTGACCATTGCGCGTGCGCCTATTACGCACCACTAAATAGCGAGTAACATTGGTCTCAGCGTAATAAAATATTACAAAATTACCGAACGATTGAGCTAATTAAAAAGCTTGCACAATTAATTTGTTAATCACATTTATGCCGATTTGTTAGGTTGATTTATTTGCGACAGTGTCGTTGTAAATTGATTGCCTAAAGATACCGACTGCAATTATTATGACTAAGTTTTATTAGATTAAGTGCGATCCAGTTTTTAATAAGCCTTTGATTAATCTCCCGTACTTAAACTGCTGGTAGCATTTATAATTAGAATCTGGTACAATTTGTATGTCGGTTAAGTAAATATTTAATTTTACAGGCACTAGTTATTTAATTGTTTTTTATGCACCAAAAACCTGTTGCAAAACAAGCAGTCTACATTATACTTAACAACTGTTGTTCTGTGATTACTGATTTGGTTACGATTTGTTCTTTTTTTTTTTCAAAAATTAGTGAAATAATTCAAAATTGTATTCTTTTCTTGCCTGAAATTTGTAATTTTTCTTTAAGTATTTAAATATGTTTAAGTTATTTTTAAGCTCAAAAACGTTTTGACTTTAGACTAAATTTTTGATTGTTGAAATTGAATAAATAAATAATAAATAAATCATATATTTAGGGAAATTTATCGCACGTGATGCAGATTAATCTATAGGTTTATCTTGTAAATAATAATTGTCTCAAAGTAATGTCATGTTTAGATCCATGCTACAATATATTAGGATTATATTATTAGGAAAAATTGTATGGAATTTTATACAATAGATAAAATCAGACACAATCTCTCAACCTGGTAAAATGCACTCATTTATATTTATGCTATTGACAAAACATAAATAACAATCTTCATTAATAAGTTATTTGTAAGTAAAAATACGTCATAGTTTGGAGAGAAACGTAACATCTCTACGTAACGTATTTTATCTTCTAACGTATCAGTGATGAACTATAGCGCTACATTTTGTACCTTTGCTCAAAGACCTTTTTATATATCTTTGCAAAGATCGGACCAAAGACACTTCTTCGATAGCTACCAAATCACAAATTCAGTACTACACGCAATGTCCACTTTATTGAGAACCAGTTAAAACTTTGATGGTTTTTGTTGTGTGTGGTTGTTGTACTAATAAACAATATGGTGTAGAATCTAAGATTAACAATCACAATAATAACAATCTAAGATCATTATTATAGATTATATAAGATGTGCTTAAATTTTCATTCACGTCGGTGTACTAAAACGGGCATATCCTTACAATGAAGGTCTATGCACAGATTAATTAAAAGATATGGCGACGGGAACGCTGTCCACAACAGTGAAAACACGTCGTCTTATCATAGAGAGTTCACTGAGACTTTTAACTAAATCGATATCTATTGACGCATTGATTCAAAAGACAATTATGCTACTTGTTGCACAAACAGTAATGTATTTGAAACATTATTTATTGATCTAATAACAAGAAATAGCAGGTGCAAAGATAGAAAACGGCCTGCGGCAGAAAGGGTTGCGTGTGGTGGACCAGTTATGCCAAGGAGAGTTGAGGCCGTTTTTGCAAATGATATACGTTTTCCATCAAATGCCGGCATAAGTTACCGATCGTGCTAACGTGATTTGCTGCCTCTAAAGCATAGAAGAAGACGAAGAAAGGGAAAAACTAAGATTGAAAGTTTCAAGGCATGACTGTCGCAAAATAGCGTCAAAAACAGCTATAATTATGATCGACTAATTTTTACCCGCGGCTTCGCTCGCGAACGCCAGATATCATTATAATTTATAGCCTATGTGTTATTCTGATATATCAGCTATATAATTGCAAAGTTACATCTTAATCCGTTCAGTAGTTTTTGCGTGAAAGAGTAACAAACATCCATACATCCATCCATCCATCCTCACAAACTTTCACGTTTATAATATTAGTAGGATATTATTGCAAAGTTTCATATCAATCCGTTCAGTAATTTTTGCGTGAAAGAGTAACAAACATCCATACATCCATCCATCAATCCATCCATCCTCACAAACTTTCACGTTTATAATATTAGTAGGATGACACATGGTATAAATGAGACTTGACCTTCTGTCAAAAATCAAAATGTCATATAGCATATCCACAAAATGGTGGAACTGCATATCCACAAACTTTAAAGTAAAGCTATTTGTAAAAGGATTTTTTATGACAATGAAAAGAAAATGCTTCTAAACCACGAAATCGTTGAAAATATAAAACCATTATCATCGAAAAAAGACGTCGACAACACATAGAAACTATGTAATAAAATCTCTTAAAGACAGAACTTGACGTCAGCAATACGATAAGCATGTCAGAAATTTAACTGTAAAATTTAACAAGTTTAAAAGTAAATTCGACATTTTCATAATATGGCAGAATAAATTCAATGTAGAGCTTATTGTTGTACGATAAATTAAATTTCCAGCTTTTCCTCTCTCTGTCTTTCTTCCATGACCTAACGAGAGTTATACTTTGACGAATGATATTGATAACATCGACGTTAAGGGCCGCGTCAAATGGCAAAGATAAATAAGAAGTTGTTGACACTAGTTAGAATTTCCATTACATTTCAACTGCCGCATATTTTATAATGATAATGAATGTTGTCTTAGACATTTAACATAGAGAGGAAATTTTACATATCTATATGAATATATTATTAACTGTACTATTTCAACTGTGCTGCTTACATTCTTTCCAAGTATTTTCTCATTGCAAGTATACTCTCTACAAAAAAAAAAATTTAAACTATCAATTACTAAAAATTTTTTTTTTAAACTAATCAAAACTAACCCGCACTTTGTTTAAACTTATTCCCTTAAAAAGATAAAATCATTTTTTGTAAGTATACATATTTGTACAAGAATATAGCTGTAATAAGGTTGCTTTTAAATTTTCTTATGCATACATTTTAGCAGAGGGGTATAGGCAAATCAAGTCCCTTCAAAAAATATAATCAAAGACTTTTGTCTCATAAAATCAAACGCACACAATTTACTGCAAAAATGAATCCTGAGCATGCATGACAAACTAACATGTTTAAATTATTCTACAACCAAGTAACTATAAATTTCTCCTCGTAGGCGATTCCCTATGCATAAAGAATTAAAGATGATATTACTTTTGTCCATTCCTGCAAGTCTTACCACTTATTCAGGTTCGTTAGTGCAATCTTCACACTCTCCAATAAAACTGCTGGTGCTAAGATAAAACACAATTAGAATATTAAACGAAGTCGCAAAATTTATAGTTGCAATGAAAACGCCACTGATATTCTCTAGTTTACTTAGTTAAGTCATTTCGTACACGTGAGAAGGAGTTGGTGTATCTTTGTAGGCTTAATGCAATAAAATGTAAAGTAAACGACCTTTAGATGCAATAACGATACTGCGATATGGACTAAGAAGTGTTAATATGACTCCTAGTGGGAAGCTGATCGGCTAAGAAAATCTTTGTGATGGCTTCATTTGTAGTAATTTGTGATCGTAATCAAACCTACTTTATAACAGAAATGCTTTACAAATTGTTAATGTTTATTATGTTATGTACTTCTGTATCAAGAAATATATATACCTACTAAGGATAGAGACCATGGGTAGCTGGGGCGCTGAGGCCAAATTGTTAATTTCTGAAATAGGGCGCAAGATTCGGGAAAAAGGAGGTGACTCCCGTTCTACCTAGTTTCTGGTGCAAAGAATGTCCTTCGCCATCCAACGTGGCAATGCAGCAAGTGTTATGGGCACCTTTGCACCAGGAACGATGAGGGGTGGGTTATTTGATTAATTTTCTAAGTAGGTATAGATATATTTTTTTCTGTTATTGTTGTTATTCATATTTAACATACTTTAGTACCTTTGAAACTACAACCTTTTTACTAAGGATAGATAGAATTGATACATCTACTGATATACATACCTATACATTCTTACATTTCACATTCATATAGTTCATTTTAAAAATGTAGAATTCAAACGTTTTGTGCGTAGCAGGGAATACCAATCACGGGTAGCGCTTAATAAGATAAATATACCTACATCTCAAGAGGCGCTCGCTCGATTCAGTCCAGGGCCTGGTGCAAAAAGCACGCTTTGTAAAGAGGTTTCTGTTTGTAGCCCCTAACACCGGTAGTTTGAGCTCCGTCCCGCTGCCGAGAAGTAAACTAGGTTAAGTTTTTATAAAGTTTCAACATATCTTTGATATTTTTTTTATCTAGGATATTAAAATAAATATATGTGTATAAAAATTATATTCGTCACCAAATCCCAAATAGCTAAAGGTTTCATTTCTCTTCTAGGTTAGACAATCACCTGATACAGACACACGGGCAGCCAGCGGCCGCGTACCACTGCGAGCTCTGTAACCGCGCCTACTCATCCAGGCACCTCCTGCTGCGCCACCGCGCCCTTGCCCATACTGACATCCGGAAATACCCCTGCGAGAACTGCCCTAAGGTAAGTTTAAACTATTAAAGGCAAAGTAATACATGCTACATTACCTTCGTCTACATCTAAAGCTATTTAATAATGTAAATGGGAGAGAGAGACAGATAGGCTTCAATGGATGTCGCGTAAAAGATAATTAACACTAAGTTGAAGCATCTGAAAGGAGATCAAAATTAGCTGAACTGTTTATGTATCAGAGTCACTTATTTTTACTTTTCTGCTAAAATAGTCATCAAATGATTTAGTATTACAAGGTACCGTAAAAACTTACAACTCTAGAAAGCTCATATTGAACAGAATATTTTGATGAATAATTAATCATTTTAACTTTTCTGATGGTTTTTGTCGGACAATTTAACCACGTGTAGTATTAACGCTCAGGGGCCACGATCATCGCAAAACAAACATACATACAAAAATAACAATATATTAAAATTGGAATAGTGTCAATAGTGGACCCGTAGGCGTGGCGTCTTTTATAAACGATGATATTATTTAAAACCCCAGTGAATAGTTGTACAGTTTGACCGTACATTAAACTTAGCAATAAGCGTTTGAGCAAACGAAATCAACGGTCGCGAAACCTGACGTGGTTGCAGGTATTTACCGATCCTTCCAACCTGCAGCGCCACATCCGCGCGCAGCACGCGGGAGCGCGCAGCCACGCCTGCCCCGAGTGCGGGAAGACCTTCTCCACCTCCTCCGGCCTCAAGCAGCACACCCACATCCACTCCAGCGTCAAGCCCTTCCAGTGCAAGGTCTGCTTTAAGGTGAGTTTCATTTTCTCTTCTTTTCACCCTATGTGTAGATCTGATCTGTATTGTTAAGGAATGGAACATGGTTATTTAGTTAAATGAAAAATTTCCGGCTTTCCTATTTGCTTAGAAATTTGATCTGAAGCTTTTCAGGCCAGAGTGTATAGGTATCTTCTAAGTCTACATGCATCATTTTTGACTACAACGTCGCTTACAATCAGAAGAGTAAAAGAAATAACTAGGTATTTTGTTCTGACCTAATAGCATGACTATGAGAACATACGAGTAAATCTGATTTTGGAAATACCTAGTTAGATTAATTGTTTACCTTGTTACGGTCTTAGAAGCTGATGAAATAAATTTACGAGTACATTTATTTGCTCTGCATATTTTCATTCTTTTTAATTTGATTTATTTTTCGTTCCAGGCGTACACCCAGTTCTCCAACTTGTGCCGCCACAAGCGCATGCACGTCGCATGCCGAGCATTGGTTGACTGCGGCAAATGCGGACAGTCTTTTAATACATTGGCGTCCCTAACCAAGCACAAGAGATTCTGCGACAACGCCACAGCCGCCAGCGGATTGCGAGGCCAGCTACCACAAGGCATCTCTCAGCTCCCATCGCTGCCAAATATTGGAATGACTCCACCAAACAATTCTGATCCGTTCTCTCTATACAGGAGAACGGGCTTGCCTCTAGGTTACAACTTTGCTCCCTACCCGGCTTTCCTTCCCGACTTCATGAACCCGTTTCTCAGCATGCAAGGATCTCGCCTGGTGATGGAACAAGACTTTTTTTCAAATGCTCAATTCAATAAGCAAAAAGATGGACGTACGTCTGTTAAAAGCATAGACAGCACCAATTCCCTCGACGAGCAGAAGAAATCTAAGGATTTAGAATTTGACTCCAATAAAAGTGATACAACGGATAGGGCTACTCCTAAAAGTATTTTTACTAAGCAGTCTCCTCCATCGGCCGAAGAAGCGACTCCTCAACACAGACCATCGCCAGTGATGCCATTGAATGTTCCATTCAAGTATGATATGGATGGATTGAAAAGTAAAATGCCATTGGACTACACTTTAAAATTACACCCTAATGACGTACAAGAACGAAAATCAGTATCTCCTCTACCATTAAAGAAAGATAATAATGACATCGAAGTAGACGAAAATTCTGAATATTCAAACACAGAAGACGATACCAAAAAGGGCCAGGACGACCAGCCTCTGGATTTGTCCGTCTCACGTAAGCAAAGCGATAAGGAATCCGAAGCTGATGCTGATGATCGCTACTTTCGTAACTCAATCAAATCATATTCTCCGCCTGAAAGCCCAGTGGAAAGGAACAAAACTCCTGAAAATGATACCACCGATGTCGATGTAGAGAACGTAGAGCCGAAACGTGAAGACTCACCGCCGCAGCTCGTGGCTCCGCCGCTGGCGTTCCCCCTGCCCGTCCACCCGCAGCACAACATCATCGACGCTATGTACCGGCCTCGGTTTCCATCCTTCCACTCTACGGACTCCATCCTCAACTCTTCGCACACGCCCTACGTCCCGAGCCCGTTCAATTTTTTATCCCCTATGCTCGGTACCGACGGCCCGGACAGGCAATCGAGCCCATATACGAAATTCGCCGGGGCGGGGAAGCTGCGCGACCGATACGCCTGCAAGTTCTGCGGAAAGGTATTCCCGCGAAGCGCAAACTTGACTCGCCATCTCCGTACTCACACCGGAGAGCAGCCTTACAAATGTAAGTACTGTGAGCGTTCGTTTTCGATCTCGTCGAACTTGCAAAGGCACGTGAGGAACATTCATAACAAGGAGAGACCGTTCAGGTGTTCGTTGTGCGACAGGTGTTTCGGACAGCAGACCAACCTCGATCGACACCTAAAGAAGCACGACGCGGAGGGCGGGGACTCCCCGAGCTCGGCGGACACGGAGCGGGAGGACGCAAACTTCGATGACATCAGGTCGTTCATGGGCATGGTGACGTGCTCGCCAGGCGCGCGCTCGCCGGCCACCGCCTCGCCGCACCCACCGCACCCGCCGCACCGCCCCTCCCTCGCCATCTCCACATAGCCGCCGGTAGTCCTGCTGCCGCCGCCGCCGCTTTGGACACCACCTTTTGAATAGAATAAGATTACATCACAACCTAGTCCCTGACCGACCAACTGATCATGTAGACATTTTATTCTTTTTCTTCTACAAGCAAAAGAAAGTAAATACGTGCAAGTGAGAAAAAAAAATTGCAAGAAGCAGTCAAACTCACATTGTATTATCGAGCTCAATAGTTAGTAGGGTTGCGTTTATGTTGGACTGTTTTCCCAAACTATTTGACCGTTCCATTCGTTTGTTGACTATAGGTACTGAGAGTACCACTTGCAGCTAGTGCTATCTCCATCTTTGGCATCGAGCGCTAAATTGTACATAGGGTTGAAGTAGCTGTGGGGACAGCACATAGCAATAATAGCGAGTAACTTTATCTAGCTAAGAATTATAAATCCTCTCTAGTGTTTACATTGAGAGCGACATTAAAATCAGACTACGAAATCGTATTTGAAAATTCTTATTGTACATTCACTATAATATTTCTGATATCACTTTTGGGCTTACTTTGTTCAACTTTGACACTTCAAGGTAAGCTAAGCAAAATAGACATAAGTGATCTAAGGATGTATAATATTTAATGTGATTCACATATACCAGTTTTTGAACAGTTATGCAAAAAGCATAGAGCTCAAAATCTGCAAAAAAATTAGGTGTTGTTGTATAGATACTAATTGTAAAAAAATAACACATAATACGTCACTAAAACTGTACAATATTTTAGATAACATAAGGTGCATGGTTCCACGACAATTGATAATGTTATTTCTTGAATTTTTCACATAAAAACTGATCATTTCGATTTGTAAACAGCAAGGAATGATGTAACTGAAACTTATTTTTTTGGATTGATTTATTTTTCTTTTTTTACTTAGATATTATTTTGTAAAAATTCATATCTATATATGTTTTATTTAAGCGTGTATAAGAAAATGAAACTTGGGGTTTCTGTATTTTTTATTGCATTGTTCTAGAGCACGAAATTTATTTTACATTATTTTTTAGTCAAATAATTACCAAAGTTATAAGATAAAATTAAATTATAAATTAATTCGATATTTGATACCTAGTATTACATTATTTTGTTCATGCAAAATTTCCGAAACATTTTTCATTTAAAAGATGATGAGCGACTCTACTTGATTCTTTACTAAATATAAGCACAACACTTATAGGTCGAATCATATAAGTCGGCGAATGTGAAGTTAGCTACAAACTGCGCAAAACGCGCAGCTCTATGTGAGATTCAGTCAATATTGTGCAGCTCGTAGCTAACTTCACATCAACCTTAGGCTTATACCATTTTTTCTGCTGTATTTTTGATTCAGCGTCCATTTGTACTGAATATTTACCAGTTTGTGAAAAAAATCACAATTTACATTAAAAAAAACAAATATTAGTTGTATATAACAAGAAATACATGAGCTGCCAAACACATTGTTGGCATTATTCTAAAATTTTGAGTTTCGTATTTCATTTATTTTCTGTACAAAAAGCCGAGGTTTTGTGAACATAAAATATAAAAAAAAACTATTTCAGGATCAATTTATTTACTAATAATAGCTCAAAACTTTTAGCTATGTATTAATTAATACACATCATAAAATTACAAAACGTAAGTACCTATTGTAAATGTTTAGTAAGTAGGTACATATGTAAGTATATTTCCGATTCAAATGAATTTTCTAGACTATTCACTGCTGTTATACCTATTGTTAAGTATTCGTAGTTAATATATAGTAGTTACATAATTGTAATATAATGTTTTTGAATGCTTAATTGTATCAATTGTAATTCTTTCACTAAATAATTATAATGTATGAAATCTGAGAAGCAATGAATTACTTTTAAAGTAAAATTTGTACTTATCATATCACAACAGCACTTATGTTATTTAAGAGTATAGAGTCACAGATAAAAACAATATGCCTAAAGTTAAGACACATTCATTCAAATTCAAATTTAATATTGTAACACATTGAGAAATAAAATCAGTACAACTTTATAATGTGATTTTCTTATGAATAATTCCTATTTCAACCAACGTTTGACATAATGAGCTTAGGTATTCTATGTACTGTACTGTACTGTATCAGCCTTTTACTAGTCCACTACAAGACGTAGGCCTACCCACAAAGTAAATCCATGTTGTGAATCCACCAACCTGCACTGGCCCAGCGTGGTGGATATGGCCCAGTCAACATTTGTGGTATTCTATGTAACAGAACAAATAGAATTCAGTTTATCAGCATTATTTTACACATAAAACATCTAATGAGACCTAATATTATCCTGAAAATAAAATAAAAAAATTGTCCGAAATGGATTGCATCCAGTTAGATCCTGCAAAGTATGATCATTAGAAATAATCTTATCTTAAGGCTCAGACGCCCTCTGCGCTCGCCCATGTCCGGTAAGCTGTAGAGGCTTCAGTGGCCAACAGCTTTGTTATTAAAAAAATTACCTTGAATCTGAAACAATTATGACAGCGTTTTAATTTCTGTAACTAGTTCAAAAATTAAGCACAAGATTTATGAAATCAAAAAGTCAATAATCAGAGCGCAGTGAAAAGTTAACCTTTCATCATAAATGCTAAAAATCAGATCATGGGTGGGTCAAAAACCAGTGAACTTTAAATTTGAATGAGATTCAACGAACGTTCTGTATTGACTTACTTTACAAGCAACCTACCTTTTTTCTTGAGTTAATTGTTACAATTTATACAGTCTTTAATGAGTTAATCATTTTGATCAGTAAATGTGACAGTTAACTTACAATATATTTCACGTAGTAGAAGAGTGGATTCCTATGATTTTATTTAGCAATTTTGTTTCATAATGAACTAGCGACCCGCCCCAGCTTTGCACAGGTGTAATAGTGTGTATAGGTGTATACATATAAACCTTCCTCTCGAATCACTCTACCTATTAAAAAAACGCATCAAAATCCGTTGCGTATACTTTTAAAGATATAAGCATACATGGGGACAGACAGAGATCGGAAAGTTACTTTGTTTTATACTAGGTATATAGTGATTAACTCTGACATATATTATGTGCAGGAATATCAAAGGAAAATATGACAGACTTGTAGTATATTGTAATTTGACGTCTCTCTTGGCGTGTTTGGTACTTAGTAGGTACTAACTTTGCCTTCGATACGGGTGGTATAAAATATATATGTTTGACATCACTTGGCATTTTTAGGGTTCCGTACCTCAAAAGGAAAAAACGGAACCCATATATAGGATCACTTTGTTGTCCGTCTGTCCGTAAGTCAAAACTCTTTATCTCTGGAACGAGCAAAGATATCTAGTTGAATTAAACTGTATACGTATATCTATAGTTTCTTGCATTTGTGTAAAAGAAAAACTTCTCAGATATCGTATAAAAAATTAAAGCTGTTTATGTCGTAAAAAACTACAAATTATTTAGACACTCACAAAAATCAGTACCTACACGGTACTTCCCGTTGACATAGAACTGTGAAATTTCTTCTGAAGTATTGTCTCAGAGTAAACATATAGGCATAAATCTGAAAACTCTACATTTTTATTTAAATCACAAAAAATAGGGCCCAGATTGTCAAAATATGGGTTCAAAATTCAAAGTGAGTAAATCGTATCATGTAAGGTATCATTCAAAAGAGCTTCATTAGAAAATGCTAAAACAGGTTTTTTATTATTTTAACAATGTGTAATTTTCGATGGATGACGAGAACAGTGAAAAAAAAAAACTTTTTTGTCGATGATTAATTGTAACAACAACGATTGACTTTAACAACTTACTTCCCAATTTTGTGAAATTTTCTGGATTTGTACGGAACCCTAGGTGTGCGAGCCTAACTCGCACACCTAGGGTCTTGTCCGGTTTTTTGCTACGTTTGGCGATGAACATAAATATATTGAGATCTGGGTGATGATTTTCTTTGTTTTTGTTTGTGCTCCGTTGCTCTCCCCAGTCTTGGCCACAGAAGATCCTATTGCATGGATGTGAATGTAAACCTTTATTTATTTTAAATGCATTAATTAATTCATATTCGGTGATCAGTTCACAATAGCATTTTTTCTTTAAAATGAACTATAGAGATGAATCTGCCTCTAATTATACTGCTTCGTATCGAGAGTCTATCTCCAAGTTACATTTGTCTACTGACCAGAAGTTAATCTACCAGTTATCTAGAGTTACAACCGAGCTGTTATATAACATAATTGGAGCAGCGTTATCAGTGAAAGCAAGGACGCAACAAGGACGTGATAGTGCAATCACGCTTATTTTATCGAGGGCTAGCAGCCGTCCAGCTCCGGTGGCCATAATGCTAGGTACAAGATAAGTGGCTGCAGGTCCTGAGACACGCCTCTTGTTAATGTTTGAACACTATAAAGATTATGTAGCTCAAATTAAGATTAGTTCTATTTTTTCATTGGTGTTATAACTGTTTAGCCATGTCAGAAGCAAGCGTAAGTAAGTTTAGCGGCTTAAAATCTTTGAAACCAGGCCCTCTAGGATGCGAGCCACGAGAACGATCTTATTTCTAGTAAAATAGAAATATTCCGATACGTCTACCTCTTCTAATATGACAACACACTTATTTCGTATGTTTTTACTCTGTGGTGTAGAATTCTCGCGAATGATTTGTGTACTTGTGGCACTTTCGTCGACAAACTCTAACATGTGCATGCGAATTTAGCCGTATTTTAACATTTCACCGCGAATATCTTTTCGTCAAACTTTTTGAGGAAGAAACACTACGAGAAATGTAAAATAAACTAAAGTAAACAACCAGCGTTGCTGAATTCTGAAGGATTTGTCAAATTACGGGGAATTATCTCCATTGGGGATTGTAGTGGGAATAGATATTTTATTGTATCGATTTGGCGAGGTAGTTTTTGAAAACAGGCTCCGTGCTGAGACTCCTTCTAGATTGCAATTTGGCGAGGTATTAGTTTAAATTGGAAATCGGGATATTTTTTTCCCCAGTGGGGAGAAAAATAATCCGCCTAGCTAACCGGCCTATACGAACCTACTTACATATTTATTGGTGTTATTTTGTCTCCAGATAAATTACGGACTTTAACTGTCTATAATGAGCGACATCATTTAGTGGGAAAAGGTTGCTAACTTCGTGATCGTTACTATAACTACACATTACATTTAAGAAATAAAATTCATTCTTAATTGAGAATTAATTTTCCTTGTGTAGCTTGGCTAAAGTATCTTGTCAGAGTTGATAACAGAATTCAGGCACCTATTTACCTGTTGTCGGGTCTAAACTGGAGTGTGGAAGTGTGCTCATAGCCCCGACATACAACACATTGGCGGAAACACTTGGTTTTTAATAGGTACACCGCCGATTAAGATCGGCGGGGACTCCCATATAACCACTGGTCTTCCCAAGCTGGTGGTATCCATAAAGAATTTTCCTGGGTCAAAAAATACCTACTTACGTACTAGAGTACTCTCTATAAAGAGTAATAAGCTTCCCGATAGTTTGTAATAAAGAAAAAATGCCGATGTTTGTAATAGATTTCGTGTTAAAAACTAAAACAGTCGTTGTTTCTAACCTTACATTACAACGTCACAGAACCTTTACACAAAGTTGATGTTGAAGACCATAGTTTACGCTGACAAACAATAAGATCAGGAAGAGGCTCAATACGAATAGTGTGACCACACACCATTTGCGCTCGGACAGTCTCAATAAGGCGATGTCCCGGCAGTTGGCGACACTATCGCGACACGTGGTCACCTATCGGCCCTCGGCCAGCAAGAACGGTCACCATACTGCCCACGCTTGTTGTAAAGGAATGTACACATTGTGTTTTCAATGCTTGCACTGAATGTTCTGACTTTTGTCTTACCGGCGACAGGTATGACAGGTCTATATATTCAGGTCTAATAAGGATTCTTTAATTTTTCACCTAGGTTTTAGTGATGCTCTTTTTTAGTTGAGAAAACTACATAAAACTTCGGCGACCCGGCTTGGAATATGGACATATAGCCAATTAGCCTATATTAGGTACCAAGCAGGGGAGTATAGAAAGCTGAATAATTATGACGACAATATACGACAGTCTCTATTCGTTAATGATTGTCACAGAAACCTGGCTGAATACACATGGGTGTTAACATTTAGAATTACCTGGTAAGTAGGCAAGTAACTTTTCGTCTTTCAAATTATGTTCATGCAAAAAATCAAGTCAATCTGTTGCTAAGTTGCTGCGTGAAAGAGGAACAAATCAACACACTTTCGGATTTATTACATTTTTAGTAGTTAGTAGATTATTATTAGTATATTAGTAAAAAGGATATTACTGAGGATAAATAAAGAAATTTTGAATTTGAATTTTTTAATTCCGTGATTTCCGTGATTTCGGTTACTTGATCACTGGCGCAAGTACCTACTAACAATTAGTAATTGCGCAGGCTCATTGTGTGTACAAGCTTTACCCAAGTTTCGCCGTCCATTGTACGTCGTTCCAAGTCCAGCGGCGCCGGCGCACACCCTGCCGAGAAATGTGTCTTATTAGCCGCTCCTTGCAAGCCCACTGTAAGCTATAAATTGGGTGAAAACACAAAGACTGTAATGTCTCAGGAATACGGAAAAGCACTAAACTTACACACTCAGATACATATCGTATAAGCCGTATAAAACTTCTTGGCGGCTGTGATGTTAGCTATAAGCTACGGAAGACCCAATCCTGACCGAAGCTCACTTAAAAGCTGCACAAGTACGAGAATGTTTATTTGGGCCTATTTGCTGAACTAACACTTGTTACTCATTACTCACAAAAGGCGAATGGGCCATATTCATCACTCTAGCCCCTTGCGGGGTGATGAATTCCCATACGCTTTCCTTCGGCGAAAAGCAAGTGTTGTGTAAATCTCTCTGAACTGTAGTACTGTATGGGACCGGTATTTGGACCTACGACTTCTTAATAATTTATCCGCAATACCTACGTAAGCGTATTTACATACAGTTTATTTCTCGGGTAAATCTCAATTAGATCAAAAAATAAGCTAATGGTTTTTTGGATATCTTTTTGGTAAACACTTTTTGTATTTGTGATGATGAACAAATATAACCGGCCAAGTGTAAGTCGGACTCGCACACTTAGGGTTCCGTACCAAATGAAAGCCCCCCTTAATATATCTTATTTTATTTTAATTATTTATTTATGAAGATATACAACTTGATATTCTGTAAATATTTCAAGCATCTTCCTGTTGCTGTTATAAATATCGAGCAAAACAATCACGTTTCTTGTATGGAGGCACCCTTAAATATTTATTTTATTTTAGTTTAATTTAGTTTTCCTTCACCTCACCTGGGTACATTGTTGGATGAGTTGCGTGTGGCAGTGGCGCTCCGCCTGGGAAGTAAGGTGTGTGAACCTCATGTATGCACCTGCGGTTCCATGGTGGAAGCTGACGGCCATCATGCTTTGAGTTGTCGTCGCTGTGTGGGGAGGTGTCCGCGTCATCATGCCCTAAACGATATAGTCCGGAGAGCTTTGGTAGCGGCAAACGTTCCTTGCGTTCTGGAACCGCCTGGGCTTTCGAGGTCGGACGGTAAGAGGCCGGACGGGTTGACTATGGTGCCGTGGAGGAATGGTAGGTGCCTGATTTGGGACGCAACTTGCGTCAGCACTGTCGCTGCGAGTCACTTGAGTCGCACCGTCCACTCGCCGGCGGCTGCGGCGGAGGACGCTGCTGACAAGAAGGCGAAAGTATGCCCCTTTAGCGGCAAGTTATTTGTTCGTGCCTATTGCTGTGGAGACGATGGGCTGTTGGGGTAATGAGGCTAAAATTTTTATTGGAGAAATTGGGCGCAGGCTAAGGGAGAAGACTAATGACTCCCGCTCCGGCTCGTACTTGGCGCAAAGGTTAGCCATCGCCATCCAGCGAGGTAATGCGGCTAGCATTTTAGGCTCTTTTGCGCCGGGTACGGTCAGAGATGGGTTGTGTGTTTAGTTTTTAAGGTTGACTATGTGCAAGTGTAATTTTTTTAGTTTAATTATTAATTTTTAAAGTGAACATTTAACGAAATATTCTGTGAATATTTCAAGCCTCTGCATGACACCATTATTAATATCGAGCGAAAAACGGCAAAAATATAAGGTAATATGGAGGGCTCCCATACGAAAAACCTTTATTAACCTTATTTACCTTTTTTAAAATATTTATTTTTTCTGATTTCAACGTTCTAGCTATCAACGTTCATGAGATACAGCCTGGTGACAAACAGACAGACGGACTTCAGAGTCAGTAATAGGGTCCCGTTTTTACCCTCTGGGTACGGAACCCTGAAAAGGAAACTTACTTGCTTATTTATATTGGCTCAGCGACCTAAATTATGACTTGGCCCCCGATACTAATAGTCGCCACACTTGTCTGTGTTCTACCAGGAAAATACTGATAATTAAAAGTAAATAAATAAACAAAGATACGTAACATGTCTATTATAGTAGTTACATCGTTTTTCATTGTTTACAGGTATTTACTAACTAATTGTATGATTAATACACTTAATGTTAAGTCTAAAATTAATACACTTAATGTTGTCTCGTTGAAGGTTTGGTCCGACAATTAGCTCGCTTTGAGTGACATGTCTGACACACACTAGGTATGCTGTTTACAAACTAACTTAAGTTTACTCGTAGTAGTGGGTAGAAAGAAATTGTAATGTAATTGAACTTTATTTTTTATTTTTTTTTAATTATATTTAATGACAATACTACACTACTACTACATAGAAAGCAATTGGATCATCCACAAACCCTTGAAGGTCTAAAGATAATCCAAGTGCTCAAGCTCACTTCCAGTTGGCAGCGTGCCCAGCATGCTGGCAGCATTGCCACGCTGAATGGCAATGCTTATACGTTGAGCCAAATAAACACCAGCATTTTGGTCACGCGTCGCGTCCACCAGACGCTCAGAAAGACTTTTGAAAACGAGATGAGCTCCCGGCCCCCACGGACCCAAAGTCTCAACTCCAAATGGCTCAAATATGTAACCACTACCGAGGTTAGCATATTTGCGCCGCTTGTGCTGCTCAGCTGAATTGGCCGCCGCTCCAGCCCTACTCTGAGTCTCAGGAAGATGTGACGGTGCCAAAGTATCGACGCAAGTTGCGTCCCATACTAAGGGCCGTCCACACTTCCATGGGACCCGCGTCATGCCGTCAGGTCTTTTGCCATCACCACGCGCCAACCCACTCGGTTCGAGTACGGCTGCGATATTGGCGGTGACAAAAGCCCTGCGTATGACATCGTTAAGGCTGGCGTGGCGTCCAATCCGACCAGCGCTTCTTGAGCAAGAGAGACCGTGGTGACCGAGCTGGTCAACTGCAGTACCACACTGACAGCGATGAGCTTCACAACACCTTGCACCCAAGCGTAAGCTGACAGCTAGACGAAATGCAGTTGGGTCTAAAAGGTTACCAGTATTGAAAGAGAGCAATGCTTGCAACCAAAGACCGGACTCCCATACAGAGACTGCAAGGATACGAGCGCGATCCGCGACGCTAGGACACGTGTCTAGAAGAGATTTCCGTGCTAGTTCGCAGATCGGCCGATTCCACAGTCTCTGCGACGATAAAGTCTTTGGAAGCTCGGTATTTGGGCAAGCGACCCTCCAAGCATTCGTTGCCTCATTCAAATGAGCTACATCTACGCCAGAATGGCCTAAAGAAGGTGCGAGGATTTTTTCAATCAAGTTCTGAGTACTATGAATGGAGGACAAGAAAGCTGGTAAAGCAACACTTGAAATTTGGCGGACCCCTAACCCTCCATGCCTAACAGGCAAGGAGGCTTGTAGCCACGCCCTTTCACTCATGTCAATATTCAAAACCGATACTAGGGACTGCTTTACAACATCGTCTAAGCTCAAAAGGAGCTCATTGTGTTTCCACAATGGACTACATCGTAAAGCGTACATAAATTTGGTACAAACAGACAACATCTTATAATAGTAAAAGCCATGTGGGCGTTAATTTTGAGTAGCCTATCAGAGGCACTCAAAAAATTTTGAATTTTTTCTTGAACGAAAGGCGGAAAAGACTCATCTAATATCGGCGAACCTAGAAGGCGAAGAGAACACTTGTCTACCGATTTGATGTTAGGTGCCAAATCATTAAATTTGTTAAGTATCAAATCTTTATCCGGACATGAGTCGCAAACGAAAAGTTCGCATTTCGAAAAATTTAGCTCCAAACCAATTTGACGAAACTCGTCAATAAGAATTTCCAAATCACGTAGGACTGTGCTCGCATCGCCACCCAAAGTCCCGTCATCCAGATACCAAACGTTGAGTTTAGATTGGAGACGTTGAACAATTGGATGAATGGCTAGGCTGAAAATGGCTGGTCAGAGAGGGTCACCTTGTTGACAGCCAACGGAAGATAGCAAAACATCATTTTTATAAATTAGTTTGCCGTAGCATTGCCAAAGAAAATTGAAAAGATCGGGAATTTTGTCTTTGACCTGTGCTAACAAGGCGTCTCGATTAACCGAATTGAAAGCATTTTTGACATCCACCTTAAGCAACACTTCTCCACAATTTTGACCGAGAAAAGTACGAAGCGAATGAACAGCAGCCTCACATCCACCCCGCGAACCAAAGCCAAGCTGTATTGGTTGAAAAAGGCTACTCAAAAGAGCAACCTTTTTTCCACAACCGGCTTTGGCTGCGAGACGACGATATGTGGTGCCAACAGCAATAGGTCTGATGCCACCATCTTTTTTGACAAGTGCGCATAGGTTAGCGCCATACAAGACTTCGATAACGTCATCATTGACCTGCCCAGATAACATGAGATTTGCCAAACCCGTTAATTCTCTCAAGAGAGACTCAGCCACCTCACCAGAGCTAAAAGATAGAAGATCTTTTAGATGTTGAGGCGAGAGACCATCTAGGCCTCCGGCTGAGCCGCTCCAAAAAGAAGAAACGGCCGCTGCAATCTCCTGAGCTGACACTTCAATGACAACGTCATCAGGGTGTGGTGGCTCAGGCAGGTGGAGACATGCTGCCGGCGGATGCTTGTCACGGAGTGACTGGACCGTATCGGGTGTGTGGGGGGCAATAGTGTCGCTGGAGAACAGGATTCGTGCGGCGCCTTTGATATCGCCATCACTAATTTTGCTCTTTACTATTTTAATGGTAACCGAATCGTCTGTTTTTTTAGAATTTGGTTTATTCTGCCTTGTTGGCGGAATAATGCTTTCAAAATCTAAAGAATTCTCTTCCAATGCGCTGTACTTTACGCAATTTTCCTTTACCCTAGTGGTAAGGGATTTTTTGTTTGTTGGGTCCGAATGTACGTAAAGCACAACGTAGGGAAAAGTCAAGAGGTGTTCCCAGGCGTCTAAAGAATTTTTAGAAATAACATTCCGAATAGCAGCAGATAAACACTGCGCAACCGAAAAACGTGCGCCACGCGGGATGCGTTTTAAAACAGGAAGAGAACTTTTGAGTGAGCTAAGAACCTCTCAAAGCGGTTTGGAAGGAGCAGCAGCGCTCACGGGACTGCTGCTGGCTCCATCAGAGCCTGCAATAGGGGCCGAAAGTGTAATTTGGCTATTTTTATGGCACCGCGTACGGTGAATTTTGAGGCCTTTCTGTCCTTTAAAAAATCGCACTTGGGAAACTAAAATTAAAAAAATTCATTTAAAATGAACTTATTTTTTCAATAAAAATATATCTGAGATGTTTTTTTTTAAACTGATATTTTTTGAGTAATAGCTTATGTTTGTAGTTTTATTATATTTTGTTGTAGTTATCAATAACACTTGCTCGATAAATAAATCATGCAGTCATTGGTGAAGAACCAAATTAGGATTTTTCGACAATTTCTTGTTTTTGATCGCCTTCAAAAAAGGATTATATTTTTCGACCGTATATTTTTTTTGCATGTATGTTACGCGATTACTTCGCCAATTATGAATCGATATAATAATTTAATAGTGCCACGGGTAATGACCAAGTTCACGGGTAATTAGATTGTATAAACTAAGCAGCCATAGAAAATTAATCGTGCCACGGGAGAGAGAAATTTCCTTTGGCACTACTAGTTGAGCCAAGCAGTAGAACCACGGGGGATAGACGGATTTAATGACTCTTTTTTATTTGGTAGAATATACCTACTTTATAAATGGACGTATTTAAATTTTTATTGAAAATGGCTGAGATTTTTTTTAAATCAACAATAATAAAAAAATTGCACACATTCGAGCGAACTATTCGAATTTTGTGCTCAAATGGCGTCGGTTATGCAATTTTTGGAGAGAAATAATTACCCTAATAAAAGTAACTAAATCATGCATCAAGGATTTCACGAAATAACCTTACTCTACTCCTTAGTAAATGATCTTTATGCAATTATTATAACACTACGAAGATCATAATTAATAATAAATATGAATTATGATTATGAAGCAATTAATGAGGAATGTAATAAAACGACGTAATGTATCAAGAAGCATTTTAATAGCTCCCATATCAATTATATATATAAATCCGTAACAGAAAATCGCGCGGAACTCTCCCGACGCAATTATTATAACAGAATGAATTTTATACCCTTTTTTATACATCCACGGTCATTATGAAGGTAATAAATCTTCTGACTGTCTGTCCATCTACGTTAAGAACTTCATTATGTTACCGATGACACGAGTTTTTCAATTCATATCATGAGAACGGGAACTCGAAATATTTTAATGTAAGAGATGTGACAAAATGTACTTACTACTCATTTTGTATTGGTTTGTGAGATCATTTACACAAATAAAAAAAATCAAGCTCCATGTTAAAGTGATCTTTAAACATCAGTTGTAAGGTTTAGTTTCTTTTGTTTTAGTTATCTTAATCAGAACATGTTCGGTAGCTTTTGTTTGACAGATCAATTAAATAAAGCAACCTTTCGTTTATCGGCTGATTTTTCTCGGAATGGTATCAAAGCTTACTTAATAAGTTAAACGACACATCTCAAATTGTAAAAATATAATTTTTGATATCAAGAGTATCAAGATTTTCTATACTGTAGTTACTAATTGTGATATAAAATTGTATCGTTCTAACAATTGTTGCAATTTTTTACCATAGATGAAATGATATAAAATTCGAAATGAGCAAATATTTACTCATTTCTCATACATAAACGTATTAAATATAATAATTAAAATATAATAGTATAAAACTGTTTTTATGGTAAGAAGAAAAATTCACTCTTAGCAGTAAACCACAATATATTTCCGGTATCATTAACCAAGAACTTCATAAATAACGCCAATCAATATATCCTACACCCCTAACTATAATTGCTAACCTTAGTATTTTATCTAGTCTTTGTAATTAAAATATGAGCTTAAATAATAAAGTTAAAAATAAACGAACTGATTGCAGTTTAATGTCTGCTAAATTAGTTCTTAATAGTCATTGATAGCAATGCCTTTTGTTTGGACCATATTCATTACGACTCCACCCACTTACGCTTAGATAAATCAGAATTGATAATTTTATGAGCTACATCCGTTTTAATTATTATCTGACCAATCAGTTTGTTATGACGATTGATTTGTTTTATGACATTGCGGATATGGGCTGGGATATCCAATGGTATTGGAAAACATGAGATCTAATGGTATTTCTATTGATACAAGCGCGTTATATTTTTACTTGGTCTAAAATTACCAAGTCAAATTGAAGTTATTTCTTGTACTTAAAAGGTATACTAGTATATTTAGAGTTGGAAATATACGCGGTAATCTCGAGATTACAAACATATATTGGTATCTACAAAATATCGCATAATTTTCTTGTCCTGAATAAACGACAGCAGAAAAGAGAAAGAAAACAGTTTCAGCAGATGAGACCTTCGATTTTAGGATTTTGGTAATTGTAAATAATAGATCTTTTTCTTACATTTAAATTGCCATTTTTTGTGGTGATTGATACGACCTGAATATTTTTGATAAGTATTATTTTATTCTACACGATTAGCAAAGGACCGAGGCAGATGACTCTATAAGAGTCACTTTGTTAGGCTTATAATGAAGGCAGTGAGTGGATGATGATAATTTAATTAGATGTTTATTTTGAATATTGTATGTAGAAGAAGGCTGATGGGACCTCCTGATGGTGAAAGACCATGGTAGACGGGCTATAAAAACCTGCTATAGGTACCAGGAGCAGAGAAAGGAGGGAGAGATTTTTTATGAATACAGGTCATGTTGGTAAAATTAATTGGTCATTTGTGGTAAGAAATGTCTAATGATGTGATAATAAAACAAAATATTACTAAGATTTTGAGAAAGTTTACTATAGTAAATTGTACTATTAATCGTCAATACAAAATTGTTTTAAATTATTCTCATAAAGTACCTACATTATTTTTGTGCTAAAATTACGATACAACTTACAGAACTTGGTTACTTTATGGATATAAAAAAATCAATACTTTAAAAGATAAAATAAAACGCACTCATATTTTCCCGATAATAATTCGATTTTATTGCCGGATATCGATTTATTGATTAAAATTCGTTCCCACGTATTAAGGTTAAGTAAAGCATTGAACACACGAGATCGTTGTATTAAATCATAAGTGCGTTTGACAGGCCAGTGATGGATCGAGCCCTAGTGATGATTGTATCTACAAAAGAGTTTATCGACTTGAGTTTGAACAAAAAATTTAGGCCGATAAAAACAATACACTTATATTAAATTATGTACAATGACCCGCCCCGGCTTCGCACGGGTGTATTATACATATAAACCTTCCTCTTGAATCACTATTAAAAAAACCGTATCAAAATCTGTTGCACAACAATTGTTATGTGAATAAGGGTGTCATGTCTTCAAAAACCCTGGATAAATAATATGAATAAAAAAAATCCGTTGCGTAGTTTTAAAGATATAAGCATACGTGGGGACAGACAGCGGAAAGCGACTTTATTTTATACTATGTAGTGATAAGCTCTACTAAAATCCTACTATATCTGTTGCAATGAAGTGAGACGTGGCGTTGATCGAACTCGGGTTGAGTCCTTATTGTGAACGCGTTCTGGCGATCGGCTTCGATTTTCTCCTGCTTGCGCCAAAGAGTTGTTTGTTTGTGAAATGAATGTAAGTTTTTTTGTCATGTAAAGCTTCATAATAATATAATATTTTTCATGTAAGATTTAAATTTTTTTGTTTGGTATAAGTTTTTTTTGTTACATTTTTCACCATTTCTGAGATATACGAGTAGGTCGCCAAAGTTGAAAACCCTTAATTTCTATCATTACCATAATTATTGTCACCATCTATCCATCATACGCGTGTCTCGACACGCACTTTACAACTTCATTATTCAATCTTCATGGAGTATTTAATTTTAGTACTTTATAAAAATAATAATTTATTTAGTATTATAAAAAGTTTCTTTGGAAATCTGTAAATGAGACCCGTGTTCATCTACAAATGACCTAAGACAAAGATGAAAATGATGAAAAATATTACATATTATTTCCCAAAGACCATAATTAAGCCAGTTTATCACTCTTGGTAACGAGCTTGTATACTCGTAATGAATGAAGCATATGCTTCATTCATGTGTCATAATGGCATCAACAAATTCATGTAATCTATTATTTTTATTTATTTCACTACGTACTGCTATTTTAATTTGGTTTCTCTGTTGAACTTTGTCACTAGTCATTCTCTATTCCTTGCTGGTTCTTCGAACCAGAAATCGAGTACAGAGATCCAGTAATTCGAACGGCGCCAGCGTAAATTAAATAGCAGCGTAAAAGGCATTCTCTCTATCGAATGCCTAAAGTGAAAAAGGAACAGAACTATGCTATTTAGCTATAGTATATAGTTACGCTGGCGCCTCTGTAATCGGGCTTACTGTGCCTCTATAGTTTACTCAGCGTCGATCAAAATGTTTCTGCTATTTTACAATGCCAACTAATGTTCTTCTTCCAAAAGCCGTTACATGCGTCGAAAGCTGAAAGCATGAAATAATCGAATCAAGGAAACACAACTAAACTGTGCCATTACAAATCAACATTGTCGCGGAAGTGTATCGAGTCGTAATCGATAGTGTATCGATATAGTTCGATAGCACGCACATCACTGGGTGGGCGCGGTGCGGTGTCGCAAGATCGGCACGCGAGCGGGTGTGGTCTAAGACAGAGACTTGTACTCGTAACTTTTAAAATTGAGAAAAAAAAATTGAGATTTTTTTTTATTTAAAGACCGTTATTTTAAAGTATGGAGGAGCCATTGGCCTTGAGATCCAGTTTTAGCTAGTTCAGAGCCAATGGGTAAATGTAGGCTATTGTTAGAAGTGTATTAAAGCAAATAAAGTCATTTATTTCGAGTACAGATGAAAATTATGCAATCGTGTTTTACATTTTTGCAGTGGATATGATAAGCTATAAATATGTTTCTTCTATTCAGCCATAAGACATCTACTGTTCGACATGGACCTGTTTATAATGCTCCTATAAAACAAGTAGGAAGCGACAATTGGAAGCTGTCAATGGTACTAATTGTGAACAATAAACCCGATAAATAACAATTCATTTTATTATTCAGAACCTATTAGGTACGTCCCAAAGCTTGGCTAGATCTTTTTACTCCTCTTTTATTTGTGTCTATGCTGGTCTATAATTAATTTACCTGTTCTTCTGTTTGTTTAAGTCGCACTAAAGAACATTTTTACACATGGCAATAAAATTTAGGCATAAAAAAGATGTAGGTCTTTGTGAGTTTATAAAGTAAGTAAGTTCGTATGGGCCGGGTGGCTAGCCCTGGTGTCAGAGTTTTTAGGCCGCCTGAAGGCCTCTGACATGGCTAAACGGTTAAAACAACCGGGACCTACAATTTAACGTGTCATCCGAGTCATGTGAGTTTATTAAAGTATTCATAATACTAAATGTATAATAAATTCTAACAAAAAATATTAACAAATCAATCGAGTATTTAAAATCTGGTTTTCTGATTGCCTGGATCTAAGAACTCGCGAGGTTCTAAAGCCTTTTTCAATGACCATTCAGCATGTCATATGAAAGTGCAAGTCTAACGAGCTGACCCAATGCAATTCACGATGTGTTTGCTCGCTGGCTCGTTTGTAACAAGACAGTATGACATTGTAGGTAAATTGATTTTAGTGTATTTAGTAAATAAGTTTAATATAAAACTAAAGAAGCAAGTTGATGCAATATAAAATTGCCTTGCATTTGTTTGTGTATGTTACGGAATATCTTTTTCAAAACATACAGTTTTAGTTTTATTGTTTCTTTTATTATAGAAAATGTTGTTATAGCTTACGGATTGATTGCGTATATTTTCTAATTTTTAAATGTTTCAGATTTTACAACTCCATATTTTTTATCATTTCAAATATAATGTATACTTTTAGTAGAGCTCTATCGATGAATCTATCGATATATTTTTTAACATGGTAGACATATCTCTACCACATAAATGAATATAGCACTACTGATGAAGATCTAATTAAATTGAATTTATAAATGTTATTGGCTAATTATTAGTTATCAGAGCCACCTGTGATCTGTGTGGGAGCTAGCTTGTACTTTGATATTAGATAAGTAAACAGGCGTACCATTAGTGTACAGAGATTAAATACAGCTGGACTACTTTGGTACACGACTAATGTTTAGCTAAAACATTTGCCAGCTTAATGTTAGAGGTGTAACATAGAATGCAATATTGAAATAATTCTTATTGTTCTAAGCGTTGTAGCTTTATTTCCTGGCAATAAACGTATCGTCGGCATTCTATGAAGTAGGAAGCACTCTGAAAATCTATTTGTGAGCGCTGAACTTGTAAACTAAAAATCCAAGCTGGTCTAAAACTTTGATTCGATTTGCACTAGTGTTTGAATTGTCTCATAATTAAAAGCTTACCCCATGAGGGGCGATTTGAACATATCAACCTAGTGTCGGTTAGTGGACACATATATACGCCATAGAATTTCTTCTATGGACGTGTGCAGCTCGCGATTTACCTAAAATCTAGTAGTGTGTGAATACGTCACTTACATGAATTCCAAAGAACACAATGATACTAAAGCGGACTCTACTCACACTAGTAAGGCGAGCGTTCTCGGTTCTACAATGTTAAAGCTATCTCATACTGTTTGTAGAGACGTATGCTACTGGATTAACTGTCGCCAGTGTTCGGTAACTGTTGGTTAGCCGTAAGCTACATTGTTGCACAAAAGAGGTTAGGTCCACCGGTAAGTTGATAGGCGAGACCGAAGGTCAGGCTGGATCAGTGTAAGTTTATCGAAATTTAGACCGAAATATGGACGTAGGAGATTTTAATTTACTTGGACCGCTACTTTATTGCTACTTCAATTCATCGAATTTGGTTAGGATATTAAGTTATACGTAAATTATTATGAGCTATAAAATGCTCTTTCGACATCTTTACTATAACATAATAAATCCAAAAGTGTGGTTATTGTTTATTGATTTATTTGTCACTCTTTCACTCAGCAACAGAACAACAGACATACTTAATTCCTGACATGGATATAGTACAAAGATCAGAAAATGTCAGAGGCTACTTTTTATCTCAGTAAAATAATAAAAATTCTTATTGAATAGCACAAAAATCAAAATCTCGCTTCGAGCAAAAGCTTGCACTGAGATAAAGCAAAAACTGTGCATCAGTTTTAAACAATAGATATTCAAGATCCCGCCAAAAAAATGACAATATGTCATGGCACTGGTCTGTGACGTCACACACTAGTAAATAACGTCAGTTATCACTAGTAAATATGCTAGTTCACATCTAAAAACTGACAAAAATACTTTAAAAGTAACTTACAGATCCAATAATATTACTCCGAAATCATAAAACACAAATTACACAAACAAAAGTCAATCAAAAAAAATCTTGTTTACTATCATGTGACGTCACCAGGGTTGCCGCCTTTCTTAGAACGTTTACGTCACAGATAAAATATCAAAAAAATATCGTATTTTTTTTCGTGCGATTTGCGATATGTAGATATATTTTAGTTTAAATAAAGTGAAATATGTCTTTTTCAGGTTATTATCTTTAAGGATTACCACAATCAATAGTATATTGTCAAATATATATAATAATAGGCATTATTATAATTCGTGTATAGACAGCGAATTAAACTCACATCTCTTTATGGATGGCGACCGTTAGCCCAATTCAAAATGTTTGTCTCTAAGTCTTGTTGATTTCAGCTACCCTAGTTTTGTGCTACTTTCGACTGTTTGTTTCATCTGTAATTTCTTTTTCAGTGGTGTCAAAATAAAATTCGATTAAATCGTAAACGAAAAAGATCATGCTGTTAGTTACAAGTAAAGGTATCATTGTCAAATAATAATAGCTATTAACTTTGATCGGTACGTCATTTTGAACATTATCAAAGTCGAGCATAACGTCTTCGCATTGGAACACAAAAACGCCTCTTTACTTTCAATCTCAATTAAATTAGTTGTCCAAAAGCGAAAGTGGCTTTTTCGAAATATCTTTGCGTAGTGTCATAAAAAGTGCTTTGTAAAAAAACAATTGCAACCTCCACCTGACACTGTCCATCAAGATAACGTCGATCATGTTATGTCACTGCATTAAAAGTGTTTCCTTTTCGTACTGAGTCATAATATATTTAATTCCGATTTTAGGCCAAAAATTGTGTCAACATCTGACAAGATATTTTTATGATAAGCTGCGCTGTAACCAGCGAAGGGCGTTGTACATAGATAAAAATTTTACAGGGTTATTTCTAATCATTTAGCATCCTTCTATAGGCTTATTCTGTACATCAAAACTGACAATTTTTGTTCTATGACTTTCAACTCAAAAAAACTCACTCTACGTTTAAGCATAGTTTAAGTGATGTGCATATTGTGCATTTCCGACGAGCGAATTTTCTAAATGACAGATGTATTTACTTAATATTAATAGGTATATAAAACTAATAATTAGTTCTTAATAAGTTTTTATCTTTTTAAACCATAAAAATTAGTTAGACAATAACCGCCTTATCACAAAAGATTTAAACAAACTTTTAAAACAGTTTAGCTGTGAAATTTGTACTGCTAAACAATGTCTAAAGTGTGCGTAAAACTTTTGTGGTAAAACGGTGTAAGTTTGTAAAAAGTTAACACTGAAAATATTCATATTGAAATCGGTTTCAATCGGTAAAAAATCAATTGACATTTTTGATTTTTTTCAAGACTCAATCAACTCGACTTAGTATTCATACGTGACATACTAATAACATTCCAAAACACTAAAGAATGAGAGGCATTTCGCCAGATCTCATATCAGATATAAGGCAGGATACATTACAAAATGTCCCCGTCACCCGATGGCTTGGACTTAATTAATGTATCGGCATATGCAAAAAACTACATTCTCAGTTATCTGTAACGGAAACGAGTTGACACTCTTGTAGAGTTCAAAATTATTTGTAGGAAAACGTTTTGGCTACGTCACGCTCTATCTAGAAAACGGAGTCAACATTAAACAGTCAAGAAGTCGTTTAATAGACCTTTACTTAAAGGCCTTTTTATGTTTACTGTAGACTATTAAAGGCGAATGCAGAACTTTACAACTGCTTGGAAAATACACAAAAGTAAATATAAAAAAACTGCATACCTAATCAAGTCATTTATTTATATTCTATATCTTTATTTTAGTTAATTTTTACCGACTTCCAAATAGGAGGAGATACTATGTTCGTCTGTGTGTATTTTTTGTGTATGTTCAATTGTTCATCGATATTTTCGCCAATTGTGAACCTATTTAATAAAAATATTTTTTTAGTTCGAAAGAGTGGTTCTCGAAATTCGAAATCTCTCTAATTTTATCAAAATCAGCTGAGCCGTTTTTGATAAATCAAATCAAAATGTACATGATGTCACATCGCTTCGTGCACATTATTCGAATTCTGTACACGGTGGAAATCAGTGTTGCGAAAAATTATTATTATTAAATTTTAATTTTGGGTATCCCGACTATAACGATGTTACCTCATTTAAAGTATAGTGTAGATTATGTGCTAGCATTCCAAATAAAAGTATTTTGAAGGAAGCCCCATTTTGTTATTACCAATATTGAACGGAACCTCAATCGCTTTGCTCCGACGAGCTCTCACTACATTTTTTCTTCCATATCACTGGCATGCAAAAAATGAGACCAAGCCTAGAGCTTAGGACGTTATCACATCAAATTAGTGCTATAGACGTTCTACTTATTAATTAGAGTTCATTTTCCCTCGGCCAATCAGCGAACCGTCTCGATAAGGCAGAGGCGCGTCGCAATTACGCACCCACATGAAAAACTTACCCCATAAAATGTTTGGTACACATTTTTTACATCTAGATTCTCTCTTGTAGCATGCATTCTGTGAAGTCTATTTCATCATGAAGACGTGTTTGTCATCAAGCTTGACGCATAAGGCAACATATCGTTATAAGCCAATGGAGTATAAATTTTAAGAATTCGCCTTCACTTTTTAGCGGATGTGTGGATCGTTAGAAAAAAGAACAACATTGCGGTTCGAAGAAACTCTTCTCTATTTAGTATTGCGAGTATTTAAAAAGGATGTCGCGGCGACACCAGAATAGAGTATCGATTCATTGATACGCGGAGGTATTTTACGACGTGGTTAAGTGTGTTAGCTATTTACATAAGATCTTAAACATTGCAGGCGGCACACTTCACTTTAATGAAAACGATCACAGAACTTGCGGATGGGATATCTAGCAGAGACAAATAATTTTGTATGAAACTCGGCTTAAAATTACTACTTAACGACTATGCAACTATGCTTTCATTAAACAACTATAACTCTCAGAGCACAAGTAATAGTTTATTTACGCTCACTCGACATTGTATTCTGCTATTAATATAACGTATTTTTTTTTTTGCTTTTATTAACTACCATATGATACAATACTACTTTATATGCTTAAACTACCTACACTCTACTACATAGAAAGGAATTGGATGATCCACAGACCCTTCAAGGTCTAAAAACAATCCAAATGCTCAAGCCCACTGCCAGTTGGCAGCGTGCCCAGCATGCTGGCAGCATTGCCACGCTGAATGACAATACTTATACGTAAACATGCATTTTTTTGTATTTTTTTTGACCTCTTACACATGGCCTCTGACCCCAAACTAAGCAAAGCTTGTGATATGGCTGCCAGAGACTGCTATACTACATATACATATTTTTAACATATTTATATAGCATATTTATACTAAATAACACCCAGATACAGAGCAAATATTTATGTTCATCACATAAATATTTGCCCTGGGTGGGGATCGAACCCACGCCTCTTTGATCCAAAAGTTAGGGTCACTAACCACATAGCCACCGAGGTAGTCACTGAGCCACCGAGGCAGTCACTGAGCCACCGAGGCAGTCACTGAGCCACCGAGGCAGTCGATAAATTTGATACATATAAGTGCATCGCGTGCTGGATAACCAGAGAAAGCCTCTCTCATGAGCTTGATGGTAGTAGCTGTAGCTATATTTTAAGGGTCAGTAATGCGCACAATGTAGATATAAGATGTCACAACGCGTGCTCAGGCTATGCGGACCATCCGAGAGCAGTGTAATAGATTCTAATTGGGTAAATCGATTACTTGCTACTCGATAGATATTTACGAGTTCTTGTTAAATCCAACGTTCGCTGATTGACAGATTGAGCGAACAGGTCGTTGAATTTAGGAATATGGGGCTTACATTAATCGAGTACTCGATATGTGTTATCTAATAAGTACCAGAAATTCCATTTTGGGAATGCGATCGTTGATATAGGACGTCTAGTTTTGAAAGTGCGAGTAGTTTACGTTGCCCTTATATGGAACACTCATCTCGACGGAATCACTATTCCAGTTTTAATTTATTTTAGGAATAATTGATTCCAATTTGCTGAGAATATTGACTAATTCTGAAGGTTTTAGTTGATAGACTTGATTATATAAGCATAAATTACCCTTCTAGTTAAAATAATTTCGCAATTATGTATTTATATTCATGAATGACATAAAAACAGTAGCTCTACAATTATCCTTTTTTATTGTAGCTTTATTCTGAATTCTTTTTTTACGTAATCTAAATTTAAAGAAACTGTGTCAATAAATATTAGAAACATAATTTGAAACACAAATTTTATAGACTAATAAGTACTTACTTAGATAAGTTTTGATTTCATACATTCCAAACGTACAACTACAGTACCTATGCAATTAGTAGAGCTTACGATGCCAAGTGAGGATTTACTCGAGCGTCATAGAAACCTATTGGGTCGCGAAGATTAGATGATAAAAAATGTTTAAAATGAATCTATACCTTTTAATCGGCTATATAGATTTTCAAAAATTTAAAAATAACTTTTATATGGACATACTCGAGCGCGTCAGATATTGAAAGCGTTCATGTGATCGTTTTCTTGATGATGGTGGTCATACGTAAGGGTTGAAAATGAAAAAAAAAAAAGCGAGAGCTTTAGAATATTTAAGTGGGTGTTTAGCGAACCTAAAAAGCTCTCATTTAATAATCTGGCGTTTATTAGATATATATTTTTAAAATTAATGATCTTAATATATTGAAAAGCTCAGGAAATATCATGCAAATAAAAAAGGGTATGTTTCAAAGTAGATTTGAATTTATATGTTAATTCGCCGTTCATTAGTAAATTCCGAAATCCCCATTCGTCTACTATATTTGCAGTTTGCTCCTGGGGCTTTATTTTTGACTTCCGAACGGCTTGGATGTATACGGAACTTGTATGGAGACGGCTAGAACGTATGCGAAATTTTATGAATTCTTCATACAATCTGTCAGCTTTCCGTATACGAAAGTCAAAAATAAAGCGCCTACACCTGTTACAGAATGCTATTAGCAACATGTCACACGAAACATCTAACCATATTTTTACCTAAGCGCCAGGAAAGTGCACTAAGAGCTGAATTCATCAATATTGATGTACATGAACCTCCGCACGTTATGGGCAGATGAAAAAGAGAACATGTCCCCGAACGCACAAAAACTGAACGTGAAGTCTACGCCTTTCATGCTAAATTATCGTCAAGGCCAATGCTACAAAATATTCTGGGTTCCGTCAATGAATTTCGAAAAAAGTCTTAACGTTTTATAATTTCTAGTAATTGTTTAATATTAATAGTTTTATTTTATTATTAGATTTGCGATAAATACGACTTGTTTATTATTATATAATGTATTTTAGGATGAAACATAAATTTATCTCATCGTTATATTTTTTTAAAGATGTTTCAATGATAATAATAAAAATAAATTTAAATTATATTAGAATAAACCGTAAACACATAAATATCTGGTTGAATAAATGATCATATGAGTAATTTTTAACAAAATTAACAATATAATCTATACTAAAATCAATATCGAACTTTTTAGTCATCTTTTGAACTTAGGTATGTATCACGGAACTCTAAAAGTCACATACAGTTGTGGGTCATAATCGAAAAAGGTAAGACCGAGTATATCAGAAACCTTACATAGCAAGATCAATACAACACCAATACTGAGAAAAAAACTAGCGTATGAACTGAGATGTGTCAAATTGACATATACAAGAAAATGTTAGTTGTGACAATCACAATAAAAGCCGCATTTATTGACAGCTCGAACCATTGTGTCAAAGTTGTATTTCTATATCGAGAAATGATTAATGGCTTAGTTAAATGCTTCGAACAAGAGGTAATATGATTCACAATAGAACAATTACTGTAACTTATGTAATGTAGGCATCTAGACTTTGGTTGTGATATTGTAGTGTAGTTGTTTCTCTGTTTATAATGTTTAGGGTTCCATACAACAGTATTTTACTCGTACTTAATAACTTTATCATATATTTTTGAGGTTTTTGAATTACATAATAGTGGACTGCTTCAACTCAAACTTAATACTTTTTTTTAAATGACTTTTAGCTGTTGGCCACTGAGGCGTCTACAGCTTACCATGGGCGACGCGAATGCGACTGAGCCTTATGTCAAACTTAATACTTAATATACTTTTCAAAAGTCTTTCTGAGCGTCTGGTGGACGCGACGCGTGACCAAATTGCTGGTGTTTATTTGGCTCAACGTATAAGCATTGCCATTCAACGTGGCAATGCTGCCACCATGCTGGACACGATGCCAACTGGCAGTGTGGCTGAGCACTTGGATTATCTTTAGACCTTCAATGGTCTCTGGATGATCCAATTGCTTTCTATGTAGTAGTAGTGTAGGTAGTTTTTGCATATAAAGTAGTATTGTATCATATTGTAGTTAATAAAGGCACTATTGTTAAAAAAAATATTTATAATAGGTGTGTCTATTATTTATCCATTTAAACCTAGGTATGTGAGATACTCGATAGCGTTTCGTATCGTTGTGTGTGCGTATCGTGATGAGAGATGGGACTGACAAAACAAAGTAAGAGTAAAAATACCACAGAGCGTAATAAATTTCGTAGCTATATTATTGGCACATAACAAAACTCAAACATATACGTATGTACATTAAACACACGAGCGACTATGTGGCACGTTTTATTCTATTTCTTAATACAATGTAAGTAAGGCCCTAAATGTAATAAATTAATAAATTTATTTACATTACAGTTTCATTCTAAATACCAACATTTCTCCCAAGTCCAATTATTAAATGTGAATTTAATCTTCACAAATCTTGCAACAAAACAGCAAATACGAGTTTATCTAAGTGGTCTATATTGCGAAAATACTTCTCGTCGGCTAAATTGTACAGCGAAACCATAGAAACCCAGAGAAACGTCTTTACTCGGCGCGTAACACACTTACATGTATTGTAGCAAATGCACAGATAAACCCTAACACCTAAATTAATTAGACAACATGCATTACAGAATGCAGTTTTGTGTGAGTGCATTTGACCACATGATTTGTTGTGCTTTGGAATTAATAATTTTATAATTTATCTATTGGCTCTAGGGCTCTAGGGTAGTTGTGATGTCAATCAAAGAGTTTCGTGTAAAATTAGGACTCCGTTTTTCTCAAACCTACCTACCACAGGACAATGGCGCATTGAAAAGACGCAAAAATTAAATACCTCATTGATCACCGTATTAACCATGGTCACGAGCAGACTGGGGCCTGATTCTCTATCGACAAAACGTAACGTAACACGGTAAGTATTTTTTTTATTTCCGTGAATTTAATCTGGAGAAATGTTTGATAAATGTAAAATTACGTTAAAATGAATAATAAACCGAGTTTAAGTTATGATATTTGAAAAATACATATTTTTTATGTGAATTTCTTAAAAAAAAAGAGCGCGTTACACGCTGTTTTCATACAGAATCACCCACCTGATCAGTGCGCGATCAGTAGCTGTAGTAAAAGAATATGAGCTCAAATCGTGAAAATCAAAAAAATATAATACATTATTATTATATACTACGGGACTAATCGCGCACTAAAATTACGAGATAAATAAATACCTCCTCATCCCGACATTTCGGCCGAGTTGCATCGAACGTGGTCACGGGTAGACTGTCTGACTGAACGTCGGGATGAGGAAGTATTTATTTATCTCGTAATTTTGGTGCGCGATTAAACCCGTAGTATATAACAAAAAAAAAATTATCTATTATAGTTATATGAGGCCGAATTGCATCGACCGTGGTCACGGGTAGACTGACTGTCTACCCGTGACCACGGTCGATGTCGAAACTCGGTCGAAACGTCGGGATGAGGAGGTATTTATTTATCTCGTAACTTTAGTGCGCGATTAGTCCCGTAGTATATAGTAAAAATGTGTTCAAATCGCGATAGTTTAAAAACAAAATATAATACGTTAAAAATAACATACTGCCTAGCCCAAGGGTGATAACTCAATAAGATATAATTTTAATTCTCGCATCTGATTGCTTGAAAATAATGACTAATTTTCTTTTTTTTTGTTCAGCAAAGGTCTCCGTTAGATAAAGACATGTTCCATGTAGCGAGATCTGTTCGGCGAAACTGAAGAAAGGGGGAAATTCAGTTCTCATTTGGAATAGACGATGCCGTCAGACCTGTTGTTACAAAAGCTGATCCAACATGGAAATGTAAGGCTTCTTGTGAAATGTAGCATCATAAGCAGTCTTTTACAATAACATTCTTTTGTTCGGAAAGGTGTCGATGAGATTTCAATTTGGAAACTGTATTCAGGGGCATCGCAAAAAGTTTTTGTTATTAATATTAGGTGTATCTCTAGTTGGTGGATAATGTAGACATATTCAGAAAGGCGTCAAAATTGCAAAAAAGAAGTTGTTCGATCTGTATACAGGGTTATTTCTAATCAATTAGCATCCTTTTCATTCCATAAAAAAAAGCGGACAAGTGCAAGTCAGGCTCTCACACCGAGGGTTCCGTACATATCCAGAAAATTTCACAAAATTGGGAAGTACGTTGTTAAAATATCTATACTCATGATCATCATCAACAAAAGTTTTTTTTTCTTGTCATTCATCGAAAATCGTTAAAATAATTAAAAACCTGGTTTAGCATGTGCTCTTTTACATGATACTCGTACCTTACATGATACGATTTATGCACTTTGAATTTTGAACCCATATTTTGTGAATTTTGAGGCCCTATTTTTATGTGATTTATAAAAATGTACAGTTTTCAGATTTATTCCTATATGTGTACTCTGAGACAATGCTCTTCGCCAAATTTCATAGTTCTATGTCAACGGGAAGTACCCTGTAGGTTTTGATTTTTGTGAGCGTTGAATATGCGTTTTTTTACGACATAAACGGCTCTAACTTTTTTATACGGTAACTGAGAAGCTTTTCTTTTACACAACTGCAAGAATTTATAGGTTTACGTATATAGTTTAAATTTCAATTCGATATCTTTACGCGTTCCCGAGATAAAGAGTCTTGACATACCTGTGTGTATGTCAAGACTCTTTATCTCGGGAACGCGTAAAGATATCGAATTGAAATTTAAACTATATACGTAAACCTATAAATTCTTGCAGTTGTGTAAAAGAAAAGCTTCTCAGTTACCGTATAAAAAAGTTAGAGCCGTTTATGTCGTAAAAAAACGCATATTCAACGCTCACAAAAATCAAAACCTACAGGGTACGGACAGACGGACTGACGGACAGACGGACAGATGGACAGACGGACAGACGGACAACAAAGTGGTCCTATAAGGGTTCCGTTTTTTCCGTTTGAGGTATGGAACCCTAAAAATAAGCTTTTCCATACAATTTCTTTTTGAGTTTATACAAAAGTCGCAGAACAAATGTTGTTAGTTTTGATGTACAGAATAAGCCCCTGAAAGGATGCTAATTGATTAGAAATAATCCTGTATACAGATCGAACAACTTCTTGTTTGCAATTTTGACGCCTTTCTGAATATGTCTATGAGGGCTATGCTCGGAGTTTCTCTGCGAGATCGAATCAGGAATGAGGAGATCCGTAGAAGAACCAAGGTTACCGACATAGCCCAGCGGATTGGCAAGTTGAAATGGCAATGGGCAGGGCACATAGCGCGGAGAACTGATGACAGATGGAAGTTCTCGAGTGGAGACCACGTACCGGCAAGCGCAGCGTAGGACGTCCACCCACAAGGTGGACGGATGACCTTATTAGGACCGCAGGATCGCGCTGGATGCAAACCGCTATCAACCGGTCTTATTGGAAATCATTAGGGGAGGCCTATGTCCAGCAGTGGACGTCCTATGGCTGAAATGATGATGATGAAACATATCAAAAAATATATGATCAATCATTTATTTTACCAAAGTATTTAATTAGGTACATTAATTTTAGACGACACATCCTTTTAAACTTAGCTTTAACACATCACAGGGCAGTATTCGAGCACCACATTATTCGTAACAGTACACTTACATCTTCATTTCTGAATCACTACAATTTCAAATTCAAATATGGTGTGCTGTATTTAAATGAGCGTGATTGCGTCGCGAGCCAACTTATTAGTATAAGTACTTCGTGTAGCCTGTGTTATTAGCGACGAATGCACGTGTAGGACGAATTTGCTTTCACTGCCGGCAGATAGTTACTATGTTGTATTACTTAATTACGGCCCTGCTCTATTAAAAAGATTTGTTGAAAAACGAGAGTCTTTCGAGTTTCGAACGAAGTCTTTGGATTATTATTATATGCTACGGGACTAATCGCGCACTAAAATTACGAGATAAATAAATATCTCATCATCTCAACGCTTCGACCGAGTTGCATCGATCGTGGTCATGGGTAGACTGGAATGTGGTACTGCCAATTCAACTTGAACTTGAAAAGTTGTCACTACGACACACACCACACTGACGGTATCCAATAATGAAGTCAATGGAGTCAAGAATATTTCAATACTTTAGGGTGAATTAGAAACTTCTACATTTTAGAATTATATGAGATAATGACTAAGGCAGAATATTTCTTTAAAATAAAAAAAATAGAATTTCTCAGATTTTTAAGCAAGATAAGTAAGATAAAGAGAAATCCTGTTCTTATTTCCGTATTAAGAACAATATAAAATACAAATTATTATTTCAAACTCCGAGTAGAGGTAATATTAGTACACTCAACGTTTCAAAATATCTGGGATGCGTTTTGGGTTTCAAACTTAGTTGCCACATTATTTTAAAGTAATTTCCTACCTGAGTCATTCATTGACAATAAACTAAATAGAAACTAAGATAAAACTAAAAACTTTGATTCTATCTAAACAATACTAAAGACGAACGCACCATATATAATGTTAGGTACATACATCTCTGTTTCCCGATATGCTTTAAACTTATGTATACAGGCTCAACAAACAAATCCAGGAACAAAACCTACCATTTCTATTCGCGATTAACTTTAAACATAGCCTTGCGTAGGGTTACCAAGTATAAAATGTTAAGCGGATTTAAAACCTGACTTCAATTGGTCTTGACGACTCTTGAGATTTGTCGAAATTCACAAAAAATGTTTAGGGGATGTGTTGGACCAATAGAATTTAAATAAATCGAAATGATTATGTTATCCATTAAAAATTCAGATAGCGAAAAATTGGTAATGCACGGGCGGTACCCTCAGTCAGTAGAGTCAGATTAAAAGAACCAGTGACGAATTCTAAACAGACTGTAAATTTCGAAGATTTCCATTTCTTGAAAGCGTGGCCTTGCCTCGTGGCGTTTCCCATATTTGCACCAACTCCAACTGTGACCGAACATGCCTGGAAGAGATTGCTATAAGCAATAAGGCCGCCCTTTGTTGCTCTATTTTATGTCGCTTGTATTTTTTCTTTTCTTTCTGTGTATTTTTTCTGAATTGTATTTTAGTGTTAACAATAAAGTGTTTATCTATCTATCTAATATGAGTATATGTATTTGAATTTGAGATTTTTTTTCCGCCACCGCCAAGAGAAAAAATTGCGCCTAACCGTGTGCAACAGTTAGCAACAGCATTGGACCATCGCACAGCGCCTTGAGAATCACCTAAGAATCCGAAGATATGGTTACCCTAGCCTTGAGTAGCCCTTTTGTTCCACAATCATGATCAAAGAGGCACAATTACGCACACTTGGTAATGCCACCTATTATGTAAGCAGGTCTTCTAATTACGACGACTATCGATGATCTGATAGGACAGTGGCCATTTTGTAATGGAAACATAATTAATCGACTAGGGATGCTGCAAATAAATTGTGCAATTATCTCTTTAGCTAGTTGAGTTTACCTTTATGTTTCAACGAGAGTTATATATTTTTTGATATTGTACGTCAGTCTAGTCTAGATATTTGAAGTACGAGTAATAAGGTCATTACCAGTATACAATGTTTGATTTCATAGAAAGAGGTAAGTACGAGGTAGGTACGCGATACTACCAACTACAACTCAAAAATAAGGAACAAAATAAAAAATGAATGATTTATTGATGAACAAGTATTACCTATATTAAAAAAAACTTCTTTATAAACATTCTTTAACTGAATTAGTACACGTCAAGACGAATTAAACGAGCTGAAACTCGATAGGGTTGCGTCGTTTCATTACAAAGTTCCTATGACTACCTTCCAGCTCCATCATCGGACCCTGGTTACCATTAAAAAAGAAAGTCGTTGCCAAGACCATTACAAAGAATGTTGTTTTTAAACTTTCGCGATTTGAATACATTATTTTCATATACTACGGGACTAATCGCTCACTAAAATTACGAGATAAATAAATACCTCCTCATCCCGACGTTTCGGCCGAGTTGCATCGACCGTGGTCACGGGTAGACTCAGTCAGTCGTAGTCATATAGGCAGTCTACCCGTGACCACGGTCGATGCTATTCGGCCGAAACGTTGGGATGAGGAGGTATTTATTTATCTCGTAATTTTTGTGCGCGATTAGTCCCTTAGTATATAAAAATAATCCATTACAATGAACCCAAACTCGATAGGGTTGTGTCGTTTCATTAGCTAAGCTTTGGCCACCTTCCAGCTCCATCATCAGATCAGCACCATATCATCATAATATTGCATTGCCACGCGATTTACACATGTATGCAAAATTTCAGCTCAATCGGTAACAGGGAAGTGGATCAAATTTAACTTGCAATATTTGATTACAGACAACGGGACAAGTGAAACTAAATAAATGCTTGTAAAATAGGCTGATCTTAGGTAAACTTTATAGCATAAACCTTGGAATTGGGAACATCTGCTCAATATCTTGCTGATAATATTGATTTATTGGCTCGATCGTCATTTCGTTACATTTTTTGTCCACAAATCGTGAAGCTTAGAATAGAAGTATTGCACTTTATCAAATGACCATAAGTAGGTAGCTACTGCAGTCCACACGATCGCCAGCTGCAGCTATCGAGGGGCAATATTTCACCGGCTCGCGGCTATCACCTGTCAAATCGAACAAGTGTTCCGCCCGTTCCAACCCTATTTAAATATCAACCGTTTAGACGCAAATACGCCTCGTTCTTTATCGTGCGACCTGATTTAAGGTACGGTTTATGCTGATTGCGCTGGGATATAGGAAATATGGTGAATAAAAATATCCTTAATTTGATTTTGTTATAAGGAACTTAATTGAGCAATTTGGAGATATTTTTTGGATTGGCTTTTGTTAATTTGTAGGGTCACTAATCACTCACTAGTGCAAGGATTACTATTAAGTGCGAAATCAAAATTACAGCAAGAAATTAATAAGCTAGCTGAATGAAATAAACAACATTTTTACTATAAATATTTGAGTACAGATATTAATATTTCAAAAAATATATCTGAGAAACAATTTTATGACCAATTTATGTAATAAGTATCTTCGCCTAAGCTGTATGATCAATTATCGTTGACATTTTTTTTTTCATAAAATGACTGCAATAGATAGCCATAAGTTACATTTTTGTCAGATTCAGATTAACTTTATTGTTAACTGTGTTACATAAAAGATTAATTAGAAGAAAATAAAAACGTCTCAACAGCTGAGTCATTGGTGAACATACAATATATATGAACATACAATAATAGGTATAATGTCAAAGAATTATGAATATTAATTAAAATAATATCTAATTAAAATTATAAAATGTCAATAAAATTGGAATTAATTAAATAGGTACATATCATATTATTTATTACATTTTATCGTCTAAAAACTCCCGTATACTATAATAAGCTTTTGTAACTAGCAAATTGAATAGCTTGCTCTTAAATACAGCCACACTCACTGACTCCAGTATTTCCGTCGGTAAATGATTGTAAATTTCCGGACCCATGCCACAAATGCTCTTACCGAAACATGCAGTTGTATGCATCTGTCTACGTATTATATTTTTGGGCTTGCACTTTTCAGGTACTCATACATTTGAATATTAATCCTAACAAATACAGCAACCTCATAAATATAAAGACATGGAAATGTCAATATCTTTAATTTCAAGAAGTGTGGCTTACAGGAATCTGTTGATGTCAGGTGTAGGTAATATGCAACAAGTTTATACCATCACCATTATAATGTCTTACACAGCATAGTAATTAATGAATTCTCTTTTGTCCACTAAGGAACGTATTTCATAACGAGATGCTCCCAATTTACATACATTTACATCCACTTTGACGCATAACAGTTGGATGTATCGACTCGTGTCATCCGCTCGAGCTTTCAAAACGCCGTGTTTGAAGACTCAGCCATAGGAAATATTTATAACGGCTTTGTATGCAAAATAAGCTAATGCATTTCAGCCATACTAGATAGTGTCACTTTACTGTCTACAAACTATGATACGATTGTCGACCTTACGACAATGCTGCCTCGTCATTCTTTTGTTACTTGACGTCTAGGATGCAAGAGCGAAATTTCAGTACAAAATCGGTCACGTGGGAGAGGCGACAATCATCGGATTTAAATAAAATCTGCATACAGCTTGTAGTGTTTGATTGATGATATTACGTAGTGACGAAACGCAAGGATGCGACTTGTTTACGATGCCAAAGGTGACTGTATGTAGATTAGATCAAGCGTTAAATTCGACACGCGATTCAATCTGACATCTCATTGTTTATAAAGATCTAAGACCTTTGGCATTTCGAGTCACTTTACAACCATGCGTGTATCACAGATTATGCAGTGCTAAGCAATAAGCAATTAACAGATTTATGAGTTGATAACAAAAGTGTGAACACTTTTGGTCGTAAATCAACATAGAAATGGCGTTGAAACTGGTAATAAATTCATCTTGTAGGATATCATTAATAAAATGTGAGAAATAGTTGACATATCGTGGCGGCGGCTTGTGTCGGGAAGGACTGAATGCGTGTTGTAAGTGGAATTAATAGGATTTTGTATGCGTGGTTGTCGTATTAAGCCTGTGGGTGCGCAGCGTGTACATGCACAGAATAGAATAGGTTAGAAGGGTAACTTTAGTGAAGGGGAAAACTTAGGTTTAACAGTCCAGACAAACTTTGTTTTTTCTATATAGCTGAACGCAATATTTCTACCCAAAAACCGTACTAATTAAAAATGACTTTTTAGTTACAAATACTATTTTTTACCGACTTCCATAAAGGAAGAGGTACTATGTTCGCCTGTATGTATTTTTTGTGTACATTTATCGATATTTTCGCCAATTGTGAACCGATTTAATTTTTTTTTAGTTTGTAAGAGTATACTTCCGAAATGGTCCCATTTAAATTTTATCGAAATCATGTATGTCTTCTCGATTCGTGCAAATTATTCGAATTCTGTACACGGTGGAAGTCCGTGTTGCGATTTCTTGCGAAAATTAATTAGGTATTAATGATCGAGTCTTCTAAATACTATAAAGCTTGAACACATAAAGCGTAATTAATCATTTAATATCTTTAAGTAAGCATGGAAAATACTGAACTCTATACTACATATTACTTTGCGTTCCCTGATTAGTAAATATCTGTAATAATTTAGTAAATTATCCTTAGTACATTACAGGTTATTTACCTAAAAAAACTTGAAAGAAAATTTTATATCTGTCATTTAATTTTCTTAATAGGTATAAATTCGTGTCCAAATGGTAAGTAATATTTTAAGAGTTAGACATCTCCCTCCCTTATCTAGTTTGTCGTGTCTTCGTGAACATCAGGAACATTCTATTGAAATTGCTGGGCTGCTTAGCGGTTGGCGCGGCCGCAGACTATACGCATGTCAGGCGCAGAGCGCGTAACATCTCAATGGCGAATGGCATGGCCGAGAAGCACCATATTCGCTACAAGAATGCCCTGTGTTTCAGCGGATGCGTCGCTGGCTAGCGAGAACTTCCATTCTCGAACCGTGGCTGGGATTTATGTCACTGCTATGCAATTCCTACATTTACATACTTAATGTGTTTGTTGAATGGAAAACTGTTAACAATTGCGTGCTAACTCTACACAAATAAAATCCAGTAAAATAGTGCAAGTCAAACACAAAAGCATGTCGTGCGAATTCAATTTGCACATTTTTCTAGATTTTTAAAATTACAACATAACTGCATTTGGTTTCTTGTGAATATGGTGAATGCAAATGTAACGAACATAGATCTCGCAACATAAGCCATGCATGACTACTACTTAGTTGTGATGGCAACCAAACTATTCATGAGTCTCCACACAAAAAACACCACTACACGTACCGCTTATAAAATTCACACACAATAAACCAGCAGTAATAACAGTGCAATATGGAATTTGTGAATCGTAGACATGCATTTTTGCAACGCATTTTATGCGTTTGCCTTCGAGCAATATCTATAGAGTCACAATCGTGCAAAAAAGTGTCCGAGCCAAAACTCTGCCCAAGCCGCGTAGAGGGCAGGCTTTTTAGTTAGTCGTGAGGCGATTGCAAGCAGACTGCAACGCCGCGCAAAGCCAAAGTGCTCGGTTACAAGCACCAATTAGGTGAAATAACGTCGAGATTCGAGAAAACGGGTCATTGTGAATTATTTAATGTAAATATCTAAGTCGGTATGTATGACGGCGCTCGGACATTTTTTACTACTTTCATTTAGGGACTGTGGCTCTGTAATAATTGCTCGAAGGCGTTTGCATATTAAATGTTCAGCATTCCACCCGGGACCATACGCGACATTGTTACGCGTCTTACCCTGGTGAAGCTTGTTCTGTTGATACCTTTGGTAACCAAAACATTGAAAATTATTTTTAAAAAATGTAAGTGAAAATTCTATAAAGTATTAAATTTCAGTCTCAAATAGCAATAAAGTTAGTACTATTATTATACACAATTAAACATTGCAAATTTTATCAGTTTTTATCAATATCTATTACTAGCTGTACTTTCTACCGAAGTAATCTAACCCATAAGACCAAATACAAGCCATTTGTGCCAGTATTGTGCACCGGGCAGGACAAAAGGTGGAGAGCATTGTAATTGCTTATACAAGAGGTTATCAGCCGGCTGTACATGCCGGGGTCATAAGTTATAACTAGAATGTAACCAGTGATAGCCGAGTGCGCTGCTGTTGCGCTGCTTCTTGAAAGGGATAACTAAATAAGATTAAGGCTAGTAAATGTAATTAAGTGTGTAATCTATAGATGATAATACTTGTAGCTATCCTTGGAAACTTATCGCGCAATAAAACATGATGTATGTTATTAAATACCTCATTTTCCCATAGTTTCGACCATGTTGCATCGGTTGAGCCGGCAAGTTAATAAAATCGGTCGATAAGTCCCGTAGTATAAGGATAATGTGTTCAAATCGAAAGATTAAAACAAAACTAGTAGTTTTCCGAACAGTAGATCTCGCGACACATCTCTATAACTGCATTTTTATATTATATTTACTCGTTCTTGAGCGATTTCGTTCATACTCTCAAAACTTGTTAGGATTTGGATATTATAAACTACTTAATTTTTTATTTATTTAATAAATACTTAAACTTAACACTAAAACTTATACTAAAATAAAACTAATCTAAATGAGCCGGGACAGAGGGTAACGTGGCCAGAATGCTGGCGGCGTTGCCGTTATATAGATATTATACATATTTCCGCCTTTTTGAGGAAAATACCCCCTATCAAAAATCGACGATAAAAATTTACTAAAATTGTAAAATCTGTGCGCCAAGTTTCGTCGAGATTCGTCGAAAATGCGACTTTTTGACGAAGACCAACATCTGGACAGACGATAGAAAAATCGCCGTGTTAAAACGGGTATCTTCGCTTATGCTCGACCAATTAAGAAAAGGGTACGTGGTTTAGTTTTTAGTTTTCTGATTCGATAAATCAGAAAACTAAAAACTAAATATTTGTGTGATGAACATAAGTGTCTGCTCTGTGTCTGGGTGTTATTTAGTTACTATCTATATAAGTATGTATTTAAAAATAAGTATATGTAGTATATCAGTCTCTGGCAGCCATATCACAAGCTTTGCTTAGTTTGGGGTCAGAGGCCGTGTGTAAAATGTCCCAAAATATTTATTTTATTTATTTATTTATCTCTAGAACCATGGTACCAATAAAAAAAAATATTTTGAGAAAGAGCATTGTTACTCGAATTCTAAATCCATTCAAAACTCTTATAAGATGTCCCCTAATGTCCCCTAATATATTTTACTAAGCTAGTAAAATCATCATTATCAGCCGTAGTACTTACATCCACTGCTGGACATAAACTTTCCCTTTTCATTTCCCATAAATAAATACCTTAGAAGCTAACGAAATGCACATGACATGTATTATAACATTGTGTAAGCTAGCATAATAGTTGCGTCTAAGATTTGACACTAACAGTCATTCTCTTTCGCCATACTCAACAATGCTAAGCTGCACTGTAACTCAAGATCTCATAATACATCCATTAGAGCACATTCCAAACAACCTCCTTACAAAAGTTAAAGTCGGTTATTAAATCAAGAGGCGAGCCACCGCACAATCGTCGCGTGGGCATTTGGCCCGGCGTCCCGTGGAGCACATCTGTTTTTACTGAGAGCTATAAAACTTGATACTCTTGATGCTCTTTTATTCTTCTTGGCTTGTGTTTTCTTTTTTGTTTCTTGGTACTCTTTTAGTTTTTTAGGATGCTGCGAAATATGACGATGCTACAATTACTATACGAGTACAATGTGTTTGTCTACCGGTGTCGAAGCCTTAAGCGGTGACATCTATGGCAAATTTTGAACAACTTTTACTATGAGACCAACTCTGAAAAAGTAAAAAAGAAAGTGCTGTTCCATACGATTTTTTATAAGACTTTCGACAAAAAGTAAGGAATAGCTGTTTTTTTTGCGTTTTCAGAGTTGATCCCACAGTAAAAGTTATTCAAAATTTGTCATATATGTCACCGCTTAAGGCTCCAACACCGGTAGACAAACACATTGTATATCGGTCACTTTTCTCAACGAAAATGAGTGAAAATAAATGAAGTAAATATTTTACTAAAATTTTTATTGTATTTATACGAAATGGGGTGAAAATCAATGCTGTTCATTGTCTCCTAGTTTATTTTGTGTTCATTTAAAGATAAACAAAGAAACGTTACCTATATCATATTTTTTCTTTAATTTTAGTCTTAGGAAAAAAAAAATTTCCTATGCGCGAAAACCTTGGTTACAAGTCAGGTTACTAATTTTACAATAAAATAAATCAGATCCACTTTCTGTATATCTGTTTTCAGTTTTAGTTCGGTGCAGACAAAATGTCACATGTTTATCACATTTTACACCCATTTCTCCAACTTCATGCACAGAGCAAGTCCCAACCTTTACAATTTTCTCATGTCGGTACAAGTCTTACTTAAACGTAAAAAAAACTAATAATGTTACTAACATTTCTTAGGAAGTCGTGTAGAAATGCCACATCTCGCATTTGTAATCCCTATCACAGTCACTCTACACATGCAGGGAGTAATGAAACTGCTCCCTAATTAAAAAATCTCTCACAGTTCCTACAGTGTCAGTAGGCCCAATGATGAAGGCGCGATCGTAAATAGCTAATTTTTTTTTTATTGAAATGATTTATTGACACAAATACAAATAAATTACAATTTTGCTAATAAACATAAAATATATAGAATTTAACATTAATAACTTAAATGACTTATTTATTAGCTACTATATTTGTGAGCTATGGATTGCCGAACTAAGCTTTAAGCTTGTGTCTCGGAAAATCCGTGCCCCCTTATAAAGTTGGCTTTACATTATAATAATCGATTTACGTCATTGTGAGAAAAGGAAATTACCTAATTTACTATAAACATAATGTGCTAAAAAAATATTTTAAAATATCAGAAGTCATCGTTTAAAACTTACTTAATGCAAATAACAATAATCATAAAAATCATAAAAATCATAAAATCTCTTCAAAACAATTTTTCAATTATACAGTAAATAACAATTTTAACTATAACAACAAGGATATAAAATACCTACCATATACTATGCGTGTGTGTGTGTGTGTGTGTGTGTGTTTATCTGATAGTTCGATTACCTCAATACCGAGAGCAAGCTTTCAGTTTCGTTGTAGGAGAGTTTTTGAAGAATGTCTGTCACTGTCTTTTTAAGACAAAATGTATTAAGTTGTTTTAACTCTACTTCTGTTGACAGTTTGTTATAAATGTAACCTCCCAGGAAACAGGAAAATCTGTTTATGAAAAATGTTTTGGCGCTAGGCATACTGAACACCTTGTCTGTGCGGCGTTTGGTATGAGTTTGGCTGTCTGTGGTCAGTGGACATAGCTTGTGCTGTTTTAGAATGATTCTCAACAAATAAAGTTGTCTGACTGTGAGCACAGCAGTGTCGCGGTAAAGGTCGGAAGTAGGGTACCTAAAGGGAAGAAAATTGCTCACCTTAAGGATAGATCTTTGAGCTTTTTCTAGAGCCGACAAATGTGTTTTCGCAGCTCCGCCCCATGCTTCAATACAGTAAATTATCAGCGATTGACATAGAGCGAAGTAAGTAGTTCGCAAAATATTTTTATCAGCAACGTGCCTAATATTCCTGAACACCGCGACCAACTTCCTAACTCTACCGGTTAAGGTTTTTATATGGTTTGCAAAGTTCAGGTGACGGTCGATGACAACACCAAGGTATCGAATTTTGAATTAGAATATATATTTCTGTTTTTTTTTCACTTTAGGCATTCGATAGAGAGAACACTTTTTACGTTGCTATTAAATTTACGATGGCACCTTCATAATTGGGCCTAGTGTCAAATTGTACAACAGCATAAACGTATTGTAACTTAATAATTATATCTAGACAGAAAAAATACCTCACATCCCAGCAAGCCAAGAAACTGCTCCCGCCCTGATAAAATATTCGCCGTTCTTCCATTTCCAGTGTCAATATGAATATATTTTAACATTCTGTCTTTAACATCTCTTTAGAAATAATTATGTTTGCAATAAATAGCACAACCGACTACAACCATGTACATAATACGAATAGTTCGAACCTTAGAAAAATTACAAGTAATAAAAGTATTGCTAAATTTTACTCAAATAAAAACTACGTTACAGCTGTCTTATTTATATCTGGTTATACAGCATACGCCAGAGTGAGTGGAACAAAAAAAAAACGCAACATCTGTCACATACGTCAAAATCACCAGTCAGAATGTCAAAATGGTTAAAATTTGGTTAGATTAGGTCATTTGTCTTTTCTGGAAATTTGAACCCTCTAGTTTCAGTAAGAAGGTTCAAGTCTCTGATCATTTTACCTTCCTACTTTTTACCTTTTTGAATTTGGACACCCGAGATAGCTCAATGCTAGTTTGTGAAACCCTTCAAAATAACGTAAGTTCGGGTGTATGACTGTATGTGTATCTTTATCTAACACCTTTTAAATTTCATATTTAAAATGAGACAAAGTTTTTTTTTTCTTGTTTTATTTAGTACTGTTTCTGTTACTTGTAATTTTTCTAAGGTTCAAACTAATCAATGAAATAATTTTTAATGTCTTCTTGATGACATTTATTTCGGTTCATAATCACGTAAGAAGTACTTAAAGAAAAACAAATAGTCGAATTGAGAATCTTCTTTATAAAGTCGGTTAAGAATACCATATCTCCTCTGATTTTGCATCCCGACGAGCCAGGAAACTGCTCCCGGCCTGATAAATCCCTCACAGTTCCCCCGTGTCGGTGTCGACATAAACGTATTGTGGTCTCGACTAGCGTCGTTAATATAACGCCGTGAAGATGTCGTTAGCGTCCGTCCACGATTATGTTGTAACTTCAAGTTTATATATTGGTATCATAAGCATCCTCATGAAGCCTAGTCGGCGCTTTGATAAAACAATCACTCATATTTATGAATAACATAAGAAAACATGAAAGTTTTTGTGATGAATAAAGAAAAGACAAATGGAGAAATAGCTTTTACATTGATCGATTCATCAAAATACGATTTGGGATGGTGATATGGATTAAATAGTTAGTGAGAGTGGGAGAGATTTAGTAGTTAGTGAAAGTGGGAGAAGGCTACAGTGGGATCCTACAGTGGGCTGATATGATGATAACGATGATGATGACGATGACACATATTTATCACGATAACTGCATGTTATCAATCGACATAATGAATAAAAATATATATATAATAGTACGTCAGATTCAGATAGACTATCAAAAAATGTTAGACACGTATTTTTTCTTGGGTCAATTAAACAAAAATTGATGAAGATATAGCCCGTCAATGTTCCGCGTGACGTCACAAGTGCCATGCAAATGTATAGACTTCTGTAAGAGAGCTGACGTCACGATCCCCACTCCGGAACTTCGACAAGGTTTATCTTTGTCATATGTTGTTTGATTGACAAAAGAAAAAATACGTATCCATTATTTTTTGATAATGTAACTCACGGATTAATTATATTATTGATTTTTTTACCCAATCATCATGCCTATTAGTGAATTTAAATGTCTTAAATTTTGTATTATAAGCACAATTGACATTTAGGTTTGTTCTAAAATAACCTCGTAAAAGATTACGACAAAAATGTTCCTTATGAGTCAAAGTAAGATCTCTAATCAGTATTCTGTGATTTGGACGTAACAACAGGACAATAGACGATATTTAACTTACCTTTCATCACTACCAACAGCCCGCTAAAGCAGGCATGATACGTTTCAGGACCATTATACTTTAATAATATTATTGTTTCCATACCATCCGTGCCCAATACAGCGTTTGATATTAAACCAGAAGCTTCCGACTCTATACTATTTAGTCCCTTTTCAGACTATGAATCACCTTCTTTCTCGTGCAAGCTGAAGGGAGTTGTGGTTTCACTTATTGTAACAAGGTTGCAAAGGTTCTGTGTATTTGTTTAGTAGATTCTAGACCAGTGGCATCCGATATGGTTCGGTCCATCAGATAGCCCCGACGATCTGCGCAGGCCCCCATTACAATACTAACTTCACCATTATCTTAATCTAACTGCTTCTTTATTGTATAAAATCATCATATAAATAGATATATTATTCGGGGATAACGGTGTCGGATTGCGGGATTTTGGTTTCATAAAGTGAAATGGATGGGGGCGGGGTTTGAAATTTTATTTGAATCACTTTTTATAACACTATGAACCTAGTGATTACAAATAAGTACCTATCTTACATAATAATAGGTATAAACCTACATGTAATTGCGTCATTTAATAGAATTATCAAACTGATTTCTCATATTTATGCCATATTTGTTTATATCAGTAAAAACGAAGCAGAGAAAAGATAGATAGATAAACGCTTTATTGCACACCAAGAAATAAGCATAATAAGAAGAAATAAAGATACAAAAACAGTGTAACAAAGGGCGGCCTTATTGCTAACAGCGATCTCTGCCAGGCAACAAAGGTTGACAACAAAAGACGCTGTGTTTTAACCGGATTCAAAAAATGGAGATTCACAATTCGGTTGTATTTTTTTGTATGTTTGTTACGAAATGAAGATTACTACATTGAGATACATCGATCCGTGCGTATTTGGATTCTGGACATGGTTGAACACAGTTATACCATTTTGCCGACAAATAATTATGGTCTACGCTATGTGCTGCGGAGGAGTGCGATAGCGTGGCCTTAGGCCCGACACCAAGCACTGTGGTAGAACACCCAGGGTTTTTGGTTGGTACGCCACCTACTTGCAGAGGAAACTCCCACATAACCACCCGCCTGCCCCGAAGTGTGGTAGTATCCATAAAGAATGTTCCCTGGTATAAAAAAATGGTCTACGCTATGTAATAAACATTTCTGCAATGATTTTACGGACTATACAGCGTTCTGGTTACCACTGCAATATTTGCTCGAACTTAGTGAAGTCTGGTCTAAAGCCGCGGGGCTCTGCTAGCTTTATCTGACTACAAAACAATATTAATAACATAGGACATAAATTCGTACCCAAATTCCATCCATCACACATGACAACCATTAAATATAGCCTACATTTATCTCCTATACTTTTGAAACCATTGAGACGCCATGTTAAATTTTTAATACATTCAAATTTTGCAACCAGTTAATTGGTTAAATTGAATTACTGATAGAAAGCCGGACGTGAAGTTGTGCTTGCCCATTAATATGTGTAGGCTAATTGTCGTGGCCGGTCGTCTCTATTATACGGTGATTACGTTGAATTATAACGTCTAGATGTGCTGCAGTTACCGCGTTCATCGATATAGACACAGTAGGCCCAATTATGAAGGCGCCATTGTGATTTTAATAGCTATTTAGAATATTTCTGTGTTTTTTTTACTGTAGGCTTTCGAAAGAGAGAACACTTTTTCCGTGGCTAGTAAATTTACGATCGTCAACTTATAAAAAAGTTATTGACATATAGTTTAAAATTAACAAACGTTTGGCCATTAATGATGATTATTATGAATTTACAGGCGCTTTTGTATTATATTATATTAAAAGCGTGAGCGAAGGGAGCGCAAAAATGCTTTCTACGACAAGCTATACGCACTTCACCGCCCGCAGTGTCACCTATAGAAGTTTCTTGATTCGACAACACTGGGTATTGATAGTAAGACACTTATTTTGATGAATTATAATATAATTATGCTATTTAATCAGTTTCTTAAACATAACAGTTGCAATACCATGTGTAGTTACTGTGGGGAAATAGCACTAACGTTGATCAACTCTTCGTAATGCAAAAAAACGTACGTACGTACCCATACCACGTTTAGAAATTTTTAAAAAAGGCCCTATGTACACCTCAATAAAAATATATAACCATATACCCAATCAAATAAAACAAGAAACAAATACGAATACCTTCACGAACAAACTCCGCAGTTTTCTTATAGAGAAGTGCTATTACACCATCAATGACTTCCTAGAGGATGAAATTAGAAATTGAGAAAATGTATTAAATAACGCGATAAATATTATAATTAAAAAAAAAAAAAATGTGTATCATACGCAAAAGCGCTTTCACAATAGCACCCGTCCCCCTGACGTCTATGTGTGCGTTTCTCAAATTCGCTTCTGTCTCGCTCACTCCTGCGTGGCGCGAATCTCTTCGAATAATAATATTGTATACAAGTATTGTTGATTTAAACAACTTCTTAATTAGTAAACCAAAGCCATGTCTGTTGGTCTCTAAAATTATAATGCAATTGTACCTTGTGAAATTGTGTATGTATTTAAGTTAAGTACCTACCTATATAATATTGTACGATAGTAATGTTTTAATAATAGTTTAGTTTGTACTAGCTATTGCTGCGCCCTCAAAACAGGGTATATATATACCATATATTTAGTTAACCTAGTTTTAACTGAATTATGTATATATTTGTAATAAATAAATAAATATTTTGAATATATATTTTGAATAGTTCAATTAATTTATTTTATCATTACAATGATTAAATAATTAATAAAATAATTAATAACATAGACCGAAATACACATTATAACATTAGTACTCTATTGCATTGTTTTAAAAATTTTAATTATTAATTATTATTTTGATTTTTATACCTATCTTAAGCATCACAAATTGAACCTGACTTACCTAATGATATAATGCCAAATAAATATTTTTTATTTTTTTTAATTTTAATATAATGACAATACTACATTACTACTACATAGAAATAATCTAATCTAGTTATATTGTGGCGAATAATGTTCCTCCTTTTATTTTCTGGCAAAAGCTTGTCTCTTCTAGGAAATCTAATCCAATCTCTAAGCCCACACATTCCGTTGATAAATCTCTGGGCAGATTCGCTTGGAGGTAATAAATTTCACAAGATCACCGATGGCATGATTAATAAAGGTACACCGGACAAAAATGAAGAGGGCCGATCGCTCAACGTGGGTGTTTAATTTGTGTACAAGCTCGTTTATCTTCATCTATTCGGGATATTTAGTATCAATGGTCAAATGAGCTTTATGGTATTTAATGGTGCGTGGTAATAGGGCGATTGTTGGCTTTATGTCGCATTAATTATTTATTTGTTGTGGTTTTTACACCGCTTATGTAATATGATTTTATGGACAATGAATTTTTAAATTGTGTTTTTAGCTTCACCAGGTAGTTATAATTATCACTATTTTTTTAGTTTTTTTCCCAACTGCGCGACGCAAAGGAGTGGTTTGAATGCATTATTGGAAAATACTTTTTAAAGTCCATTTAGTAGTTAGAATGTGTGTGTATATTAGGTGTACAGTACTGCAAAACAGTATTTATGAAACAAAAAGAAAAAACAGCATAGTAATTTATGCTGTTTTTTTTCGAATTTTTTTTTTTTCGTTGATTTTTTTTGCCGTTAGCGTAAGTTCATAATTCATAATGATGAGCGTATATTAATTAAGTACTTATAACTCTAAACTCTATGCACTTAGCAATATTACAGCTTGTCTTTATTTAATCCTTTTATCTGTATAATAATATGTTAGATCTTATCACAATAATAACTGTCTACTTTTTAGTCTTAGTACATTCTAGGTGATCTAGTTTTTACAAGAAGAGATGTCAATTAATATCAAAATACTTGAGACCGAGTATATGAAATGTAGCCTGTTAAATATTAATACGAAATCGTTAGTACTTTGCACTGGTAAATAAACGACCCACCTGAAATTGAAGTTGTGCAACATATGCTTTGTCATAGAAATCACGTATTTTGGAGACGCAAAGACAATTTTATGCTAGCTATAGTATTTTGAATATAAGAGCTGTTGGAGAAACGTACTGATAAATACAGTTTTGTACTTTACTATAAACTGGAAAAGGCTTCGAGCAAATATCTATAGAGTCACAATCGTACAAAAAAAGTGTCCCAGCCAAAACTCTGCCCAAACTATTGCAAGTAGACTAAGTACAACACCGCGATCCCAAAGTGCTCCGTTACAAGCATTCATTAGATGACATAACGTCGAGATTCGAGAAAACGGGTCATTGTGAATTATTTAATGTAAATATCTAAGTCGGTATGTATAATGGCGCTCGGACATTTTTTCACTACTTTCAATTAGGGACTGTGGCTCTGTAGATATTTGCTCGAAGGTAAAAAGTAAAGTTATCTATGAATGTTTTATACTACAGTAGCATAGTTTGCCATGTAGAGGTGGTACCTCTACATGGCAAACCATGCTTCTTTCGTGACCTTTCTTATGCCCAATATAAGACATTGGAACCGTAGGAACGTATCAGTATCTTCTAAACATATTATCTTCGATGAAATTCCAGGAAAGTTCTCGATTTTTACTTTGCTTAGAAGTTGTCACCAATTTTTCATGTTTCGAAGTAACCACGTCTCGAAGATGCCAAGTGTTGAAGCTGTCATATTTTGAAGTTGCAACAAAGCTCCTCTTTCGCGATTTGAACACATTATTATTATATACTACGGGACTACGGGTAATCTACCCGTGACCACGGTCGATGCAACTCGGTCGAAACGTCGGGAGGTATTTATTTATCTCGTAATTTTAGTGCGCGATTAGTTTCGTAGTATTTAATAATAAAGCTCCTCTGTTGTAAAACTACTATACTGCACCAGCTTGGTGTTTCTAGTTACATTCATAACGAGTTATAATGCGAGGTATCGTAAATTTATTGCGAAAGGGTACATAAAGCACATAATTTATATTCGAGTTACGCGAATACTGATTGAACTCTGACAGATTCAAACTATTCATAAATTAAAACTTTTTTGACAGTACTCGGTGCCGAAACAATTTATGCAAATGTAGATAGGCTATAAAATATAAATGTCACTATAAAATTGATATATTGATGAATATTGCGTTTATGACTGATACTTTTTGAGTGATAACGTGACAGTCAACTAAACCAATCCATCGTGTTTGTTTCCACATGGGAACAGGTGAACGGGTCAGCCGACCTTAATACTTAAATCAAGTGGTTCATTACAGAAAATCTCAAATAATCTCCATTTTAATTGCTCCGATAAAGTGACCTTTAATTAACTGTAAGCGAAGGAAAGAAGTTATTTGAATGGCGGCTTCACTGACGTGTTTTGGGTCGGAAATTTAAGCTCTACATCGAACATAAGTAAATATATAGGATTGCTTCGCTTGCGAGACAGTTTTCTTCATTTGAGAGACTTATTGACTCTGACTTGGACTGCCTCGGTGGCTCAGTGGCTAGTGACCCTGACTTCTGGATCAAAGAGGCGTGGGTTCGATCCCCACCCATGGTAAGCATTTATGTGATGAACGTAGGTGTTTGCTCTGTGTCAGGGTGTTATTTAGGTAATATCTATATAAGTATGTATTTAAAAATATGTAGTAAGTATATCAGTCTCTGGCAGCCATATCACAAGCTTTGCTTAGTTTGGAGTACGAGACCGCGAGTAAGATGTCCTCAAATATTTATTTATATTTATTTTATGGCTTCTTAGAACATCAGTTGAATCCACAATATGGACAAATGATCTCATGTAAGCCGTAAAGCACTTTAGGTCTGAAGAACTTCTTACCAGATCTTTGTAAATCAATGTGTTTAAAACGATTAAAAAAAATTAAATCCAAATTTACCAATCTTATACCTATATATATTACAGAGTAAAAATTATATAACAGACATTAGAAGTTTTCAGGTTGAAAAAAATATTTCAAGTTAAATATTACCTTACAATTAAAACAGATACCTACTTGCGCTGTCAGAGCTTTAACACTTTTTAAACGCCAATAACTGCGACTCATTTGCATACGTCGGACGAGTTAACTGCCCAGTGTTTATTTTATTATCAACGTAATTTGCATAAACAGTTTCCAGAATGTATTTTTTATTGCAAAAACTAACAAAATTGTTTGAGGTCAACCTTCGAGCAAATGTCTATAGTCACAATAGTGCAAAAAAGTGTCCGAGCCAAAACTCTGCCCAAGCTATGCAGTGGGCAGGCTTTTTAGTTAGTCGTAAGGCGATTGCAAGCCGACTACAACGCCACGCTATGCCAAAGTGCTCGGATACCAGCACTAATTAGGTGACATAACGTCGAGATTCGAGAAGAAACTTGTCTTTGTGAATTATTCAATGTAAATAGATTAATTATTCAATGTAAATAGATTAAGTCGGTATGTAAGACGACGCTCGGACATTTTTTATTACTTTTACTTAGGAATTGTGGCTTTGTAGATATTTGCTCGAAGAGGTCAACTTAAAAGGTGTAGAAATGTTAAGATAAGTAGCAAATTACTTAATCATAGGCTAAAAATAAGGCTCAAAAAATCACATCAAAAAACAACTTACATCTTTTTAATGTGGCTCTTTATTGGGTGTGGTCTCTATCTGAGTCAAGATTCAAGTAAGTGAAACTCTTAATATGCTGATCATCTAGGCAAATAATAACGCTGCAGTGAAGGGAAATCCAAAAATATGAAATTCTTTTATCGTGATATGGAATTATGCCTTATGTTCTGGAATATGTTCGCCATTGCGTTTTTGACCACATACCATAGGTTATATAATAATATGGTGTAACTTTTTTTGTAATAGAAACACAACTATCTTGTAAACTGCTTTTGACTACTAGGTCTTAAGCTTAGAGGTCGGAAACAGTTTTTTACAGCGCCGATAACATAAATAAAATTACTGAATATTTACGCAATATACAACCCATATACTTTATACGCTACCCATACACTTTCAATATTATAACATAGTATAGCAAAATTTATTGTTCTTGTATGGGCCACCTTATTGTACTAGCATGTTTAACAACAAAGATTAGGTATCAGTAAGAGACGGTCCATACGGGATGGTCCAGTGACAGGGTACGGTGACAACAGCGCGGCGCTCATGCGGCGCTTGAACAGTGCCGCTCCGTCGTAACAGTTAGGAATAGGTATTGGAGATACACCAAAAACCAGGATACGGTGCCGTATAGCACGTACTTTGGACTATGTAGAACTGAGAAAAATAGTGCAGGAGAGGTACAGATGGTACAAGAGTGAAGAATAAGAATAAGAATATATTTATTTACCAAAATAAAGTTAACAAAATTTGCGCAAATTATACATTAAAATAAGCCTTAATTAAATTAAAAAAAAAATTTGCCGCTGTAGGATGGTAAGTACATTGATGACATTTGGTTTGTAACCCATAGTAGCTATTCATTACAAATTTATCTACCCTTCCTTGGCCGGCCAATGTAAGGCAACTAGGTAATTTGTAAATAGGTATGTAGTATTATTAAAATATTATCAAATAAACATTTGCCGATATTGCGCAGTGCCGGTGGGCCCTAAACTAGGCGATGCCTGTATCTTGGTGGCCCGGTGAAATATCATAACTCTAAAAGAATTTGCGCGGCTTCGTCATTGAAACAATTTACAACTTTATTTGTGATAACATGCCATTTTTTTTAAACAACGAGAGATCAAGGACTCCATGCGAGAGATATGAGGGCGTGTGTGTGAGTATGTGTATAAGTAAGAGAATGATTGTTAGCAACACCGAAATACACGAGATCTCATGAGAGTCAAGGTTTGCGGCGTTACTCATGTGGAAGTGCGTATGCACGCATGCGCGCGTGCGTATGCTAGAGATTGTATGTGTGTGAGGCTTTGTGAGAGAGAGAGAGAGAGAGAGGGGTGCGTGTATGAAGCACCATAAAGTTTGTATAGCAAAGCTTGTTACCACGCTGCATGTCCGTGTGTCCGCTTAAGTACCCGGAAAATCCATTATTACGTATATAACATGCTATCGATGCATATATTATAGTTATATGTAGATCTGGGACATCAACTTGGCATTTTTTTTGTGGACAATGGAATGGCACCTCTCAAGCACAGTCCTGTGCTGCCAATCCACGCTATGTGAACTAGCTCTAAAACCAGGCACGCGCGGGCGGCGAGCAAGCGCTCTAATTTCGCAAACGTCTCGTCGCTTCACAGCGCACTATATCACTAGAATATTTACGAGCCAGCCACCGCCCTCGGTGACAACGATATCTTATCAGTATAGCTGTGTATAGCGAACCGATAGGGTGGCCTTCGGGCTCGGACGGCCGATCCTTTCGATACTGCAGATATGAAGGATCGTGACTGCTTTATGGTTCTGGACTGGTAAATGGCTTGATTTGCGTTATCAGTGGCATAAGTTACAGCTGGTACTTCATTAGTATACTGTATTTTCTATAAATATTTCAAAACTTTTGAATGTTTTATGAATAGTTACCTACGTATTTTATGTAGGTAAAACTTACATACCTAAAACATTAGTTGTCGATAAAGTAGGTTTAAGAACGATAATGTGATAACGTAAAAAAAAAACATTGTTGAATCAACAACTGAAACAAGCTGAAGCCTGTCTACAGCTTATTCCGCGCTCTCGATTGCATGCTGGGCTCAGGCGCAACGAGACAGTTTTTCGTACGTGAAGCCGGCGTTCATAGATTTATATGACGATATTAGGTAGGTACGGTTCGTCAATGAGATAAAAATGTCTAAATTGGCAAATTTCCGGCTCCTAGAGAAAAAAACGAGCAGAAAATAAGTAATGAACAATATCGTGATAATGAGACTATACTTAGTAACTAAACGTAATAAATTAATAATGACAGTTTATAATTAGTAAGAGACCGAGATAAATAGGTTAAAAAAGCCCTATATCTATACCCAGCAGTCTGTTATTTAACAGAGGTTGATAATAATGACATAAATAAAGTAAAAACTGAGTTATGATTGTACATATTTTATTTACAGAATATTTTTTTTCGCATAAAATGGCGAAAAATGTATTCAATAAGATGCCTCGATTAAACGCTATTAAAATTATATTTTAAGATTAAAGTGTGACGCAGCGGGTAATAAGTCTTTATCAAGATTTCTAAACTAAAACAAACAAACGAGTTCAAATATTCAATACGGATACAATGATTTAGTAAAGTTACAACACACGGCTATTATATAACAATAATTTTGATCTCAACGATTCCTCATCAAGACTCATTAAAATATTTATTAAAAATGCCATTGTAGAGCCACAGAATAAATACAAGTTTTTACTCAACAAATGTACCACATAAGCTTATAGCATAGTTTCACTGTCAACACAGGAACTGTGTCTAATTCACAAGTGTAACAGTTTCGATGAAGAATTAACTGATATTTTGGATAGCATATAATGACAAAGTTCTAAATCTAGTCTTTAACTTGAGCTTTGAGTGCCAAAGATAATTTTAAAGAAGCACAATGATTGTTTGTTAATGGCGCTTAATGAGTTACTATTAGAGTAATCGCTTGAGCTATGAATGAGGCTCTATTTCGCTAGTGAAAGGGAGGGTACACATCTATTTTAGAGAATAAAGGCTAAATAGAGAAACAAGGCTATGATTTTATGGTTAACAGTACTAGAATTTGCGATTTTACTAATAAAATTATTTAATTATTTCCTTAGACAGTGTTTCTTGACCTGTAGTCCGCGACCTCCTGGGGATCTGCGACTATGCGTAAGGGGGTGCGATGTCTTATGAAATGAAATGAAATAATATTTATTCGACATAAAATACACAAAGATTAAACATTATACATCCAAAATTGTAAAACAATAAAGGAGGTAAATGACAGAAATGTCGAAAAGGGTAGATACCTTACACTCAGCGCTGGTTTTCAGATGAGCCCGTTGTCGAGGTTATAAACAAAATACAAATAATAAATAATGGACAAAGAGTACAAAAATTACAGAGAAATACCATATCAAAAAATCAAACAAAACAACCAGTTCACATTGAAACTAATAGAAATACTTACATAATAAAATACAAAATCAAATTTACATAAAGGTGATATAATATATTATATTTATCTATGAACATTTGATAAATCAATACATGCTAAATAAATAAAAAAAAAGATATAGATGCCAACAAGTCTCGCAATAAATCCCCTGCGCCCCTGTACCGGCGATTCTCAGGAGATTTGTTAGTACGAGTATAAACGAAATTTGTCAAGAGTGAGTCGAGATATACCTGTGCTAATGACGATTCAGTTAAACAAATGCAAGGTCTAGTGTTTGGAGAACTACTACTATTGAGGGAGTCCTAGATATAGTGCTTAATTCTAGGGATTCGCGGACCGAAAAGGGTTAAGAGGACTCATACTTTTTTGAGGTGAAAAATGTAAGTAGTCTCTATACTACAAAACCGTTCAGTAGATTCAATTTAAATCAGTAGTAGAGATCATGTATGTTTCTTTTTATACGAAATAGAAATTAGTCCTTTTTCAGGCCAAGCCTGTTTGTTTAGACTTTATTCGTATTCATTATTTTTTTATTATTATTATTTAGTATTACTGAAAACTTACTACTAATGGAAAGTTGAAATGATTTTAATTTACGTCACATACATCCCACACTAGGTTTATCTCAAAGAGTTATTTTTTGTGATAAACCTTTCTGGATGCTCTCCCAGCTGAGAATTACTGCGAATTAGCTCTTTTGGGAGAGCGTTGGGCCAGTGATCCGAAGACGCAGGTTCGAGTCCTGCATTCGCGACTATTTTTGAATTATTTATCACAGTAATAACTATTTAATGAAAAGTTATAAAAGCTCTACTAACAACAATTAAAATGTTTTCAAAGAAAATAAATAAAAATACAAGCAAACCTATACGGAACGGTTAGTAGTCCATAAAATGCCCTCAGGACGTTTCCAGTGAAAAGAGGAGGGCCCAACACGATATAGCCATTTGTTTAGATGACAATCATATTGGAATTATTCAAATGCTATTTATATTGTGATAATGATCCACAGATCTGTGTATTATTCGAAAAGCGGCATGTAATCTTCTGCGTCAGGTAATTTTAACGGTACAAGGCAAGAATGAACAGCGTAGCAAACATTAGTGTTTTATCAAAAGGTTATGTTAGTTTACTTTAGGATTCGATTTCTTGGTTTTTGGTAGGTATTACTGTGAGTTTTTTTTTCAGTCTGTTATTATGAGGTTTTAATACTATGCTTAATTTTTGACCGACGAACCGGACCGGAGGAGGTACTCAATTCGACGCGTATATATTTTTTTTAATGTGTAACCACACATAACTTTTAAAGTAGTCTGATTTCGATAATTCTTTTTTTAGGAAGAATATACTTAGAAATGGTCCCATTAAAATTTTATCGAAATCGGCTGAGCCATTTTTGATAAATCAACAATAATGTGAAAAATGCTACATCGAACCGTGCGAAATATTCGCGAATTCTGTACACGGGTGAAGTCGGCCATGCTAATTTTTGCATAAAATAATCTTGTGTAATTAAGAATTAAATTTTTTCACGACTAATGTTTTGTAAACTCAAACCAAATAAAAAAATCACACCATATGTTTTTTTTTTAGTCTGAGTTTGTACATTTAAGGAGAACTTCATTTAAAGAAAGTCATTTAACCATTTAAAATGGAAGATCAATTGTGAAATTCAATATCACATAGCTTTTAACTATAAATTGTAAGCCGTGGTGGTCTAGTGTTAGTGATACCCGCCCTACAACCGTGAGGTCGTGGGTTCCAACCTCAGTCCCGTACCAATGAGTTCATTGTGTACGGTATACGGATGACGGACGTAACTGGTGTACGGATTTTAACATCATTAGATTTTAGGTGAAGAAATACATCGTGAGGAAACCTGCTCATGGCTGAATCCACCAACCCGCACTGGGCCAGCGCAGTGGATATGGCCCAATCACCCTTCCTGGGTAGGCCTACGTCCTGCACTGAACTATTAAGAAAGGCTGGTACAGCACAGAGCGATATTTATGTAATCAAGCAGCTGCAACATTGTGAGCCAATCTTTACAGTTCACAAACTCACTGCCCAGGTTACGTCTATGCCTTAACACTACACGGTTTTATCAAAAGCTATGTGTATCTAGGTGCATAATAGGGCCCGGCATGGCCTGGGTGTGTCCAAGGCAATTGATAGCGTAGCCTGAACTACATGATGTCCGCTCAGAAAGGCTTGTAGGGGCCGCAGGGTATAAATATAACAGGAGTCGGTGTCTTAAAGGGTACGCGGAAGCTAGCGTGTCTTAGCAGGATTAATTTATTATTAGCACGATTTTGTAATGAAATGCTGGAGGGTATATTAAAGGGAAGCGATAAAAGTTTGAATTGTTAAAGTGAGATGGTAAGTTCATTTACGCCAGCGAGATAGCTCTAGACGATCAGTATAAACTCTACATTCTAAGCTCAAAAAGGGTATTGGAAATGAGATTGCAACGATGTAAATTATTTTATTTATTTATTTTTAGCCGTTATCGTTCCACTGCAGGGCGAAGGCCTCCCTTCCCTTTTTCCATTTTTGTCGGTCGAGAGCTTTGGTGTTCCATCCACTGCAGTGAGAATCAAGCTCGTCTCGCCATCTTTTTTTGGGCCTACAGAGGGGTCTCTTGATGGTGGGTGTCCACATTGTACAGGTTTTGGCTCACAGATCTTCGTGCATGCGGCAGATGTGTCCGGCCCAATTCCATTTCAGACTTCCAGCTTTCTCTCCGACATCTAGGATCTTGGTTTTGGAGCGCAGTTCTGAGTTTCTGATACGGTCAACCAACCTCACTCCAAGAATGCTGCGCTCCATAGTTCTTTTTCATACCCCGAGCTTGGACTTTTCATGTTTAGTCAGAGACCAAGACTGTGCGCCGTAGGTGAGTATGGGGAGAATGCGTATGTCCATAAGTTTTTTCTTTACTGATAGTGGTAGGTTTACCACTATCAGTAAAGAAAAAACTGGTGGTAAGTGGTACCTTCCATGAGGTCTTTCATCGACCAATAACTCTGATGTCAATTAATATTTATAATTGAAAATTGAACACATTTCTGTTTAGTACCTAGAATTTGATTGGAACATGAGATTTTTTCATTAGATATAATACATTTTTACCCACTACCAACTCATTTGATTACAATTATTGAACACGGAGCTTAATACGATGCTCATTTATCAATAATGCAAATTTCTCAAGAATACAATATATTGTTGGTCATTTAAATGGAATTAAGCATTGTAATCGCCTTCCTATTGTTCGTTCCTTATAAGTCCAATGCCTATGAGCAATGCCCATCTCTTCGGATGACTCTAATGCAAACGCAGCGAACGAATCTAGCGCGCAGCTGCGTTTTCACAACCACATTCGGACTACCCAATTCCATTTAAGCGATTAGAACAATACAAATATTGACTGTACATAATTACAGGAGTGCTCGCTCGCATAACGTTATGTCGAAACATCGCATAATTATCCCGTCAACATCACAATGTCAGAAGTGCATAAGTCCGGCACAACCCTGGGCCCCAAGGTTGTCCCTAATTATACCTTTCGAATGAGACGTCATTTCCCTGCGCTTACGAAACATTAAAATGTAAAAAGAGGCTTTTTTTGCGTTTCAAAGGTGTGAATTTAAATAATTGCAATAATCTCGACGTCGGACGGACATGCAAACTTAATGAGTGGTGTCGGGTGAAGAAGACAGCCGAATGACCGGCACCTGAGAGTCCGACAAAGAGCCCGATATTGCCTGTCTGTACGACACCTCGCTTTTTGACCGCAACGCACTTTACGGTAATTGTTATACGGATTAATTATAAAAGAGGTTGTGTGCCATTTTGATGAATTACCGTTGCGGACGCATCACGATGTTCCGTTTTATTTTATTTTGCATTTAAATGTAATAAGTTGAGAAGTAAAAATAAAGTTGTTGTATTATATTTCTTCATATTGTTGTCATCATTTAAGACATTAAACATTTCAATTTTGCGTTTTCTAGAATAATTTTCGTCTTTGTTTAAAATAAATATATAAATAAGAATGTAGAAAAGTAGTATTGCAATATAACAATTTGAATATTTTGTTTTTTCTAAATGACCTCTCTCATCTCAGATGTTTCTATTTTATTGTATTTCAAAACGTACTCAATCTAGTTCAACAAAACTATAATTATTAGCTCAATAACTACCTATCAAAATGCTGCCTTTTACCAACAATTAAGCACTAAATTATACGTTGAAAGAAATTATAAAAGCTCTTGCCTTTGGCCATAAGAATTGATAAAGCAATCAAGATTCGATCTCCGTCGATTTTGGGGTTACAATTGTAAAATTTTATAACCCGGAATTTGCGACAATTGTTATTAATGATTGTATGAGTGTGTTCTCAAGGTCCACCTTTCAGCTTTTGGCCTTTTGATTTGGCAACTTTTCATGTAATTTTCTCTGTTTTATTGCTTGTAATGAGATATTGAATGCTTTTTATGCGAATATTGGTATAATTAAGAGCTGATGAAGATATTATTGAGGTTATTTATGATGAATTATGGTAGTGCAAATTCGAAATCGATAACGATGATGCTGAGAAAAAAATACAAAAATTTCGCGCTTGTGTCTACCAGACGTAAGCAGTCATGCATAAAAGTGGATAGTGCTACTGTTTTGCCTTTTGTGTACTGAAAGCTTGCCCCCTACTTAGTTGAAACAATTTCGTTGCTATCATTATGGTCTTTAACAATTTGGAGTAACCCTAGAATCCTGAAATCTTGTTTGAATACTGTTGAACATGAACAGTACTCTGCTACAAAACAGGTGATTTATATTTCACAGTCTACAAAACTACTCGTAATATAACAGGCTCCATCGCTCCGATTGCAAATTTGCATATATCAGTCACTCGCGCTGCTGCCGCGAACTTGTCTACAAACGGACCTGAAATGATGAATATCCTAACTTAACCTACTTGACAACTCATTTTCTAGTAACATACTCCATTACCAAACACTCAAATAACGCGGCAGCGATCACCTTCGCAATAACAGTCAGTAATGGTAGCCTTATTCATACAACCATCATTATTTTCTGTCTCGCAACAAGGCAAAAACAATCAATAAAAATAAATCATTTAAATAACCATAAACGCGTACTACAATGCGCCGACATTACATCTCCTAATGATTTCGCTAACGAATCATTGAAAGTGGTTAGATCGCGTGCGCGCGCGCAAGCCGCGGCGATCTAATCGCGACGGGCCGCGCGTGTGTGCGCGGCTGCGGCTGTGTGCAATGCGCTCGTAATAACATGGGCTAATAATGTTTGCAGTACCCTAGCTCAGGTTGTTTATTGCTCTGAATGTATGATTGTATAAGTTTCCAAAATTATAGCACGACTTCGAAATAAAGGGATCTATATAAAAATAACCGTGGCACCCTATTTCTGATAGTTTTAATTATCAACAACTTTTCATAAGAGTGAAGAACTCCTATTACTGGCATGGTTTTAAGAGCTTCTTCTAAGTCCATAAACAGTATGATGCTTCGAAAAATAAATAAATATAAATATTGTTGGGACATTTTACACACGGTCTCTGACCCCAAACTAAGCAAAGCTAGTGATATGCCACAGACTGATATACTACATACACGTATTTTTAAATACATACTTATAATATAGATAGTAACTAAACAACACCCAGACACAGAGCAAACATTTATGTTCATCACATAAATATTTGCCCTGGGTGGGGATCGAACCCACGCCTCTTTGATCCAGAAGTTAGGGTCACTAACCACTGAGTCACCAAGGTAGTCAAAAGGTATTATCAGAGGTATAAGGGACAACTTGGCAAAGTACAGGGACATTCGCGGGTATCGTTGAGAACAACTTCTAAAATGGAATCAAACCCGAAATAGCAGAAGCTATTCCATATTTTTTTTCGCTAAACGATGATCTTTTGGTATGGGTTCTTTTAAAGTTTTTCTTGTAACTATAGATTTTAAAGGGATGTCAGTTGACCTCTGAAAGACTTACACTTATCCGTTATTTATTAGTTAATCATGCATCGCAAAATTTAAGCCCTTTTAACGGGTCGTATTAGATATTTCAACGAATTGCAATTAACTAACTTTGAAAACAAATCTGTGGCGATGAAGAAAAACAGTCATCTCAGGTTGATACAACTACGTACTTTATCTTTTCAGCTCCAACTAACTTAGTCAAATGAATACACCAAAGTCGGTATCTATCGACTTCTCGCACTGCCCCTGTACTGTGTGATAATATGAAAGTGTTGTCCGAGCCCCGCCCTAGCCTCGAGCGGGCTCGGTGTTCCATTTACATCTCTGGTACTTTATTAAGCCTTCTGTCGAGTGCCGTGAACGGGTTAGGCTAGAACAGATGGAATGTATAAAAAGATGGTATTTATGTACAGTACGTACGTTACGGGAATAAGAACAGAATGTTCAGAACAGCTTTGTACGACAATCCAGTAAATGTTTACAAAAAAGAACAAAACGTGTAAAGTTGCAAACTAATGAAATATCATTCCTAAGTTGTTAACAGAGCGCTGTAAAGACATGATACGGAATCGTATTTTTTCTACCTAAATCTTTCCTTTTCAATACCTATTTATCAGTATTCAATATTTGAATCTAGAAATTACAATTTCGTAATATATTTTCACAGCTTCCTGTTTAGCAGCAATATTAACAATATTAGCAACACTCACTTCTACAGATGCAAGAATCCAAGTAGAGTGTTAATGGTACCAGTGAGTTTCTTTCAATAGTTCCTAAGAAACAAATAATGTTTTTTTTATTTAGAAAATAAACGATAAAACAACTATGTATTAATACAAACACCTGTTAGTATGTCAAATACACAAATAAATTCGATCTAGGTGACTGTAATTATAAAAAGTAGGTACTTCAAGAGCAGTATTTTCTCACGTACAGCGAGAAGCGAATAGCGTATCTCTTTCTGTCTATATCTATGGTCTAAAACTAGACGGTGATAACGATGACGCTTGTACTAGCCCTTATCGGTCGATTCTAGAGTTTCCTGTATTGAGACTCATTAATCTAAGAGTTGATTCAAGATTTAATTATTCGTTTACTCATTCACGTCTGGGGATTGCTTAGAAGTGTCGATATTGCGTTGGGGTGTTCCGGCACCAGACACTGCCGTAAATGGATTTGCGCTTTTCTTATTAATATAAATGATGTTTATGGAAATACTTTATCCTCTTTTGTTGTTGATGTTATACCTAATCAACTACAACAGTAAATATAACTTTTTTTCTGGATATTATGTAGCTGCAGAGTGCTAGCCAAGACAAGTAAAACGAATCCAAACACGACGGGTTTATCTTGTTTAGTACAGGAGTTCCTATGTCCACCTTCCGAATTCATCATCAGATCATTTCCATGGTACCATATTATAGCATTGTCACGCGATATACCTACCTACATTTATGCGTGCAAAATTTCAGCTCAATCGGAAACCGGGAAGTTGGTCAAAGGACATGTCCACAAAATGTATGGAGGCTGGTATAATAATAATCAAAAATTCTAACCACAACACTCGTTACATTTCGAGAAAGTTCATATTTTTCTGAGTCTATTACAACAGTTAAAAACAAAAAAAGCCCTATGATTTTTTTAAAATTCATCATCATTTCGTGGCAATGGCAATTTTTATTTTTTTATTTTTTTTATTATTATTATTTTTTTAAATTAATTTTGAATTTATTAGGATAAATAAATATATTTGGCTCAATAGTTAGATTATCTCTACCAACCCTGATTAAGTAATCTCCAAATTGATAAAAAAAGCATTTTTACCAATTAGACACAATTTTTAAGTGTTTTTGTCCCATTATACCTTCTAACTGGTCACACTGGTAGGTTATACTTTTTAATTTTAGCAAATTAAGAGATGAATTTAGAAGAGTAAGATTAAGCAAGTAAAATAACGCTGCCCCCGATAGTTAAAAGGGCGCATCTGACATCTCTTATTTCGAGATTAAGATGCATATACTGGCAGATGGGCTTTTTTTTTCGAGTCTCGCGAGATATAATATATTATACATTTATTATTTGTTTAAATCTTGTTCTTTTTCATATAAGATAAAATATATATTTGCTAGTATAATCATCTTGATTTCAAAGTGGGAGATGTTAGATGCGCCTTTTTAACTATCGGGGGCAGAACGATAGAAGCACTTTATTATTGCTAAACTAGAAAAAATAATAAGCTGTATTGTTATTTTTCATACAATTTATTTTACGCATTTAAAAAAAATTGGAGGGGTGAAAAAATCTAAATTAAATATTTTTGGGAAGCCCATAAGACAAGCTTTCAAATGATGTATATATAATCTTGGTTCGATTTTTCTCTGAAAAATATACCACTTGTGGACGTCACCTTTAATTTGCACACCCGAACTTACTTATATACAGATACATCCATTGCAAATTAAATAAAATCTTGTAAAATACAATTAATCTACAGCTACTACTACACAAAAAGCAATTATACACCACAGACTATCCTACTTCCTACTAATATTATAAACGCGAAAGTTTGTGAGGATGGATGGATGTATAGATGTTTGTTACTCTTTCACGCAAAAACTACTGAACGGATTGAGTTGAAACTTTGGAATAATATAGTTTATATATCAGAATAACACATAGGCTATAAATTAAAATAATATATTGCGTATGCGGGCGAAGCCGCGGGTAAAAACTAGTATGTAAATAATCCAAAATATGCTCAAGCCAGTTGATAGCGTATCTTGCCGGTAGTTTTACCATCAAATCAATCAAAAATCGACGGACTTACCACAAAACATTAAAACACGCTTTAAACACTATTTAACCTTGCAATGTGTACTGTTAAACATTGTTTAAAGCGTGCGTAAAACTTTAGTGATAAGATGGCTGGTGTTTAATTGGCTTGACTTGGTTACGAGTCGAGACCACTAGACGCTAAGGTAGATAGATTTTTTTTTAAATTGTATTGGATCATAATCGTCTGCACGTATCGGTATCAAAATATCAGGAACTCATCATACAACGAATTGCGGAAAAAATCCTATAAGTAAGATATAATATAAACGCAACGTAATAGGTCCGGTCCTTCTTATTGAGTAAATTCTGTTGTAAATCATGTCAATGACTCAAGAATCTTGTTACTGTCAGTAGGGTTGCGTACCTTAAAAAACGCCGCCTTATAATAATCGAATCGTATGATTACGCTGACGTCACTCTTTTTGCCTAATTGTTGTTATTTGTAGAATTAATTTAATAAAAACTTTTTTGCAGCAAGTGGCTTCAAATATAATAGTTATTTAGAAAATATAAAGGTTGATTTCGACAACTGACGAGAAGAATTTAAATAATTTTAAGAAAAAAAAACCGATATCTATTTATCTAATTCATATGTCCTTTAATCCGTTTCACCTATATTATTATAATCGTAATATATTATGAACAGTTGAAATGAACTATAAGACAGCCAGTAGGTATTCGATTTGCATAGCTACGAATATGTTCAAATGCCAGAACTTACTATTTTTCGTTTTATTTACATAATATTTCAATAAAACGGAACAGCAATGGACGTATTGCGGCTGATAAGTCATTGTACAGAACCTATGCAGTTGGTTGGTGAGTTCGACTCGCAATTGGCATTATTCCTTATTCATTCACCGACGTGTCACATAGTAAATAAGATTTTTCTCACTGACAAAAGATCTTCATTATAAACAAACTCAATATGGTCTTATGTTGAGTATAGGTTCCAGGCACCGTCATTCGCATTAAAAACGGTTACCAATAAGCTCATGTTTCTTTAATATTCTTTGGAATGTTGATTATAACTAGAGTCGTCATCAATATAGCTATAAACATAGTTAAAGTCTCAATTGTCGATTTAATTTACGTAATCAGTGGGTCTTATTTGGAATGCGGAGTATTCTGCGGAGCGCCCAGGCCGGCAGACATTGTCTAATAAGAGTAATAAGCTGGCTTTAAATACAGTTCCGGACAGTAAAACTGGCACACAAAGTATTATATTATTTAAACACAAGTTAAGTGAAGAATTTAACGACCCACATTAGGCCAGCGTGGTGGATATGGTCCAATCTCCCTTAGTGGGTAGGCCTACGTCCTGCAGTGGACTATTAAAGAGGCTGGTACAGTACAGTACAGTAACTGAAGAAGCCGTGGAGGTATAATGGTAATAACACTTACCTTACAATCGTGAAGTCATGGCTTCAAATCCCGGTTCCGTACCACTGAGTTATTGGAAGTTATGTATCACACCTATGGCTTTTCGGTGAAGGAAAACATCGCGAGGCAACTTGCACAGTTGCACACGTCCGCAGAAGAAATTCGATGGCATATGTGAATACATCACCCCGCAAGGGGACAGCGTGGTGAAAATGGGTCGATCACCCTTCGTAGAAGGTAGGCCTACATTCTGCAGTGGACTATTAATAAGCTGGTACAGTACAGTAACTGATGACATGAGCCAACGCAACTCCACACCATCATCCGCGCCATTTGCAGTCGGTGCCCAAAGCGCTGTTGGACAGAGCGGATGCCCTCTGTGACGCTGAACATGTAGCGACTGAGAAAGCGCATGTGCGGGACGTTTTAAAGATTTATGGTGTGAAAAAGCGAGAGCTCGGTAGACGCAGGTATCGGAAGAACGGTTTCGACGTCGAGAGGCAGCCGGCTTTCATGCCTTATGTTAAAGGAGTGACGGATAAGGTGGGTACTTTGCTAAAAGATTACTCCATCAAGACAGTAATCCTTCCTTATCCAAACTACTGGGCCAAGTTAGAATGCCGAAGGATGTCATTCCGTTTCAGACTCCTGGTGTAGGTATATAAGGTGGATTGCAGCTACGGTAGTTCCTACATAGGTCAAACGAAGCGTACTATTGCTGAACGGATCAAAAAACATATCGCGGCTGTCAAAAACCGCCAGATACAGGAGTCTGCTATAGCTGAGCATTTGCTTGACGGAGGTGCTGGTCATTGGATCGAGCTCCACGACTCAAAAGTCTTCTCCACGGATCGACACTATTTTTCAAGAATAGTTCGTAAAGCGGTGGAAATCAAAAAAACATAACAATTTCAACCGGGAGGATGGATTTAAGTTATCAGCGTCGTGGAATCCTGTTGTCAACAAATGTAAATCGCGTAGTGTAGGTAGAAGGACATTATTAGATACCGTCAGTGACATGTTAAAGTAAGTACATGTTAAATTGGCGGTACCAGCTGTTTCATACTCCAGTCTACCCGTGACCACGGCCGAAACGTCGGGATGATGAGGTATTTATTTATCTCGTAATTTTAGTACGCGATTAGTCTCGTAGTATATAATAATAAAAGACACGAGCCAAGCAATATATTGTTAGGAGCTCCTTATAAGAAAGCTCCCAACAATTTGGACAGCAAGTGTTTCGAAGCTACGCAAGAAATGCTTCAGCTATTCGTCTTAGAACCAAGACGTGAAGTCAAAGGTCCATAGTGCGTGCTCTCAACTAACTATATCCTTACTTGATTTAAACAAATCTATTTGTTTAAACTTGAAGCGAGAATGTTTACTTTCTGTGGGATGATATTACCGATTCCTACTATTGATGAAAATAGCAGATCTAACCACTAGGAAATTAATATTTAAATATAGCTAATCTAAAATGACCACGTTACCTAACTTATGTGCCCATGTAGTAGTAGATGTCTCAAATTTAATCAAGTCCTGGTTCTTGCCAAGACCTCCATTCGTTGAACTGGTTTAAGTTTTCTCTTATTGTTTAGTTTTCAATATTGGGAAGAAATATAAAGAGATAAATGAAATCTAATTAGAGATCAGTGTGCTGAGTGTGAGTTTTGTCGTAAACATGACGCGCTCTTCGGCGAGCGCGTAAGCATGTAATTTGTATGAAGAAATGTACAGCGCCACTAGCGGCGCGTTTATGAAACACATACAAATCACATATTTACGCGCTCGCCGAAGAGCGCGTCATGTTTACGACAAAACTCACACTCAGCATATAGAATTCACTAAAATATATCCGTGTGGTTTGAAACGAAGCTGCGTGTGTAGTTTGTGAGACTGCAAAATTCAAAACTTTTCTAGTGAAAATAAAAATTCCACCCACCTAGGTTCGCTCCTCTGTGAACTGTATTTTGTTTTCAACAAGCAAGCAAACATAATCTTTCTGAAATTAACTCTTAGATTAAAATTCCGCCCACTTCGCCTATCTTTGCTCAGCTTTGGTAGAATCTGTACGTAAAAACAGTAAAAATACGAGTATAAATTGCAACATTTTTTACCATATCAATGTAATTTTTCATAACTTCTTCGATGACAAAAATATAATTCTGTTGAGCCATACCTCCGGTCACGTCTTCGTTATTTCAGCGCGCCAAAAATTATGCGTAACCTTACCTAACCCGTGAAATAAATAGAGCACAGATGCAATTTCGCGTAGCCAAAACGCGCGTAAAATTATACTTGAGCTAGTGACGAAACCTTGGAATTTTTCGGCCAAACAAATATTACAGTGTTACTATGCATTGCCCTGTGTAATAGGGCCTATTCTGTGCTATGCATTATGCAGTTTCATAAAGTTGCGTATATATCTCTGCAAACATGCCTGATCAAAACAGAAGACCAGTGGCTTTGGTTCCAAAGTTTTTATGCCTAAGCAATAGCAATCGTAATAGCAATCGTTTATGACTTCATTTTAGTCATTTGGCACCGCCTATGTGCCGTTAGCCATCAAAGTTGTTCATTCAACGATTGCTTTCGCAATCCGCACAAAGCAATTGATGGTTAACGTCACATAGGCGGTACCAAATGACTAAAATGAAGTCATAAACGATTGCTATTGCTTAGGCGGTAGGGGGGCTGACCAGTGTATAAAAAACTAATTGTACATATTCGATTTAAAAAGTAATTTACCTACCTAATTTCTTATTTTGCCTTCCGTACTAGCCGGTTTCCAATCTTTTGGTTGTCAATAACTTTTACTAACCATTTTAATTGGTAATTAAGAAAGTAAAATTAATAATATGTGGAATGTCCTGATTAAAGATTCAATTGCTTTAAAAACATGTGTATGTGTCGTTACTAAAAATCTCAGCCCAAATAAAAAATCAAGCCAGAACGTCGTGGACACACAAGTGTTGTCACTTTTTTGACCGACGAACCACCGGAAGAGGTATAGAATTGGACGCGTATATATATAATTTTTTTATGTATAACCACGCATAACTTTTTTGTTAGTAGTCCGATTTCAATAATTCTTTTTATATTGGAAAGAGTATACTTCGAAATCGGTCTCATAAAATTTTTATTGAAATCAGCTCAACCGTTTTTGATAAATCAACAATAATGTGAAAAATGCTACATCGATCCGTGCGAAAAATTCGCGAATTCTGTACACGGGTGAAGTCGGTCCTGCTAATTTTTGCAAAAAATAATCTTGTTATACTTGAGGTGAGTGCGTCGGTGTTGCGCCGCCATAGTTCGACTGACGAGACAAGGCGTAGCGGTAGTTTCGTTGTACGTGTTTGTGTGTGTCATTGTCTCTGCATGGCCTCTCTTGTTTGTTTCTCAACATTCTGTCTTGATTTTTTTATTTGGTCTGAGACTAAAAACTTGGAATGCAACCGCTCCAGCACATAATTCAGAATCTAGACTAATGAAGGTCAATTCAGTAAACACTAACACAATATCCGTCATTCGAGAAAGATATTTGCCTCCTGAGTCACAGTATGAATGACTACTAATCAATCAAAACAAAAAAATCCAAGCCTCAAGGCGCGGTTCCATCGGTTTTTTTAAATGTCGCACTCGGTTACGGTTGAGCAAAAATGTCTTTTTCGGCGGAGACGTAAAAACTACAATTATAACTTATGTTCGCCATCTGTTGGAGTTTCTACAATTTCTACAAATGCGAAAAATATGTTTTCGGTGGAACCGCGCCTTATAAATAACTCTTAGATACAGTGCGCGCGAGTAAATAATTTACTTCAGCTTGAGGAAAGAGATAATTAATTTTAGTGCGCGATTAGTCCCGTAGTATATAATAATTATGTGTTCAAATCGCGAAAGTTTAAAAACAACATAATTATACGGTTAATTTCGGATTCGTAGCTTCGGTTTTATCTCTGTCTCACGAACCACCATTGGTCAAACAAATGCATCAATAGTACAGCTGCTACAACGGCATGCTACAAATGTCATGAGCAACAAACGTCACACGTGTCGTGTGTCAATATCTCGCCCAACGATGTGTGACAGAGACAACGCTCTACAAAGCCGGGTAAAGCCGTAACCAGCCGATTATATCCATCCTAAGGCCGATGTCCATTCTTTATTCGCTATAACTGCAATATTCTGGGTATCGTGATGATGAAATAATTTGGTACAATTGTTACTGCAAATTGCCATGCACGTTCCTTGGTGGTCACCGTCACTACAGACGGTAATAATGTAATTGAAAACGAATGAAAAACGTACAATAATCGGCCTGATATTTGCAATGTAATACAAATAGGTAATACCAATCTTTGACGTGAAAGCTTTGTTTCAAATTGTTATATTTGTAAAAAATTTAACGGTAGGAATTTGGCCTATTATTTTGAATACGCACTGCTCTAGTTCACGTTTTTAGTAAAATACGCAATCTGATTTATTTAGCCGGTCGTAAGGTTTAGTTTAAAAGTCGTAAAGCTTACCCTGTATTATGAACTCTTTTTGTATAAAAGTTTTTTTGTGATATTAGTGTTTTTAAGCTCCAAATATTTGACTCCGTATTGGTTCAAGTCCTATTTAAAGGAAAAAAGGAAAAGCTAATTGCAAAAACCTACCCATTTGCAGGAAAAGTAACTTTCAGAAAACGAATAAGGTAGATTTTCCGAAACTTAATGGACGTCAGTGAATTAAAATGCAGTGACAACGTTTTCAAAACCACACTAACTACTAAACGTAGCCAACTATTCCCCAAGTGTCCCCACCGCGAAAATTGCATTTTGAATTCTACTGTCATCTAAATCTACTACACCACCATATTTACATAGAAAATCTACAGTTTCAGTAAGCAATCTACTTTAAATGGCCACATTGAACAAATGTCACGGGGGGAGAGGAGTGACGTTTTGCGCAGCTTGTAGCTGTAACTTCACAGACACCATTAAGAGTGCGCCTAATGCCATGAAAAAAACAGATTTCACCCGTGCTTCTTGCATCGCCCGCTATCATCTATGTTGCTTTGTTTAGAGTTGAAAATCGCATGACACAGTTCACGACGATTTTGGCTTCGAGCGCCAGATTTCATTTTTAGGTGACATTTTATTTATTTATTCAAAATTTAAGCATATATTAAAAAAACTAACTGATTACTTGACTAGAACATTAGTCTAGCGACGTAATTTGTCAAAAATAATGTGGTGTTGTCGCAGATAATTTCGAGCATTTAAAAAAAAAAAAATTATGATGCGAAGTTTGAATTTTTTTCTAAGGTAACCATATTATTTTTCAAAATTCTACGCAATTACTCTGCTACTTTAGGTTCTTTCCTTTCTTATAGTATTTTTATGATATGGATATTTATGTTCGTTATCTTTCACCACGTCTTTAAAAAGTCGATTTTGGCATTAGGCGCCCCCTTAATTTTATTCGGTCTTTAAGTGCATGATCTATACCATGAACGTATATAGAGTTCATTATTTTAAGGTACACGACGTATTCCTAATGACATTTTTACACGATATAATTCCAACATTTTTCACGAGAGTTTCACGCCTGGGCGACTTTTCTTCAGTCATGCTTACATCAACTTAGGACTAGATCAACTACGACGTAGAATAAAGTCGGCAAATTTTCACCCTTGTTTAAATAAGCTATAATTTCGATTCCATCAAGCTTCCCACAACAATAAACCATTGAGAACATCATAAGTTACAATGATCGCTGCGGGCCAGGGCGGGCACAGCCGGGTGCAGCAATTAGTAATCACAATGTTACCTTTATGCTCTATCTACTGTGATACCATCTGTTAAGTTATTATGTTATTATGATCTTGTAAGGAATATTTATTTATGGATGCGCTGAGAAAGATGGGTAAGTAAACGGGAAAAGGCATTCTATTTGTAAATTGTAGTTAGAGTCTATTTATAAAACCAGAATTTCATAGGTTTGAATAAAGCTGTTGCAGTCATTTGAATAGGTTGTTGAGCGTTAATCAATAAAAAATAAAATACCAGAAGATTACAAGACAAGCTCAAAAAGATGTAGGTATTTAATAAACTGGCCTTTTTCAGGAAATTTGAGGAATAAAAGATATTTTTTTTTATTCCGTATAGGTTTGCGTTTGACTACATACTGCCTGATGTTGAGCAGATATGCGATCTTTGACGAATATAATTACCTAATATGTAGGTTTAATTTAAAAATATCACTATATTCTGGTAGTTTTTAAAGGATAGGATTAATAGGTGCTGAAATTAGGTAGTAATTATGTATAATTTTTACGACTTTTACCAAATTTTTCAATAGATTTTCAACTGGTCCAATCTCAGCGATTATGGAACGGGCTAAAGTTGTGAAAATTTGTATTCTCAATAAACCCGATTACAGAGGCGCCAGCGTAACTATATTAGCTAAATAGCATAGTTCTGTTTCTTTTTCACTTTGGGCTTTCGATAGAGAGAACGCTTTTTACGTTGCTAATTAATTTACGCTGGCGCCTCTATAATCGGGCTTAATATGTAGATATACAGTGTAAATACTAAGCATTATACTAGTTTTATACATATTTACGTATGCCAGCGTGCATATAACCAGCTGGAGCAATCTTTTGATTGAGTTGTCAATATCAAGGTACCGTTTAGTAGAACCTCGAGTATTAGTAGATTCATAATTTTATCTTACAATACGAACAGGTGTGCGTAACTGATATAAGTTATAATCTGATAAGATCTAACAAACTGAAGGTTTTACATGCGTTGCTTAATTATTTTTATGTTTCTCTGACACCTTGTAGGCGCATTATAGATCAGACAGGAAATTTTAGATCGATTAATTATGAGTACGTGGATTATATTAATGAATTATGACAATTTTGTGGCAGGTTATTTATAAAATGTTTTGAGAACCTCTGACAAATTAGTTAGTTATAGTGTATTGAGAAACCTTGATTGATTACTGATTAATAGTTTTGGTACGAATGATACTCAGAGTATGTTGATCTTGTTTTGATATTCTGGTTTTTATGAATTAACTATTAACAAAAACGGCTTAATTGTAATATACTCTCAAAATAGAGTGAAACTATGATTCTTTTTAGTGAATGAAAATAGTGATGTATAAATAGCGAAAAAGAGAAGAATTTTTAACCAAAATTTCTCAGGTTAATACATATCATGTAATCATAATTTCAAAATACTATTATGAAATCAATATTTACATACTTAGTCTAGATAGTAAAAAATAATGTTTTTTTTTCATTTGTTTTATTTCCATATAGGTAAGTACTAATATTACTACTAATAACTAAGTAAGTAATATTAATTTTACTGCACAAATCTTTACCACGCTATTTTTTCGATAATACACAAAAACCGACGCCGACAAATTTGATTGCACCATTTTAGTGCAAAAAATATTATAAAACTACTTAAAACGTAAAAGAGACACTAAACTTACTTTTAATTAAAGCGCTAAAGAGCTTAAATGTTTAACGCACTGTAACATTAAATATACTTTTATTTCTTTATTTAACTTAAACAGTCATTACCTTTACGATTATTTCAGTGTTTCGCAAACGGTTACCAAAATGTTGAAAACTTACACACCACTTAAGTTATCGAGTGAAAGGGTCTGACAAGAATTTTGCAAACGGATTTACTTAGCTTTGATTAGGTATACATTATTTTCGTCGTACAAAAATGTAATAACGACTTCCTAGAAAGGAATTTCCTATAACAAATCCTGCAATAACATCCTGCTTTTTACTAAATGGGGTTTTTCCAACGTACTTGGTACTTTCGCCTATCTTTGGAGGACGTCTAGTCAATTATGAGAAATGAATGGGAAATAACGAACCGTTCGCATCCTGTTTGCGTCGTTACTGCGTTCTTGCGGGCGTTAATCGTTATTCGTAAAGATAGCGCTGATGACGCACGTGTTGCAGGCTTTGTTCCAGCGCTTTAAGTTCCTTGATGTTTTAATGAGTTAAAAGTATTTTTCTGCGAATAATATTGTTGTTTTGTTTTTGTGTTTCTTTAATGGCTACAATAAATTAAGGGATGCAATTTTGCCTTGGTAGATTTAGTAAATGTAATTTGCTATGCTTGCGGTGATTTGCTATTAAAGTTATAAGTATTACTATACTGTACTGTATCAGCCTTATAATAGTCCACTGTAGGACGTTGGCCTACCCACGAAGGGTGATTGGGCCATATCCACCACGCTGGCCCAGTGCGGGTCGATGGATATAAATATGGATACAATAAGTATTACGCTTCAATAATATTATTTTCGTAACTTTACTTACATAGTATACATTTATAAGTAAGTTATGACAAAATATTACAGTACTAACCCAATGTAAACAACTTTATTCAGCATCGATAATACATTGTAGAAAATCTTAAACGTTTCATCCTTATAACTTACTAAGTACAGTTATCTTAAAAATAATCATCATGTGTGCTTTACAAATTGGAAATTATCATTATTTTTAAATTATAGGTACTTTTGTACTAATATTATTAGATTATTACTATTTTCGATACGAATTTATCGTTTACTATCTTGCTATCTTGTTGCTTACTGATATAATTAGAGAGATAAAGATGTTTTGTAAATATGTTATATCTCACATGAAAGCTCACTTCACGAGATTACGTTATTCAATTTTATAGGTAAAAAATGTAAACTTTATGATTCCACTAGAAGGGCAACTTGGTGGAGTAAAGTAGAGTCATTCAACATAATATCTAAAAAATTCTGAAGTCAACTATGTCAACAAACAAAACAGTCAGCACCAAATCCTTCACAATGACCAGTAAGACTCACCACGACACCCAGAAATGAGCTAACCACAGGTCCCATAAAAATAATAGATGGCAGCAGACAAGGACGCACCCACGACAAACCTCCGCAATTTGGCGAAAGATACAGATCAATCATAATAATTTGCATACATCCAGTTAGTCACGACTTAAAAGATAACTTAAAGTTTTAGCCAGTATACTTAGAGCCAAGCTAAGCCACCCTTAACAGTTAAACTCAGAAAGTAACTTACGCAATTAAAGTACTTGTAGTAAAATCTAGTCTGTGGTTTAAGACGCAAAATAGAAAATTTAGATTGAAATGTACCTCACATACTTGGTCGAAAATCAAAATTACTTGTTAGTTTACCTGGTATTAGTATTTTTTCATAATTTTTATTTGGAAGTCAACTATTTATCAGACAAGGGAGTGATTAGTTGTTCGCCTTTTGTCAGCACACGGAAGTAAATAAAGTATCAAAGTTCTAATATAACTAATTGCTGAAAATAGGATAGAAATAATATCATAGGTTCAACTAGACCAGCTTGCTTTACACGATTTATCCTTACAAAGGTAGGCCTAGTAATTTAAATAGAAGCTGAAATGGTCCTTACCATATGAAAACGTATTGAAAAATGGTTAAATGAAATTACACCAACGAAAATCTGCTTAATAATATGAAGCTGATTCTTCACAAAATAAGTATATTTTCATTGTATTCTATTGTCGGCACTCTGTGTAAAGCTTGATCAATAACAAAATGTTTACAGCTCGGGTCTTATTTAATTGGTTATCTGTTATCTATGCATACCAAAGCAAATGAACAGAACGAAATATTGGCTATTAACGTCGGCGGTAGCTCAATAAATATTCTAAATTAGCGTTTGGACAATAAAGATACTCTTGTATATCATTGGCTACACCTTGCGACTGACGTTGCACTAGTAGGTTGTAGACAATTTTCTATATTAGTTAGCGTGTACCGTGTAATTGCAATTTATAGTCTTGAGTTGACTACAATTAAGGTTTAGTCAGCAAATTGTGGTCAAAATGACTCCTTACTAGGATAAAAACCCGGGCAAGTGTGAGTCAGGCTCGCCATCGAGGGTTCCGTACAAATCCAGAAAATATCACAAAATTTGGAAGTAAGTTGTTAAAATTTCTATACCCTACACGATACGATTTAATCACTTTGAATTTCAAACACATATTTTGTGAATTTTGATACTCTATTTTTTGCGATTTAAATAAAAATGTACAGTTTTCAGATTTATTTCTATATGTGTACTATAAGGCAATGCTTTTCGTCAAATTTCATAGTTTTATGTCAACAGGAAGTACCCTGTATATATATATTATAGGTTTTGATTTTTGTGAGTGTCGAAATATGCGGTTTTTTACGACATAAACGGCTCTAACTTTTTTAAACGATAACTGAGAAGTTTTTCTTTTACACAACTGCAAGAGACCTTAGATATACGTATACAGTTTGAATTTTAACTTGATATCTTTACGCGTTCCCGAGATAAATAATCTTGACACACACACAGACGGACAGACGGACAACAGAGTGATCCTATAAAGGTTCCGTTTTTTCCGTTTGAGATACGGAACCCTAAAAACAGGACTCTCCCGATATTAGATTATTAAGATAAAAATAGTTACAATGCATAGTTACAATGCATGCATAGATCAATTCACGTAAATAGAATCAGACAGATAAAAAACTATACATTTCAAAGCAGCATTTTCCTGGCATAAATATCCGAAACATTCAATTTTTCATCAATTTTAGTATTGTAAATAAGGTTCTTCAATATACTGTACTGTGAAAAGTAACTATATACGATTAAAAGTCAGTACAATATTCCAACAAAATACCTATTCCAATTTCAAATATCGAGATCTTTTACAATAATATATTTTTTTTCAGTTTTAAGAGGAATTATTATTATTTAATATCTTTATTACACATATTACTCTGCGTTGTCTGTACGAATTGGTCCTTAGTAACAAAGCGTCTATATTTGAAAAGCGGAAGGATAGGTGTCATGTTAGTCCACTACTTACCATCATAGCTTAGCCAAAGCGAGACTGCCCACAATGGCCTACTCATTTGCATATCTCTTCAAAACAATCCTTGTGGACCAATAAAGCAAACAAATTGACATTAATACGTTGCGATTGACAGATCCACGTATTAACAACGTACAATTAATTATCATTAATAGATGAAGAGAAAAAATTCGAATCTTCGTGCTTCAGACGGCATTGAGATGACAACGGATAGGATTATGTTATAACCAGATTAGAAGGATCTACCTCTCCTCTCTCGTGTTTGTAGGATTGTTGTTTTAGGAAGGGTGGTGTAAAGTTTTTAGGAGGTCAGCGTAGGTTGGTTGGTGAGGTTTTAGAGTCACGCTTGTGTCGTGTCAGGCCACGAACGGCGCCCTATCTTAGCATTCCACATGTCAAACTTAGCATCGGACTGATGCACGAAGGGGAAATATGCTTCTAGTGCGCAAGGACAACCGCTGACTTCTGTGAAATCTGAATAATGCCCAAACCACTTTATCAATTGTGGTTGTTCGAAAAATTGCACGTGTGGTACTAATGCATTTTAAAATCACGGACCTTTTTTATGCAAAAAGATTCAAATTGTGTTTCAATAATTTTAGCATGCCAGAAATGCAAGTGCAATTTAGCTTTTTTTGACTGCCTCGGTGGCTCATTGGTTAGTGACCCTAACTTCTGGATCAAAGAGGCGTGGGTTCGATCCCCACCCTGGGAAAATATTTATGTGATAACATGAACATAAGTGTATATTTATAGCTATACAGATTTATAAATGTTTAATAGAAATGTGTTATAATGTTCTGTAGTTCAGGTAAATGATACACAGACCTTCAAGGGTCTGTGGATGATCAGATTGCTTATTATGTAGTAGTAGTGTATGTAGTTTTAGAATATGTAAGTATTGTATTTAGTGGTAGGAGGCCGTTCAAGTAATTATGTAAGCACTATAAGGGGGTGGAGGGGTCTGTCCGTTGCTTATTTTTGATGACAATGGGGGTGGGGGGGGTCTATATGGTGATTCCGTCAGCAATAGTTATTTATTTCCTGTTCATGAATCAATAAAAAAGCAAAATGCATATAGATAGAGGTACCAATGATGACGTAAGAATGGGGGGGGGTCAAAGCTTTGCTTACTTTTGCTGACAAGGGGGGAGAAGGGGTAAATAATCGTAATAAATCTGCTTACGTAATACTTGAACGGCCCCTAGTTAACAAAGGAACTTGTCATATTAAAAAAAATAAGTGATTGTACCGTGGACGCACGTTTCGTCACTACAATTGAGTATTTTGTATTTTACAGATATCACAGTGTTTTGTATACGAAATTTACGCATGTCAAATTGTCAATTCGTCAAAAGTAAAGTTTAGCTGTCACAAAGGTCCTTGAATTACTCGGGTTATTAAAATAAGCACGATTACAAAATCGTTGTCATTTATTGCAGTTTTCGTTTTAATGTCGATCATTCTTAGTAACTTATAAGTGCTTTAAAGTTTTATAATGGACAAGTTATACACTTGATTTTTCAGTGTAGAGTTCCGTACAATGATAATTTGTTAATGTGAAAGCTTGACCTGGTTGACCGCTCGTAGGTACTAAAATAAATTGAATCTAAATAAATAAATTCTAGCGTCGTGGCAGTACAGCGCCAGAAAATATCCATTAGTTTTGATGTACCTTATGGGAAAAATATTAATAAATAAAAATATAGCGTGTTTGCCGGCCTTTTACCGGATACACTTCGGAGAGTGCGTCCAGGAGTTGCACAATCTGGGGCCTTATTTTGTAAGCGCTCTGGCGTTCGGCTTCGCTTTTCCTCCCGCTCGCTCTCGCGGCGTGAGTAACTGGCGCGAGCAGGAGAAAAAGCGAAGCCGAACGTCAGAGCGCTTACAAAATAAGGCCGCTGGTCCCCCCTGCCCTTTTCATCTATCGTACGGCTAGACAGACGCGACCAAAGCGCCACCCTTTTATAGTGGACATTCCGCGCGTTAGAACCAAGCGTTTCGAATCCTCATTCCTCATACGAACAGCCGGAATGTGGAACGCTTTGCCTGGGTCTGTCTTCCCGTTAAAGTACAACGTGGGTGTCTTCAAATCCCGAGTAAATAGGTATCTTCTAGGTAAGCGTGCTACACCCTAGACCGCACATCTGCTTAACATCAGGCAGTGTGTAGTCAAACGCGAACCTATTCGAAATAAAAAAAAAACAATACATAATTATATAAATAAATATAAGTAAATCTGGTCGTCGGTAATACGGATACGATTCTGTAGTATAATTTAATAATAATGAAAATTTCCATTTACCAACACCCCGAACATAGGATTGTTACAACCCAGTATCGCAATGTTACGAGTAATTATTAGAAATCTCAACTTAGGCACGGCATGATACTTACATTAACAACGCTTAATGGTTTTAAAACCATTCAACAAAATGGTGTTGCTCCCGAACAGGTTGGTACCTTATTGGTAAATGCAGTTCCGAATGTTCCAAACGGAACTCCAAAACCGCGATCGCGGGTCATTAAAATTGGAACAAGAGTGAAAACTTACAAAAAACCGAAATGTCAACCAGTAGCCTCGCTCCAGACACGTGTACGTTAATTATTTGTAACATTTAGCTGCTTTACTTTCGTTTTTTCCACATTCTTAGTAACACGCATCCTTGTAGGTGGCATTGTCGTCAAATGGGCGTGGTTTGTAAATGTCATGAGTTGTGCAAAATAGAGCTTTTAAAGTTTCAGTTACTACGATCGGCCTTACAAGTACAACACGCCTACTTAGTTCAAGTCTCCATTAAAAAGGTTTCGAACTGAACAAAAGTAATAAATAAATGAAATTAGGGTTCTCTAAGTGCACTATCCTCGGCAGCATCTTTGTTACTTTGAATAAAAATAATTGATACGTATAAGATACTGTATCTTATTGTTAGTAATAGTTATCATAGTTCTTCTTTAGAACAGCTTTGATTTGGATATTTTTTTTTCTAGTAAGTATTACTCGAGTTAACAAAAATAATCCAGATCGTGATTGCAACCAAACCCAACGACTTGGCATTTTTTTTGGTTTAAAAATCTGACCCGATCAGACTAAGCAGTAACGTAGTATGAGCGGGATTAGTACGCAATTTGCTCACAATGATATTTGAGTCATAACAAACGAAATACGATACTTCAGAAGTTTATACTGTTCTAGTATTAATATGAACTGTTTTTAGTGCATACTAAAGAAAGAAAAAAATACCTATATGTAAAAAAGAAGAATTACATGAAACAATATAAGGTAAAAACGATTGATTTAATAACGAACAGCTTTATCGCTAACGCCATGAAGCTAGGCTAGGTAGGTATTTTGATCTATTTACCCTTATCTAAACATAGTTGTAACAAGATTATTTTTTGCAAAAAATTGCATGACCGACTTCACCCGTGTACAGAATTCGCAAATATTTCGCACGGATCGATGTAGCATTTTTCACATTATTGTTGACTTATCAAAAATGACTCAGCCGGTTTCGATACAATTTAAATGGGACCAATTTCAAAGTATACTCATTCCAATAAAAATAATTATTGAAATCGGACCACTATGAAAAAAGTTATGCGTGGTTATACATAATATATTTATATATACGTGTCAAATTGTATACCTCCTCCGGTGGTTCGTCGGTCAAAAAAGATTTGTGAATTTTCATGTTAGCAATAAATACGAGTAAATATACCTAATCAACATCCGTCTATAACGTTCACATTGAAGGATGTAAGCTTAATATCGATGAAAAAAGTGTTCTGTATGTTGTCAGATAACAATAGCTATCGTCGTCATCGATAAGCCTATGTTGGGCAACAAAAGTAGGCTGAGCCTAGTTGTTCTTCTGCCATTCGTCTCACCGTTTCGACAACCACCCCGCTCATATTCAGTTAGTCAGTAAGCTTGACCTCGTCACTCATTTGAGACTCAGTTGTCAACCGACCGATCCTCTAAGATAATAATTAAAAGACCGCCAGCGAGGTCGCCAAATTATTTGATATTGAGAGCAAGGTTGCACTTACTCAAGCTCTGAGTTAATACGGGTGCGTGGCCGAAGATATGTTATTATATACGCGTTACCGTTAATGTATGCATAATGCTTTTGTGATATGGGCGAGGTGATAATCTTTTGTCTTTACGAGCATTCCAATGGAGCGGTCGAAATTGGAACTAATTAAGATTCGAATATGCACGAATTGGTGCAGAGTCATGGACCTGGTAGAGTTATGATCCGAGGCACTGTTTCACTGTTTCAGTTGGCGGTGTTATTTTTTTCTTGTTATATTTTTATTTACATTTTTTCTACTTTCATTTTGATTGACTTTTTTAACATTTTAGCAATATCTGGGAATTAAAAGCCACTGTGTAAGAATCATTTTCAGTACATCAGCCCACACGTCACGTTTCAGTTCGTAAAATCTGTAACAATTTCTATATTTTAATGAGTTGATTAACAAACATTATCTTGTACACAAAGTTAATAGCTAGTAAGGCTTGAAAACACGCTGTATTTTTAGTTTTCCATTAGATCGTAAAATTACAAATAAACTGTTTTATTTGTTGTTAAAATCTAAATTAGAAATAAAGTGAAATAATTAAGGGATATATTATATCATGTTCCTTACTACACCAATATGTGTAAACCGTAATTTAAGGCGCTATCAACAGTAATATGCCTTGTAGTAGCGCCATTATACGCTAATGTGATTCTAATGATATAACTGGGCGTTGCATTTGTAATTAAATAACATATAAAATACAGAATAGTCATTTTACTATTAAGCAATTTCAACTTTAGTAAATTGTTGAGCATTTGAGTAGGTACATTGAATCTCAACTTCGTGTTTTTATTTAGATGTGGGTAATCACTTCATTAAAAGTGCGCGCGCGCCGGTCGACGGGGGTGCGCGTATTCCCTGAGGATGGAGTTCTAAATACTCTGAAACTTGTTGGATTCCTTGCGGATCGACCGTATAATTATAACGTGAGTTTTAGCCGTATTCTGTTATACTTAAGATGTGGGTAATGTTTAATATGGCATTATGTTTAGCATTTTTCAATAATGTTTTATCCTATATATCAACTCTTGATTAATTAAACTAAAAACAAATGAATTCGAGTCGGTGCAGTAATTTAATAAATTGTTAAATCTGAACAAAGAGAGTACGCTAATAAAACACATGAAAAAAGTGTTTTCCTTTTAGTAGTGACAGTATGTAACAAGAGGCATGATGACTGGGTAAAAAAACAATAATATAATTAGTCCGTAAGTTAGATTATCAAAAAATATTGAACACGTATTTTTTCTTTTGTCAATCAAACAACAAATGACAAATATAAACCTTGTCAAAGTTTGGGAGTGGGGGGGTCGTGACGTCACTTATCTTACAGAAGTCTATAGGTACATTTTTTTGGCACTGTGACGTCACGCGGAACTTTGACAGGCTATATTTTCATCAATATTTGTTTAATAGACCAAAAAAGTAAGTAAGTAAGTTCGTATAGGCCGGGTGGCTAGCCCTGGTGTCAGAGTTGTTAGGCCGCCTGAAGGCCTCTGACATGGCTAAACGGTTGAAACAACCGGGACCTACAATTTAACGTGTCATCCGAGCCACGGTAGCGCTCAGTTAGAAAATGCCACCCGCGGTCACCCATCCAAATACTGACCGTGCGGAACGTTGCTTAATTTGCTTAATTTAATAGACCAAAGAAAAATATTTATTGATGGTTCTATCTGACGGACTAAATTTTTTTAGTCATCATTTTATTACATATTATAACTTGTTTGGAATTAACACGTAAAGAATGTAAAATAGAATTTCGTTACTTATAGGCCAGTTTTGGTTCCTTTTCAATGATATAAAAAACTAGTTTTTACCCGCGGCTTCGCCCGCATGATATTTTGATTTTTGACGCAATATCATTATAATTTATAGCCTATATGTTATTCTGATATATAAGCTATATTATTGCAAAGTTTTATCTCAATCCGTTCAGTAGTTTTTGCGTAAAAAAGTAACAAACATCCATACATCCATTCTCACAAACTTTCGCGTTTATAATATTAAGTACTCGTAGGATAGGATTTACGTTCGGAACTAAAATTCCTCAAGAATTTCCCGTAAGAATACGTACCTAAATATAAAAAAAAGACGGAAAGTGCGAAAATCCAAGTTAAGTCCCACACGTCAATGGGTCAATGAGTAAGCAACTAAGTTATTTATGGTGTCGATTACATTTAGTCATCTAGATTTTCCTGGTATCGGAATGTCGTTCTTTGTGCCGATTCCTCTTTGAGAGTATGCGTCCGTGCAATATCAACATTTTGACTAGATTTATCAGGAAAGGAAGAAATTCGTATTATAATGATTTTATTGCTACAATTTAGCTTTTACCTTGCATAAAAATATAAATTGTACCTGTATCTACCGGTCAATAAATAGCTAATTGTTTAGATTACCGTCATACCACTTTAATTCAACATTTCTATTACTCTGATAAAAAGTTTTTTTTTAATAATGGATTTACAGGGTTATTTCTAATCAATTAGCATCCTTCTAGAGGCTTATTCTGTACATCAAAACTAACAACTTTTGTTCTACAACTTTAGTCATTTCGGGTTATTTCTAATCAATTAGCATCCTTTTAAGGGCTTATTCTGTACATCAAAACTAACAACTTTTGTTCTGCAACTTTTGTCAAAACTAAAAAAAAATTCAGGTGTTCCATTCGTCGCGGGTGAACGATATTTTTCTATGGAACAACAAAAAAAATTTTTGAGTTTTGACAAAAGTCGCAGAACAAAATTTGTTAGTTTTGATGTACAGAATAAGCCCTTAAGAAGATGCTAATTGATTAGAAATAACCCTGTATATATAAACACTCACTTCACCACGAACTACTTCTCACGAAAAAACTCACTTAAATCAAAAAAGTTACATAAAACAATTAACTCAACGATAAAAAGTGATAGCCAAACAATAATGTCAACTGTTACTTTTGCATAGGGTTCTCACGATATTTTTTACATCAGACTTTCGATTTACCATTCGCATCCTGTGCAAGATACGATACCCTGATATGCCCTAAAAGCAGTAACTGTTTCTTCGTTAATTATGGCTCCTTGTTTTACTGTATCAGTGAAAAAATTCTCACGTAACTCACTCGACTTTTATCGATAAAATGACTTTTATTAATATTGTTAATATTTTATTATTGTTAATTGTATAATTGTTATATTCAATGCAAGGTGACACGATTTTACCTTGAGCTGGTTAATATTTTATTTTGTCATGTTTTACAAAATCGCAGTTTTAGTGCATCTGTACAGGGTTACATGAAACCGTGGAGTTAAATCATAAAGTGTTTGCTGTATTAATCAAAATGAACAAGATTTTTTCGATTCCTCAAATAGCAAACAAGTTAGGTAACTGTTCAACTTTATTGAACATTTTTGACCGACGAACCACCGGAGGAGGTATACAATTCGACGCGTATTTTTCTTTAATGTATAACTACGCATAACTTTTTTCATATTAGTCCGATTTCAATTATTATTTTTTTATTGGAAAGAATATACTTTGAAATTGGTTTTATTTAAATTTTATCGAAATCGGCTCAGCCATTTTTGATAAATCATCAATAATGTGAAAAATGCTACATCGTTCCGTGCGTAATATATGCGTTCTAGCGATGCGCCCCGGCTTTGCACAGGTGTATTATACACATAAACATTTCCTCTTGAATTACTTTATCTATTGAAAAAAAAACCATTAATTTCCGTTGTGTAGTTTTAAAGATATAAGCATACTTGGGGACAGACAGCGGGAAGCGACTTTGTTTTATACTATGTAATGATTCTGTACACGGGTGAAGTCGGTCATTCCATTTTTTGCAAAAAAAAATATTTCCAAAATGATTTAGTAAGAAAGTTTGTTTAAGTACTAGTTAATTGGTTTCTACAGTAAAATAAAAATAGGAAATAAATTCAAATAAAGCCTTCAAAGATGAACCTAACCTAACCTAGCCGAAACATAATATTCCTATGGGTATTCAGTAATCCTCTGTGTCCGTAGTTACCTCCGATTAATTATTTGTGACCATAGGTTATCACTATCAATAAGTCCACCCTTGAAAGGTAGTGTACTGTACAGTACCAGCCTTTTATTTAGTCCACTGCAGGACGTATGCCTACCTACGAAGGGTGATAGGATCATATTCAACACGCTGGCCCAGTGCGGGTTAGCGGATTCAAATACGCCATCGAATTTCTTCTACGGACGTATGCGGGTTGCTTCACTATGATTTCCTTAACCGAAAAGCCAGTGGTTGGAAATTCCGTACATACATTCCAAAGAACTCATTGGTACGGGACCGGGATTTAAACCCATGACCTCACGATTGTAAGGCGGATGTCACTATCTCTAGACCACAACGGCTTGAAAGGTATCTGGGGCATATCCAACACCTAAGCGAAGTCACTGGCTTTAATGCTGGCACTTATGAGTTGACTGGTTCACATACGCCATCGAATTCTTTCTTCGAATGTATGCAGATTTCCCTCCGATAATTTCCTTCGTCGAATTTTATCTAAAACTACACTCTCCGAACTTTCAACTTATTCATTTAAAAAAAAATCGTCAATTCGTTTATGTTTTGCTGCGTGAAATAATACCAAGCAAACCGACATTTCGGATTTAAAATATTATAAGTTTGGATGAATAAATTATCTAATCCCGCTTTGATAAAACAAAATAATGAAAAGCATTTTTTAAAATATCCGCCCTTGGCTCAGTACGTACCTAGACAATTTTTAAAACCGACTTTTGTTTTAATTTTTTTTTTCCAAATATAATTTAAAAATTTAAAACAAAAGCTTTAGTAATCCTAGTTTCAAATCTATATCTGCCACTCATCAAACGGCTTCCGCAAGACACCGCTGTTGCGTTTGCAATGCACGTTGAACAAGCTATCAATATCGTTATTAACAGAAGTAATACTATTTAAGATAACCAATCTACAGTATTAATAAATAGACTAATGAGTGTCAATATCAGAAAGAGCAATCAAAGTGTGGGGTGGGTATCGATACAGAGATGTTAGTACCTTTAATGTTACTCGAAAATAATTGCACGTGTATTTGTTATTTATTGTTAAATAATTTTGTGTGAACAATTTTTAAAATAAGTACTAACATACTGTTATAAGTAAATAATTTGTTTTACTAACCATGGATCGATGTTGTCTTGAATAAGTATTTTTTGATTTTGATTTGATTATCAGTTATCACCCTTCATGGGTAAGGCCTACGTCCTGTAGTGGACTATTTGTAAGGCTAGTAGGTACGGATATTTTTTATCATACTGAGCTAAGTTTAAGCATAAACAGAAAAAAAGCGAGGTCCATGATTCAGATAGATCATGAAGACAAAATGTTCATTGGTTTTTTATATATCATTAATGTATCAATGTTTTCATAACGTATTTTGTAGCTGTGTTATGGAGCTATTAGTACAAGCAGGTACTCTTTATTAAACATATTTCTAAGTCTTAAAAATATGAAAATGTATTTAAGTGCTTAAGGAATCGGATTCCCATTAAGAGTGGAAGTAATGAAAGAGAAATATATTTCCCTTACATTTTTTGTTAATTTGTGGTGCGCAATTTCCAGGTGTTTTACTCGTAACTCTATAAGTTTATGATGTCGTTAAGTTTAATGATTCGCAAAACAAATTTTATTAGATACTAAACATGTAAGGTACACAAAAAATATAGTAAAACTTTTACTAAAACAGTTTTTTGGTCTGCCTTAAACGAAGAGTTAATTACATTTTTCTTAAAAAGTACTGTTCAAAAGTTGCTATATCCACATACAAACAATACCATAGAACAAACACAGTACTAAAAGTAAGTTCAAACAAGCCGGTCGGCTAGCTCTAGTGTCAGAGTTTTGAAAGCCTGAAGATTTTTGATATAGAAAAACGGCTAGAACAATCGAGACCCACAGTTTAACGTGTTATTCGAGCCACGGCAGCGCTCAGTAGCAAAATGCCACCCATCTGAAGACTGACCGTGACAAACATTGCTTATCTTCGATTATCGCTGAAAAACATTTAGTCAAACCACTCTATGAGCGCTACTGTACTATTCAAGCCAAAATTCAGCTATCCTTCGAGCAAAAATCGACAGAACCACAGTCCCCAAGTGAAAGTAGTAATAAATATCCGAGCGCCGTCATACATACCGACTTAGATATTTACATTAAATAATTCACAATGACCCGTTTTCTTGAATCTCGACGTTATGTCACCTCATTAGTGTTTGTAAGCGAGCCTTTGGCTTCGCGCGGCGTTGTAGTCGGCTTGCAATCGTCTTATGACTAACTAAAAGCCTGCCCACTACGTAGCTTGGGCAGGGTTTTAGTTCGGACACTTTTTTGCACGATTGTGACTTTATACATATTTGCTCGAAGCAGCTATCTAAATCATTACCGCTTTAGACCCGTTGTATTAGCACTATATAATTATAGAGCAGTGGTCAAAAAAATCGTGCAGCAGCGTCGCCGAAGGTCGCGTCTGTGAGGCCGATCGGTAACAACAATGGCCAGCTGTTGTAATTGCTATTACTCTGTTGTGCAACCGATGGTTGATAGCACGCGCGATCGCTCAACGTTCGTGTTACGCTCCTTGCGTGCGGGATGGAAGCGTTGGGCGCAAGACATAGTCATAAACGCAAGACGCGGTCGTAAGAGTGATGTTCTACTAAGCGGAACTGTTAATTCACAACAAAATTCGATAAAACTACGTACATGTACAAGGGGTGGTCGTGTATAAAATTTGTAACCAGAATCAAGATTTTTGTAGAATTTAGTTAGTTATGAAATGTAAAACTAGATGGCGTTAGTATCGCCCATCAATATTCTGAATCGCGGTGGCGTTTTGCTCGCAGAAATTACGACGCCTTATTTGTGATTTCCACAAATAAACCTACACTGGGGAAAGAGAACAATAGAACAAGTCTTTTCTTTCTCCCTCACACAACCGTCTTTAGGACTTGTTTATGGTCCTTCGGAGTCGGATAGTTTAGAGCTGGTGGACAACGGATTGTTGTCGCAACATCACCAAGCTACACCACACCGGTGGAGCTATCACCAAAAAAATTTTTTTTCAATGAAAGAAATATGTTATTGTTTCTGTAGAATATCTAATGTTGCCAACATTAAATATTCTACAGAATAACATATTTCATAATAACATGGTCATAAACGCAAGACGCGGTCGTAAGAGTGCTTTTCTACTAAGCGGAACTGTGAATTCACAACAAATTTCGATAAAACTACGTACATGTACGAGAGGCGGTCGTATATAAAATTTGTAACCAGAATCAAGACTTTGGTACCAAAAACATTTTTTTAAAGTAAAAAATATATGTTATTCTGGAGCATATCTAATGTTGGCAAACCATATTTGATATTTACAAAGAGAAGTTATACCTTGTACGTATCAGATATGGTTTGCTCGATCTAAAAAAATCCAAATTCACCTCAGTTTTGAACGAAGATATTATTTTTAGACGAGTTTTTATTATTTTAATTAAATTAGGTATGTTCATATTATGTAATCGTTAAAGTATTGACAAACCACATGAAACAGTTGAAAAGTTGACTTGATAATTTTATATGAATTATGATAATTTCACCATTTGAAGACGCGCTCCCCTCATCCCCTCGCCGTCTCATTTTGTTCACTGAGCTCGTCTACGCACGATACAAAGTCTTAAGCTTCTACTACATAAAGAGCAATTAGATCATCCACAGATTCTTGTAGCTTAAGATGTGTATGATATAGACCCACGCTATTCACTAATTATTTCATAGCTTATAATAATAGCGGATGCTTCGCTAGAAATGGAATATATTCAAGAAGATCATTGCACTGACAATTCCAACTCCAACTTCTGGATCAAAGAGGCGTGGGTTCGATCCCCACCCAGAGCAAATATTTAGGTGATGAACATAAGTGTTTGCTCTGTGTCTGGGTGTTATTTAGTTACTATCTATATCACAAGCTTTGCTTAGTTTGGGGTCAGAGGCCGTGTGTAAAGATGTCCCAAAATATTTATTTATTATTTATTTAATTGATCGACTTTTGTTACGGAACAACCCTCAAAATTGCGAAAACACAGGCGCTCCGGAGAAAATAGATTATTCATTTGGCACGATGTACTATAAAAATAAAAAAAACGTGGATAGAGGTTATCATAAACAAGCTATACCTACCTATAGTTTAACACATCAGAAGTAAAAAAAAACCATAAGTCCCTCTCAAAAAGCAAATTGTTCATTTTAAAATAACTCAAACAACAAAACGCGCAGCGCAATGACAATGGATGTATGTTTTTACATAGGTACTTATTAATCTGATACAGAATGATTTAGTTAAATGTGAACCTAATTAAATTACAGCTTGAATAGCAGGTAAATGGAAACACTCGGGTGTTACAGATGTCCATGGGTGGGCATCACTTCTTGCTGTTATGAAGACTCCCTGAATTTACTTTTCTAGAAAAATGTGTCATCCAGTACACTTCATTAACATTGATCTTCTATATTCTATGCAATACAATAAGTATCTAGTACAGTAGTCGCCAGTTTGGACCGTTTTGTAATTGTTTAGTTTAATTTTTATTTAGGATCATGATTTGTTTACAATAATATGTAACAATCGAAATATGATACATAGTAAGTACCTACTAAAATAAAGATAGTCCTTTTTGTAATTTTTTGTTTGGACTACGACTATACTTAATAAAGTAACAATTAACGATGTGAGACTACATACTTAAACGTGATAAAATATTCAATTTTATTAATGCAGTTCTATTTTGAATATGTACTTGTTTTAACTATAATATCTACATGATATTGTAGATACCATATACAAAACAAAAACAACCACAGTAGATACATTTTCGTTCACAATAATTTTCCTAGAAGTAAATAAGTAGATAGATACAATTCTGCATAGTCACTGCATTGATGATCTGCAACAAACTGTCAAAGATTTTAATTTTATCATTGACATTCCATTTTTTATTCCACGAATTTCATCACAAGTGCCTATAACCAGGAAAAATAATAAACCCGAACACTAGCGGAACCAAACCGCTGCAACGATATAAAAAAACGCCAATAAAGCCATCAAATTGCGTGCCACAAAAAAGATTGACCGAGATCTACATATTTCGCTATCGAAACTATTTTAGATTCGATTTTCGATTCGATATCGATTACATTGTTCGCGTCGCACACGGAAGGTGCACGATAATTACTATTTTGTACGTAACGATTACGCAATTGACAAAAAAACGTTTTTGTGTCGATAAGAGTGATGAGGTATGGAGACACCGGTGAATAATAAGGCCTAGCTAGTAGTAGCTAGATGACATTGACACATCCTATGGGGTTGCAAAGAGAAAATAGGTACATACTAAGAGAAAAATGTTGAACTATTGACGAGAAGAAGAATCAGCAGCAGCAATCCATCTGTTCATCGTCCGTTGCCCTGCCTACTGCTATTTTAGCTAGTTAATAAAACATAAACAATATAAATGTATCTACTATTACCACGACTACTAGAGTCTGACTAACGAAAGTTGATACTCAAACTTTTCGCTAACTTTTTAAATGACAACACAAGGTGCTACTACCATCGCGGATTTACCTTTAAATTGGGGTATTTTACCTTGTATTAAAAACATTTTTTAAATTTAAGTCTTCATCGTAATGAAGTAGATAGGTACGCGTCGAAATCATTTGGAGATCAATGCAAAGCCTCAGTTTGGCAAAATAATTACGTCAAAATACAAAAAATAATTAACGTAATGAATATAAAACACCTACACGACATGTTAAAGCTTAAAAAAACATATTTTTGCGATTCCCCCAAAGATTTGGTAGAATCATAATCGCAGTAGGTATGGTATCAATGCTACATCGTGTAAGTGAGAGATATTGTTTAGGGCTGCCATACTAATATTTTTTAAATTTGCCGCGCTTTTTCACTATCAACTTTCGTTAGTCAGACTCTACCCATATCGTAAAGAAGTAAAAAATCCGAGGCATCGACTACATTGCTTTTAAAATGGTTCAAACAAAGTCCATCGGTAGTTAATTGGTCTGTCAAAGGCACCTTAATTACTTCCTAATATTGACAAAGCAAGTTTTTTACAAGAACCCAAACCATTATGTTGACGATGGCCAAAAAAATATTGATTCACTTCTAGTAGGTACGAGTTACTCTTTATAGATGTATCGATACAAAAAAAACACAATGTTCATAAATGGTCATAAGCAATGAAATGTAAATAATAACACGAATCATGACGACGACTAAAAAAAATTATAGACTAAAATTACAAGTTCTCCGTAATTATGTTAGCACATGCACTACATGTACACAGAAAAGGTTCGCTAGTTGACATTAAAGAATAGTTCTTTGAATCGAATTACTATTGTATGATTATGGCATCATAGAAATAATTATCAAACAAATGAAATACACCAAAATCAAATCAATAATATACTGGTGGTCTCAATATACCGATAATATGGTATATTGAGACCATCTTCAACAGCAATAATTAATTTTCACAAACAAGGCACAACCGACTTCAATAAGTACATAATAATTGTAAATAACACCGAACAAAACATTTTACAAAAACGGATATATGCTATTTTTTATCATTTTTCAAACCATTCAGTTGATATCGATCAAATTTTAATGGGTTCCTCTGAAGTATTGGTAGTCTACCAAACAAAAAAATGAGTCATCAAAATCAGTTCATAATAAAAAAAACCGGACAAGTGCGAGTCAGGCTCGCACATCGAGGGTTCCGTACAAATCCAGAAAATTTCACAAAATTGGGAAGTAATTTGTTAAAATCTCTATACTATAACCATCGACAAAAAAGTTTTTTTCTCACTTTTCTCGTCATACATCGAAAATTACACATTGTTAAAATAATTAAAAACCTGTGTTGGCATGTGATAATGAAGTTCTTTTATATGATACCTAACATGATACGATTTACTCACTTTGAATTTTGAACCCATATTTTGTGAATCTTGGCCCTATTTTTTTGTGATTTGAATAAAAATGTACAGTTTTCAGATTTATTCAACTAATTTCTATGTCAACGGAAAGTACCCTGTAAGTTATGATTTTTGTTAGTGTCGCATATTTCGACACTCAGACTGTCAGTTTTTTACATCATAAACGGCTCTAACTTTTTTAAACGATAACTGAGAAGTTTTTCTTTTATACAACTGCAAAAGACCATAAATATGCGTATACAGTTTAAATTTCAACTCGATAACTTTACGCGTTCCCGAGATAAAGAGTATTGACATACACACAGACAGACAGACGGACAAAAGGACAACAAAGTAATCCTATAAGGGTTCCGTTTTTTTCCGTTTGAGGTACGGAACCCTAAAAACACAGATTCGAATTTAGAAACTCTTTTTTGAAGTTGGTTATAAAAATGAAACAAAAAGCCATCTCAGTGTCAGGAGTCTGAATTTTTTTGTGGTACCAGTATCAATTCAGTGCGAGACTAACATAGTTGAATTCTAAAATGAAACTCAGATATACATATTTGTAAATATTACTTGGCATTAACTATAATATTTGTTATAAATGAGGATTTATAGTCTCTATTATAAATCGGAGCTAGCGATTGGTTGAAATCTTGGAATCCGTGTCATAAAGGACTATACTCACAGTTCAGTTGACCAATAAAATTAACTTGGAATGGCATCACTCCTTCGAGCTCTATGCAGATGAAGTCGTGTTGTAGTATATTTTGCTTATTATAATAGGCGCTAAATAAATTTTAATTCGAATATGTAGTAACCACTTTATCTGTCTAAATATAAGTTCTCAATTCGATTGAAACGCGATTTATGTTTATTTATTTGGAATAGGTATAATTTAAGCTAAATTTAGGGTCTAATTTAGTTAGTTTAAAGTAAGTTAGCGATTAAATGTAATATCGGTTTATAAAAAAGGAAATCTGATCTAGAAAACAAAAAGAGCATCACAATACAATTCAGAAAGATAGGAATACATTGCTTAAACTGTTAGTCCAATATTTGCTGTCAGCGAATCCTAAGTACATGTACAAGTATTTGAAGCAGCAGTAGACCACCAATACGTGAAAATCCTTCCACTGCACTATGTTAGCTAAGTTTTTTAGGTCCCGTATATAAAAACCGGACAAGTGCGAGTCAGGCTCAGACATCGAGGGTTCCGTACAAATCCAGAAAATTTCACAAAATTGGGAAGTAAATTGTTAAAATCTCTCTATTATAACCACCGACAAAAAAGTTTTTTTTTTTCACTTTTCTCGTCATGCTTCGAAAATTACACATTGTTAAAATAATTAAAAACCTGTTTTAGCATGTGCTAACTATTGTTGCAATTATTCACGAAGTCCTTTTAAAAATTCTAGAAAAATACGGCCTATGTGTGAGTTCAATCATCAAAAGTCAAAGCAAAACAAAAATGAAAAGTCGCTACTTTGTTCAGTTTATAATGACAACTGACAAGAACATCAGCTTAGACCCGAGTTTATCAACGCTTATTTATCTTAATATTATATATAAATCTCGTGTCACAATGTTTGTCCTCTATGGACTCCTAAACCACTAAACCGATATATAATAAAATTCGCACACCATGTGCAGTTCGATCCAACTTGAGAGATAGGATAGTTTAAAGAGTTATCTTTGTGATAAGCATCTCAAAAATATGAAGCGAACGCAGGATTCGAACCATGCCCCTTCGGATCACTAGCCCGACGCTCTAACCACTGAGCTAGCTCGCCTCCTACGCAACCTTCAAATTTCTGAGTGCTTACATTTCCAACTTATAGCGTTGGTGGCGCCACCTGTGATACCCGTATTAGACAGGTTATCACTCAACTAGAAGTTATTAGAACTTCTAAGATTGACGAGAGATGACACACTGCTTAATCACTGTTATGATGTTTATTTTAAGTGCTTTCCACACTAGATTTTTATCTCAAAGAGTTATCTTTGTGATAAGCATCTCAAAAATATGAAGCGAACGCAGGATTCGAACCATGCCCCTTCGGATCACTAGCCCGACGCTCTAACCACTGAGCTAGCTCGCCTCCTACGCAACCTTCAAATTTCTGAGTGCTTACATTTCCAACTTATAGCGTTGGTGGCGCCACCTGTGATACCCGTATTAGACAGGTTATCACTCAACTAGAAGTTATTAGAACTTCTAAGATTGACGAGAGATGACACACTGCTTAATCACTGTTATGATGTTTATTTTAAGTGCTTTCCACACTAGATTTTTATCTCAAAGAGTTATCTTTGTGATAAGCATCTCAAAAATATGAAGCGAACGCAGGATTCGAACCATGCCCCTTCGGATCACTAGCCCGACGCTCTAACCACTGAGCTAGCTCGCCTCCTACGCAACCTTCAAATTTCTGAGTGCTTACATTTCCAACTTATAGCGTTGGTGGCGCCACCTGTGATACCCGTATTAGACAGGTTATCACTCAACTAGAAGTTATTAGAACTTCTAAGATTGACGAGAGATGACACACTGCTTAATCACTGTTATGATGTTTATTTTAAGTGCTTTCCACACTAGATTTTTATCTCAAAGAGTTATCTTTGAGATAAAAATCTAGTGTGGAAAGCACTTAAAATAAACATCATAACAGTGATTAAGCAGTGTGTCATCTCTTAACTAATAACTTAATAACTTCTAGTTGAGTGATAACCTGTCTAATACGGGTATCACAGGTGGCGCCACCAACGCTATAAGTTGGAAATGTAAGCACTCAGAAATTTGAAGGTTGCGTAGGAGGCGAGCTAGCTCAGTGGTTAGAGCGTCGGGCTAGTGATCCGAAGGGGCATGGTTCGAATCCTGCGTTCGCTTCATATTTTTGAGATGCTTATCACAAAGATAACTCTTTGAGATAAAAATCTAGTGTGGAAAGCACTTAAAATAAACATCATAACAGTGATTAAGCAGTGTGTCATCTCTCGTCAATCTTAGAAGTTCTAATAACTTCTAGTTGAGTGATAACCTGTCTAATACGGGTATCACAGGTGGCGCCACCAACGCTATAAGTTGGAAATGTAAGCACTCAGAAATTTGAAGGTTGCGTAGGAGGCGAGCTAGCTCAGTGGTTAGAGCGTCGGGCTAGTGATCCGAAGGGGCATGGTTCGAATCCTGCGTTCGCTTCATATTTTTGAGATGCTTATCACAAAGATAACTCTTTGAGATAAAAATCTAGTGTGGAAAGCACTTAAAATAAACATCATAACAGTGATTAAGCAGTGTGTCATCTCTCGTCAATCTTAGAAGTTCTAATAACTTCTAGTTGAGTGATAACCTGTCTAATACGGGTATCACAGGTGGCGCCACCAACGCTATAAGTTGGAAATGTAAGCACTCAGAAATTTGAAGGTTGCGTAGGAGGCGAGCTAGCTCAGTGGTTAGAGCGTCGGGCTAGTGATCCGAAGGGGCATGGTTCGAATCCTGCGTTCGCTTCATATTTTTGAGATGCTTATCACAAAGATAACTCTTTGAGATAAAAATCTAGTGTGGAAAGCACTTAAAATAAACATCATAACAGTGATTAAGCAGTGTGTCATCTCTCGTCAATCTTAGAAGTTCTAATAACTTCTAGTTGAGTGATAACCTGTCTAATACGGGTATCACAGGTGGCGCCACCAACGCTATAAGTTGGAAATGTAAGCACTCAGAAATTTGAAGGTTGCGTAGGAGGCGAGCTAGCTCAGTGGTTAGAGCGTCGGGCTAGTGATCCGAAGGGGCATGGTTCGAATCCTGCGTTCGCTTCATATTTTTGAGATGCTTATCACAAAGATAACTCTTTGAGATAAAAATCTAGTGTGGAAAGCACTTAAAATAAACATCATAACAGTGATTAAGCAGTGTGTCATCTCTTAACTAATAACTTAATAACTTCTAGTTGAGTGATAACCTGTCTAATACGGGTATCACAGGTGGCGCCACCAACGCTATAAGTTGGAAATGTAAGCACTCAGAAATTTGAAGGTTGCGTAGGAGGCGAGCTAGCTCAGTGGTTAGAGCGTCGGGCTAGTGATCCGAAGGGGCATGGTTCGAATCCTGCGTTCGCTTCATATTTTTGAGATGCTTATCACAAAGATAACTCTTTGAGATAAAAATCTAGTGTGGAAAGCACTTAAAATAAACATCATAACAGTGATTAAGCAGTGTGTCATCTCTCGTCAATCTTAGAAGTTCTAATAACTTCTAGTTGAGTGATAACCTGTCTAATACGGGTATCACAGGTGGCGCCACCAACGCTATAAGTTGGAAATGTAAGCACTCAGAAATTTGAAGGTTGCGTAGGAGGCGAGCTAGCTCAGTGGTTAGAGCGTCGGGCTAGTGATCCGAAGGGGCATGGTTCGAATCCTGCGTTCGCTTCATATTTTTGAGATGCTTATCACAAAGATAACTCTTTGAGATAAAAATCTAGTGTGGAAAGCACTTAAAATAAACATCATAACAGTGATTAAGCAGTGTGTCATCTCTCGTCAATCTTAGAAGTTCTAATAACTTCTAGTTGAGTGATAACCTGTCTAATACGGGTATCACAGGTGGCGCCACCAACGCTATAAGTTGGAAATGTAAGCACTCAGAAATTTGAAGGTTGCGTAGGAGGCGAGCTAGCTCAGTGGTTAGAGCGTCGGGCTAGTGATCCGAAGGGGCATGGTTCGAATCCTGCGTTCGCTTCATATTTTTGAGATGCTTATCACAAAGATAACTCTTTGAGATAAAAATCTAGTGTGGAAAGCACTTAAAATAAACATCATAACAGTGATTAAGCAGTGTGTCATCTCTCGTCAATCTTAGAAGTTCTAATAACTTCTAGTTGAGTGATAACCTGTCTAATACGGGTATCACAGGTGGCGCCACCAACGCTATAAGTTGGAAATGTAAGCACTCAGAAATTTGAAGGTTGCGTAGGAGGCGAGCTAGCTCAGTGGTTAGAGCGTCGGGCTAGTGATCCGAAGGGGCATGGTTCGAATCCTGCGTTCGCTTCATATTTTTGAGATGCTTATCACAAAGATAACTCTTTGAGATAAAAATCTAGTGTGGAAAGCACTTAAAATAAACATCATAACAGGATAGTTTAAATCTCAAATTATAGTCGCAATTTTTATTTATTTAGCCACAGCAACGCGTGGCCGGGTCAGCTAGTACACTATAAAATTTAACTTGATCTCTGCGACAGTGACATTGACATAGAAGATTAACATTTCTAGAGTTGAGATAGTGGTGGAAAAAATCGATTTTCAAACAATGTTGTAATGAAATCGAATGAGGAGTTGAAGGTGAGAAATTGGATTTTATGTACTTACTATTATTTAAGATCAAGTTTGTACACATGTAAATAATGTTATAATATTAATTAAATACTCATAATAATGTAACGGTAGTATTTATCGACGTTTTTCACTATTATCTTTGCTAATGTAACATATAATTGGGTTTAATTTAATTACACATCATGTAAAAAATGTTATGATATTAAAATATACAATAAAATTAATGATAAATTAAGTTTTATTTATAATATTGTTAGTATAAACTATCGATATTTTAAATAAAACTCTATCTAAAACTCTGTGGTCACGATCATTCGTCGCCCATCACTAATTGGCATGCCCATAAAGTATGACATTGACAGGTACTGTCTGCACCATTAAGAAATTCAGGACTTCATAGGCGTGATTTTTCTGACAGCTGTCGCAGAGATCAAGTTTAATTTTATGGAGTATAAGTTAAACGTATGATTACTGTATTGAAACAACGATGAACTCGGGTCTTAAGCTGTTAAAGCTTGCAAACTTAAAAAAACCCAGTATAGTAAAAAGTATAGTGACTGCTAGATACTAACTTACTTAGTTCTCATACTGTACGTCTAATACACGTTGCCCGCAAATGGCAAATAAATCAGAAGCCGCCCACAAATTGGTCAGATCCGCATCGGCGGCGCAATACTATGGTCACATGTCATGATATTCCAATGAATAGGGGAGCTGAGGGGAATTGGAGCCTACTAAGGGAAAAATTCAATAAAAAGAAATTTCATGGATACTTGAAAAACTTTTGAAACTAAATCCTTATCTATCTTACTATCATTAAATCACAACGTCAACGTTACATTATTTCGCATTTGGCCTTAAATAACATTTTTTCAAAAAATTTGAATTGCTCCCTTTACCCCACATCGAGGGAAATGAGAGCCTTTAAATTTCCATGTATGTAATGGGAGCTACTTAAATATTAAGTCTGCCTAAAAATATATGATTGTTGAGAGCGGAGTCTTTTGACAGCATAGTCTCAGGTTTGAATTATCCAATTTGCTTTCATACTGGTATCAGAGTCATTCTGATTTCATCTGATTACCCGAATATTACTATTTTGAAATTTAATAAAATAAAACCCTGAATCTAGTTTCCAATGAAATGTGTGAAATTTTGAGTGTGTGTACGTATGTACACACACTCAAAATTTATAACATTAGCTTTAAATATAAACAGGTTTTATTGTAACAAACATATAATTTTTTACTTACTTGGCTTTTGAAGTTTTGTATTTTTATAAGCGTGGAGCATACAATGGAAAAGCGTCTGTGGTCACATAATGTCTGACGTTAGCGAGCTAAGCGTAGGAGGAGAACACGGCCGCTGACTGACAAAGACACTTGGGTGGGAACCCAGTGAATACGACTTTTAGTTTATCCCTAGGCGCACTTCCCTAGGAGCGGTGCGAAGAAATTTCTAATTGCAAATAATGATTTTTAATATAGAAATTTTAAACTAGCGTAGTTTTCAAACAATTTTATTAGAATATTATAAATTAGTTGTATTCGTAAGTACAGACAGCAAAAGGCAAGTTGGTCAAATTCGTCGAACTGAAAAACAGATCGATTCAGTTTATTATTTTTCATCTTTTTATTTCATCATCCTCACTTTAGATATTGGAGTTCCACTGTTAGACATAGGCTTTCTACACAGATCTCCAATGTGACCGGGTGTGATTGTTTAATTTTTTCGGCTTCCATCACACAAATTTTATTTTTACTGGTACAATTTGTGGAAAAGCACAGATCGAGACAATCTATATTTTTTTTTCATTTATTTCATTATCTTTTCAGCCATTTAACTTCCACTGCTGGACATAGACCGCATAAGATTTTTGATTGGAAGCGATTTGTATTCAGTGTGATACTGTGGTCTTAATCGGTTGATGTATCTGTATCGTATGTAGACGATTAAAGGCGTACGCTGCACTTGTTGGTTTGATTATAAATCTAAATACTCAGAAGCAAAATTTTAAATTATATTAACTTCTGAATAGCGTAGGTAGATTTCATCTTATACTCCTTTAAAATATTTGTTTGTTACTGAGAGAACAGCTGTCATATCATTTGTTTCAATCTATGCATATAAAAGACATCAACGAGCGCTATCAATGTTTCTCGAAGACTAGTAAATAAATAATGATGTTAGGTAATGTAAATAATGCTATGATAAACTACCAAAAACTTAATTAATATCTTATTGTATGCCGTTTTTAAATGTATTGTTGACTAACATGTATAAACATGGGTAGTAAAATGTAGAGTTAAGAAATGCCTATGCCTTCAAGGGATGGTGTCAACTAACAAAGCAATAGGTATAAAAACAGATGCTAACGGTACTTCACACCTTTCAAATTCATCCGCATTTCAGCGAAAGAGAAATATAGGCACGGTTAAAATTTTCATTGTATTCGGTTGCGCTTCAACGGTGAACCAAATTAAGTTTTTTGAACCTAGAAGTTCTTATTTTGTACAAAATGGTGGCGTTTTTATTGTTACTCCGTAGGCAAATTGAATACAGTTGTATTTTTTGCTTAAATATTTTTAAACTTTGAGATCAATGAAAATGATCAGTAAAAATAAAAATAACATAAAAAAATAGTCTGGTTTACGCGTAGCTGTCCATTAAAACCAAGCTGGGCAGAAAATTGTAGTCCGTCTTCTGCAAAAATGCTATACGGTCTTCTTCTTAGAGAGTTCTTTTATGGTTTATCTCGGATATGCCGCAACCTGACATTCTTCTGCGCCTGGTTTCGTTTTTTTCCTAGAAAGGTTCCCATCATTTTTAGTTTCAAGATCTCACATGTGTCACGGCAAACCACATAGCTTATATATGAACTTACCTACCACTGCTTTAAAGTGCTCATAACACAAGTTTGCGTTTTTAGCCAACCAGTTGGTGACTTTCTGAGTTCTAAAATGAACATATTAATATAGGCCCGTATCTCGAACGTTTTTAAACGATTTTTCTTAAAAATCTAGACTTCGCATCCTTGTTGCTCATATTTCCTTAGCAAGAACAAACAAGGCCAGTGGTTACATAGTTGAGCCATTTGGAGTTGAGACTTTGGGTCCGTGGGGGCCGTTAGCTTGTCTTATTTTCAAAAATCTTTCTGAACGTCTGGTGGATGCGACGAGTGACCAAAATGCTGGTGTTTATTTGGCTCAACGTATAAGCATTGCCATTCAGCGTGGCAGTGCTGCCAGCATGCTGGGCACGCTGCCAACTGGCAGTGGGCTTGAGCATTTGGATTATATTTAGACCTTCAAGGGTATGTGGATAAACCAATTGCTTTCTATGTAGTAGTACTGTAGGTCGTTTTAGCATATAAAGTAGTATTGCATATTATTGTAGTTAATAAAGGTACATTTTCCCATAAAAAAAGAACAAAGATTCAGTTGCAAGTACAGTGAAGCTGTGTTTAGTTATTCTTTATGCAAATTTTATTATGGTTTTTCTGCAATTGACCCACGGGCTATAACACTTTACCAGGATCCGCTTTGGACTCCGTATAGCGGTGATTGGCGTGTTTGCGAACAATAGTTAAAGCATGTCTTTGAAACTCAACCGTAAGTTATTACGATAAAAGTCTAGAGTTATAGTGTTTTCATTGCAAAGCTGGATTGAGATTAATTGCTTTGCATATTTAGTACTTCATGGTATTTATAACTATGTCGTCACATAAATTCATATATAGTCACCTAGCCCTATTGATTTGACTGTATGAATAAAAAATAGTACTTTATCTTGAAATACTGTGACCTATTTATGTTTAAAAGTTAAAAAACTCCTTTTTATTTCGTGTTCATAACAAAACCCTCTAGAATAGTATCGTGCTCAGTCTATAGCGTTTTACATCTTCTCTACCTATTTCTTTGTTGTGGTCAACTTGACAGAATAATATTATTAGACAGGAAGTTCAATCCGATGGCTAGTTCACCAAACGTAATAAGGCTCTAAGCAGATACTAAAACACTTTTAATTTCGATCTGACCTTCGGGTGTCGGCCGCTCGCCAGTGAAAACGAGAGGCAGATAAACAATCGCGATCGTGTTGTATTGTACCTACGGGCTAAGCAGTTTGATGTACACTGGACGAGACAACGTTTCAGGAAGGTAAGTATGTATTAATTTGATTTTTAAACGGGTTAGCACCAAATTGCACCCTTCGTGGGTCGCCCTTCGTGGGAGGCCTACGTCCTGCAGTGGACTATTAAAAAGACTGGTACAGCACCATATTGATGGTATACCTTGAAAAATTTAGATTGATACGTGAGACATTGACATACGCGTAATGACTCACGCACATCAAGTACCATATTTTTATAGTCAAAATATTCACTACACAATGCTGTACTTAATGGTCGAAATGCACGAGCATGAAGTACAACATTGTGAACCAAAAATTTTGACTATAAAAATATGGTACTTGATGTGTGTGAGTCATTATGCGTATGCCAATGTCAATGTCTCGTATATCAAGCTATATTTTACAAGGTAGTAGACCGAGTGAACGACATAGTTTTAGTTTTGAGTCGACAATTTTACATTCGTCTGTCTACTCTGTCAGGATGTGGATTGCCCTTTACATATTTGTCAAAGAATTTCGACGAAACTTGGTGCTAGGGTTTTGAATCGATACCCGTGGTCCCTTCGGGTTGTCCCGTTAACGGATGGACGAGTCATGAATACATGCCCACTATACAGTTAGTAAATGCTGGCAGAGCTCCAAAGACAAAGGAGTTAGAAAAAAACCGGACAAGTGCGAATCAGGCTCGCACGCCACGGGTTCCGTACAAATCCAGAAAATTTCACAAAATTGGGAGTACATCGTTAAAATCTCTATACTCATCATCATCGACAAAAGTTTTTTTTTTCACTTATCTCGTCATTCATCAAAAATCACACATTGTTTAAATAATTAAAAATCTGTTTTAGCATGCTAATAAAGTTCTTTTATATGATACCTTACATGATACGATTCACGCAATTTGAATTTTTAACTCATATTTTGTGAATCTAGGCCCTATTTTTTTGTGATCTAAATAAAAATATACAGTTTTCAGATTTATTCCTATATGTGTACACTGAGACAATGCTTCTCGCCAAATTTCATAGTTCTATGTCAACGGAAAGTACCCTGTAGGTTTTGATTTTTGTGATTATCGAAATATGCGGTTTTTTACGACATAAACGGCTCTAACTCTAGTAGCAATATTTTCATAATAGTTGTGTTAGTGGCACAATAAAGCGCAGCTTGTAATTAACTTCATAGACGCCAAGAAATTTTATTTGGCCTATACTACCTAATCTGTAAATTTTAAATTTTTAAGACAAAATTATAACAATACTATCCGGCCATGTTTATTTTACACTACATTATTATTTCTGTAACTACCAGTGTTACAGAAATAATAATGTAGTGTAAAATAAACATGCCCGGATAGTATTGTTATAATTTTGTCTTAAAAATTTAAAATGTATATACTTATGAATATACTTTTAAAGCTACGATTAGCCAAGAAAAAATCTTACGTAGCAGCCATATTTATAGCCTAAATTAAAATGTTTTTGTGTTTGACGGTACATTGCATGATAAGCGAACATTGAAGGCTTCCAAGACACCTATCTGTAGGTATACCTGCATTTTGGCTCGTGCGCTCTACCTAGAGCAAAAACTTTATTAAATTATAGGCAACAGAGCAATTTGTTTATGGTAATACCGGGTGTAATTTTAAATAATTTACGTAGGTAGTTAAGCAAAGAAGGATTATTTTTTGACCAACGAAACGGAGGAGGGACGCAATTCAATGCGTATATTTTTTATGTAAACCAAGCATAACTTTCTACATAGTCTGTAGTCCGGTTTCAATAATTTTTTTTATTGGAAAGAGTATACTTCGACATTGGTCCCATTTAAATGTTATCGTAATCGGCTGAGCCATTTTTGATAAATCAACAAAAATGCCAAAAATGCTGCATCGATTCGTGTCAAATGTTCACAAATTCTGTACACGGTTAAAGTCGGTCATGCCATTTTTTGAAAAAAATAATTAAATTTTATATATAAATACTAGTTTTCCTTCTAGTTTAGTCTTTTGGAATCTAATTCTCAACTGCAATTTTTAATATTACCTTTATTTATTCTTATAAATCAATAAACGATGGCTGCACGCACGAAAAAATGTCACGTTCCTCCTGAGCAGAGCGTACAAACCAGAGCGTGGAGCAAGCGATAAAGAGGAACGATCAAGCGTTCGGTTTGTTTCATTTGTTGATTTAACAATGCTTTCTTATGACGTTATCTGGAATCTGGATCTGGTTAGGTTGTCTGGAAGAAATCGCTTTCAGCGATAAGACCGCCTTTTGTGCCTTTTCTGTCTTTGTTTCTTATGCTATGTTTTTTTGTTGGTGTCAATAAATTGGTGTTGTATTGTATTGTATTGTATCACGTAAATTACTATATTATACGTATTATTCGTAAATCGACTTTACAGACAACAAATTTATTAAGGTACTAATATGTCTACTGACAAGCCATGGTGGTCGAGAGGTAGTGACATCCGCCTTACAATCGTGAGGTCGTGGGTTTGAATCCCCGGTCCCGTACCAATGAGTTCTTTGGAATTAATGTACGGAATTTCACAATACTGGCTTTTCGGTGAAGGAAAACATCGGGAGGCAACCTGCATACGTCTGTAGAAGAAATTCGATCGTGTATGTGAATCCACCAACCCGCACTGGGCCAGCGTGGTGGATATGGCCCAATCATCCTTAGTGGGTAGGCCTACGTCCTGCAGTGGACTATTAAAAAGGCTGGTACAGAATATGTCTAATATCTCGCAAAAAATGTACGGTAATTTTTTATAAAAAGCTGCCAAGAGATCGTCCAAGGCGAGTTTGGAGACCACTAATACTCCGTCAAGCCACGCTACTGTTTTGTTTATAATATTTTTGCTTATAACTTATGGCTTTTTGTATCAGAATCATTAAACATATGTAATGATAAGATTTATTAATTTTTTGTTGACAGCTGCCTAAATAACTGGCCTTTACTTGACACGTTAATACAAGTACCTACACGTATCAAAGGTGAGTTTTGTCGAAATTACTTTTTAACAAGCTTTTTACATTGGTAATTATAAATTACAAGGTTTTTTTAATTAAGATTTCGGTAGCTTAATTTTTTTTACAAATATCGTCCTGTTCTTTTACCCGTTGTGAATCTAAAAGTACCTGACATTGAAACAATTTTATTTTCTTTAGACAGTAAACCAATAAAATGGTTCTAAAAGTAGTAATTATAAAATTAACTGCATCTCTAGTGCGCTATCTGTTCAAAATGAGTTTCCATATTAATATTATCTAAAACGTAGCGCTCGTAGCGTAGTTTGACTAGGTGTTTCGCAGCGATCACCGCTTAATTTCGGTTATCGCTGAGAAACAAACAAGTTCCGCACGGTCAAAATTTGGATAGGTGGCGTTCTCCAACTAAGCGCTACCGTGGCTCGGATGACAAGTTAAACTGTAAGTTCTGGTTGTTTTAACAGTTAAACTATATCGGAGACTATCAGACGGCCTAAAACCTCTAACACCAGGGCTAGCCACCCGGAACTATACGAACTTACTTTTTTTTAATCTAAAACTTTTTTTAGAAAACGCACCTATTATTACTCGTAAATTATTACAAGGATACGAGAATAGTCTGTATAATTCTGATTTTTAATATTCAACAATTCGAATTTTGCCTCAGTTTGTGACAGACTAAGAAGAGAATGGTTGACCTCAAGTGTGTAGGTAAAATCTTTCACCAACTAAATGACATTTTTATGAATTATTAAAATCAGGTGTGCTGTGCATTAAAAGTCTGTCTTGGCATCTGGTCGTACCGACCAGGCCGTTGTTTTGTCGAATATGTACTCAGTAAATAATACGTTTTACCTTTGTATTTGTAACTTGAAACAATCTTGGAAAATAAGATGACTGTTTGTATTCTGGTGCAACTTTAATAGTCTAGTAGACTGCTGAAACCTGCGGCTACAATTTTCGACTAATCACAGAAACCGTCATATTTAAATCAAGGCCTGTGATTGGTTGAACTGTACTGCTTTGTTTCAACACTTCTGCACAAACCAAGATCAAAAGATCCAAATATATTTTGCTCAGGATATCCTTATATGGCGCGTACAAAGTACTTTGCAATGAGCAGAGATTTGAAGAGGCATTTATGATGATTATTGTGAATAACCTGTGCTATTAGATCAAGACGTAAAAAAATGTGCATAGGTACTTTATAAAGTTTTTGGCTTCTTCAAAGTAATAAACAGTAAAGTAAATTTCGAATGATGCTGGTCACTATGCGTAGTGAGTTCATATAATGCATTCAAGGTAAACAATCTTTTTTCATTGATTAATCGTTTTAATTTATCAGTGGTCACTGTAATTATTAGTTTGTGGTAAAATGGCGGAAACAAGTGCTCCAATTCTGAGAAAAAAAAATGCAGGTCATGGAAAAACTACGTTTACGAATATGAATTATTGCAGGTGCATTTTTGGAATAATTTACTAAAGATTCCTTTTATTCAGTTCCGTGTTTATTACCCAATACAGAATTACAAACAACAAAACTGTCTTGCCAACTTTAAAGTCAAATCCTGCTCCGTAATTTTCAAGTCACATTTTCAGGAATATTGCTGAACATTTCTGATTTGTACGTTCAGGGAATGAAACAATCTGTTGGGTTTCTTGTTTGCTGAGAGATATATCAGCTTTGCATCAACAGATTGTGATTATAGCAACGGATTTTCACCTACAATTTTGTTAATACACTTTTATGCATATTATATACTGATCACTCTTTTCGTTTTTACATGTACCACGTTAAAACTACCTATTTGTAATCGTTTAGTGAGTTTTTGTAAACTTAAGATAAATTGTTTCAAAAATGCCAAGAAAAATGAATTTCACGCGCTAACTGAGGGCGTTAACCTTAAATCAGTAGCCCTAGGACGAGCTCCTTAATTTTTTTAACACAAAATAGAGTTAACAAGAATAACAATTTTATACGGTAATAAAAATTGAGCCAACTCGATGTAATCGGATGACACTGTACAAGTATCATAGACGATTTCAATTCACCATAGCTCTATGAGCACTTAAAAAGACAAATCTTTTTAGGTCAATTCAATTTCAATTTAAAAAGACAAACTCATACTATAAAATTATTGAAGTACAGCATTCAGACAGCGTTACTTTGTATGCTAACGCTCTGCAATTTATGTTAAATCTTGACAAACTAGGGACACGAATAACTTCATCTTTTTATCTATACCTGTCTATCAAAATCAGTAGCTAATAAACTGACAGCATCAGCTCTAGGCAAAGTCAAGCAAATTCATGCGCGCGTGTCCACCGACATTCATGATCTAATTAAAGGCGGAAAGTGATTCACTCGGGAGCGAGGTCGGAGAGCGGAGGTCGCGGTATCTCCGCATCATGTTCCCGACCACGCCTCTTGCTTATTGTTGTATTCGTCTATGCCTCTTTTTATTGTGGCTTGTACCTCGCCGGGTTAGATCGCGATAAACTGACGTCAGCTGCGCTGTAAAATTCTATGGAGCAGTGGAAAAGCTTATGTACTGTATTTTTGTTATACCTACAGACGGCGATTGGCGTTTGAAACTGACGCTTCGCAAGTAAACATACGCCATCATTATGAACTGATGTTGGCTGTGCTGCTAGCTTGAAGTGTAGAAAAGTATGAGTACTGCATTTTTCCGATGTAGAACTGTCAACACAGTTTTATTAAAAAAGAGTAAAAGAACATCTGTTATAATATCTGACGAAAACTAACATATATACATATGGTACATTGGTACACACGTTATTTTTTGCAGTACAAGAGCTAAGTGAGAGAAATTCGACAGTAAGTAGGCTTTTGTCTCTAAAATCGCCAGATGCGACTTTATTTCTGATTGCAAATTCTATTAATCTATATCATTTACATGGTAATGGTAAGTTCAAACCCTGACACATAAATAGCAAATCGTACAGGAGGCGAATGGTTGCGAGATTTCGTGTACGTAAGTTGTACAGTACGCACACCAATGTCTAAGTGTGCGTTATTGTAGAGACCATTGTAAGTTGTAACAAGCTAACCTTCTGCACCCTGGTGTATTGTGGCTGCACGGTTGTAAACTAAATTAAGTTTTTGCTACCTTTTGTTATGGCTGAATTTTTTGCATTTTCACCATACTATCCAGTATGGTTGAAGAGAATAAAAACATAGGATGAAATAATTTTTCAGTAATATTGTTTTGAAAGAGATTATTCAGCTTTTGACAACTATCTAGCTCAATAACGTTATTAGTTTTGTTTATTATAATTTATTTGGCAAAGGATTGGTATTTTCTAGTTTGCTTTGCTAGCCTATTTCACGACAAACAAAACTAGATACTTAATTACATCCACGCAGCAGGGCGCGCCATTCCCCGAGGGCTGGTCACGCTAAACAACGGTTTCTAGTTAGTCTACATGCGTATAAAAACTGCAATTTAGAGTTCAACCAACTTATACATTGACCTCAGTAGAGTCGCCACTACTGCAATTCCAATTAGTCACCCAACATAAAAGAAATCGTTCCCAAATTTACCTAACTCGAAAATGAATTGGTTTTTCTGACTGCATATTGCACTAGCCCAGGAACTGCAATGACTGGGCGCATTTTATTGTTAAACTAGACTAAATCTAATCTGTAACTAATTAAAGCATAATTAAAATCACGAACACGGGCAATATGCCAAACAGCGTGTAATTGCAATGCCACAAAAACAGATAAACGTTACAATCGGTTAATTTTATCTACAATAATATAAACAAAGAGAAGTAAATGGTCGAAGAGCTGTTTTGCTATAAACTCATGATCGTATTATCCGTCGCAGTTGAAATGTTTAATAGAAAATTATATTTGTATACTAAATGAGTTCTTCCAATTCTAGCATTAAAATAGAAAAAACATTCCGAAGGCTTACTTAACCAATACAACAAGTAATGAAAAAATAGAATTAATAAATATGGTAGATATTTATGGCTCCCTCCACAAATGCACTACTAAAATTATTATTCATAAGTAGAAACAATTGTTCCCAAATTTACTTAAAACCAATTTTATAAATTTACCAAATTTATTAAATTATAGCTATGGCGGTCAAGAGGAAATGACACCCGCCTTACAATCGTGAGATCGAGGGTTCAGATCCCCGGTCCCTTACCTATGAGTTCTTTGGAATTTATGTACGGAATTTCACACCACTGGCTTTTAGGTGAAGGAAAACATCGTGAGGCAATCTGCATACGTCCGTAGAAGAAATTCGATGGCGTATGTGAATCCACCAACCCGCACTGGGCCACCGTGGTAGATATGGCTCAATCACCCTTCGTGGGTAGGCCTAAGTCCTGCAGTGGACTATTAAAAAGGCTGGTACAGTACAGTACAAAAACAATCGTCTATCACATTGCATAGTTTAGAAAATACAGACTAGCTTTTTAAAGAACGTTTCTGTTAAAATTGTATGTGTATTTTGTGTAACAATTCGTGTTAATGCATTTTTGTTACGTCAAATAAATAAATAAAATTTAGCTCACAGATAAGTATATTATTACCTACCTAAATTGGTAAATCTCATCCCGGTTAATTACATAATTATATCATTGCCCTGTTAGTTAACATAGACAAAATTACAGGCAAAAGTAAATATTTAGTCATATAGTCATTTATTCATAACACCATTTGTTACAAGTCAATGAGTAAACATTACATTAGGGCACTATACAATATAGCACGAAAAAATAAAAAAATAAAAGAACTTGACTTTTACCAAATGTATTCGGTTGTATATAGCGGGCCCACCAAAAGATACAGACCTCTCCAATTTCGCCAGTCTATGAGAAGGAGTCACCAGTTGATTTTTTCTAGCATTGCTTCTTAAATTTAACCTAGAATAGGTACCTTTCCTCTCAAATAATTCTAAATGATAGAAAATGATAAAAATAAAAGATTTTAAACAAACTCCGCAAATATCTTAGTCTTTTTTATTATTGCGACAAAGGTTCTCTATATAAATAAACATTTTGCGCTTTAGTAACATTGATTTTGATATGTCCAAGCGTCCAAGCCTTCTAGTTCAGTCATTACACAATAATAATGGCACTTATCTTCAGAAAATCGCTAAACTAGTTGTTAAGACAAAGAACCGGATTTGATAAGTTCGAGGTATAAACAAGGTGTTTAACTCTTGATAGTAAACTTAGCGTATTATTATTGGTTAAGTGTAAATCTTGTATCTCTTAGAACTTAAGAAAAAGTTTTAATGTTGTCGACTTTATGCTACGATTTTATTTCTTATTCGGTGTGAAGGTTATAGGTCTATGGCACTGATGTCCCGCATGGGGTGTTTTGAGTTCCCTCTCCGAAGAGTCTGGAGTCAAGCCCTAGAATAACGGTTCCTTAAAATTACAAAGCATGGCACTAGTCTAGGTTTATTTTTAGGGTTCCGTACCTCAAAAGGAAAAAACGGAACCCTTATAGGATCACTTTGTTGTCCGTCTGTCTATATCTCAACACTCTTTATCTCAGGAACGCGTAAAGATATCGAGTTGAAATTTAAACCATGTACGTATATCTATGGTCTCTTCCAATTATGTAAAAGAAAAACATCTCAGATATCGTATAAAAAATTTAGAGCCGATTATGTCGTAAAAACCGCATATTTTGACACTCACAAAAATCAAAACCTACAGGGTACTCCCCGTTGACATAGAACTAAGAAATTTGACGAAAATAATTGTCTCAGAGTACACATATAGGAATAAATCTGAAAACTGTACATTTTTATTTAAATCACAAAAAATAGGGTTTATTACCCTATTTCTTTGTGATTTAAATATATTGGTTCAAAATTCAAGTGAGTAAATCGTATCATGTAAGGTATCATATAAAAGAGCTTCATTAGCATAGCAGCAGCTAAAACAGGTTTTAAATTATTTTAACAATGTGTAATTTTCGATGGATGACGAGAAAAGTGAAAAAAAAAATGTTGTATCGATGATTATAGTATAAAGATTTTAAGAACTTACTTCCCAATTTTGTGAAATTTTCTAGATTTGTACGGAACCCTCGGTGAGCGAGCCTGACTTGCACTTGTCCGGTTATTTTAATTAGGTACGTGTTGGTGGTTTTTGTTAAATTTAGATGAAGTTTATTTGCAGAGAAGGCGCAATGGTACACAAAAACATCGGAAGCTCTTGCAACTGGCGCAAGATAGAGATAATTGGCGAAAAAGGATAGTTATACCTTACTGTGTGCTGAAACAGGCTACATATGACGAATAATGATGAAACTTGTTCCTGAGTATGAGTTTGAGATATCTCATTTATTTGATAGTGTAAAAGCTTTTCTACCTCGTCCAATTCAATAATGTCACCAACAAATTAATGTTGCTAGACGATATTAAGAGAGTTAATGATCTATATAAATATCAAAATAATATTTTTGTGTTTCACCAAACAGGGAGTGTTTACTCCCTGTTACTCCTTTCCTTTACAAACATATAAAATCGTTTATTTAACTTTATTTTCTAAGTAACTAAAGACCTAATCACAAGTCAGTAACAAAGTGAGCCAGGAGAATCATCATTTCGACCATTGCCGACAGGTTGTGCAACAGAAAATTAAAATAAAACCACATGTAAATTAATTATCCGTAATGAACGCTTCAATTAAAATCCAATTTAAAGCGTGCCGTGTAAACGTTTGATATATAGTAACTACCAGTTAGTCTAAACACAATAAAAAGCTTGCATTTTAATTGACCCCAGCGTGAGGTCCAGTAATTTTACACTCGTTTATAGAGTAACGAGTAATAACAGACTTGATATGAAGGTTTTTAGAACCATATCTGAGTAAGAAATGTCAACAATCTTATTAAATTTTTCTAAACAGTTTTTTGTGTTGACTGTGAAAAGTAATACATTTGTTTGTGGTCTGTACAATTCACTAATTATTATGAACACACATTTTGTTATAATTTATAAATATTTTTTTCTTTTTATTTTTGACTAGCGACTCCGTTGCGTAGTTTTAAAGATATAATCATAAATAGGGGCAGAACAGGGAAGCGACTTTGTTTTATACTGTGTAGTGACTTTCCAGGCTAGTGAATTTGAAAAGAAGAATGAATTACCAAATTGAAAAAATCCTAGCGGATCACAGTAGCCTGTAAAGTAGCGAATGTAATACTAGCAGCGGCAAATGGCAGCTTATACGGGCAAAACAATCAAGAAATTGACATGTAGCATAAGTGACACGGCAAGGTCTGATTTAAGATAATCTGAGGATTTGGGTAATGACTCATTGCTGAAATAGACTCAATAACGACGTCGAGATGACTAATATGACGCATAGGTAGGCTTTATTTAGCGCAGCTTATCCTAAGCTTAAAATTTTTAGGTATTCCCTAGAATTACTTTCGATGATTCAACATATGCCTAATAATTACAATTACGGTGACTGTAGCTTAATTTGCAAATCTTATAATGTCTAACGTACCTGTTGCTACCCACAAAAGACTTCTCTTGGCTACTCTTGGTTGAAATTTTTGGTTGACAATGCTATAAATGGAAATACATTTTAAAGAATTACAAAAGCTTTAAATCTTCAAACAGGGATAGATGAAAAATTTGTAAAAGCTTTATCCATGCTGCGGCTTAAATTCAAATACAAATTACTTTATTTCAGATAAATACTGATAAAGGACAATAAATGGTCGTCAATAGTAGGTAAAGTCAGTAAATTAAAATATTATGTTAAAACCTATAAATTCCATTTGAAGAATCAGCCTGCACTATATATATATCTTTAAAATACCATCGACATTGATACTTCAAACATACTTAACAACTCAGTCTGGTTTGCCCACAACGTAGACAAGAAAGGCAGATCAAAGACTAGTTCATCAAATTACATACTAAACTTGTCACAATACAATTGCTAATTTTGCAGGCCTTGGCATTCATTCAAAGGTCTAAGCAATTAACGATTTATGGCCGAGTAATCAAAATCAATTGCCAAACTGATGTGTAAGATGGACTACTCAGTTATTATCTCTTTTATTTGTTTGCGAGCTTTAATTTAATTATTATACTAAACTGTTCCAACTTATTGAGACTTTGACGCACGTTAGAGATCGGAATGTATAAATTAACATTTAATTTATGGGATTTTTTACTACATCAATGTCATAAAATAGAATGATGTTGAATTAATAAGTCTAATGATTTAAATGTACTTGTATGTACATCATAAACGTCCTCACGTGTTTTAATGATCTAGATTGTTCATGTCTTAAATTAGGATGGCAACTCACATTTCAATTTCAATTTATTTATTTATTTCAATTAACATGGAAACATGGTCTTTAACTAAAGTCCAAAAATCAAAACTCAAGGTTTGCCAAAGAGCAATGGAGCGCAGTATTCTCTGTATCCGCCTAATAGACCATGAAACACTGAACTACGTTCCAGAACTCAAAATAGAGTTGTAGCTTTAATAGCCGGCAAACTTGGGTGGCAGTGGGCCGGGAACGGCAGTCGCATACCAGAAGATCTTTGGGCAAAAATCTCCACTAAAAGTAGCCCCGACTCTGCGTGGCAGACCCCCTACTAGATGGCGAGATGAACTGAACACCTTTGCCCCAAAGTGGCAGGAATCAACACAAGACCGACAAAACTGGAAATCTCGAGAAGAGGCTTTTGCCCAACAATGGGACAACACAGGCTCATAAACAAACAACAATACTAATATTATAAACGCGAAAGTTTGTGAGGATGGATGGATGTCTGGATGTTTGTTACTCTTTCACGCAAAAACTTCTGAACGGATTGAGATGAAACTTTGCAATAATTTCCTACTATTATTATAAACGCGAAAGTTTGTGAGGATGGATGGATGTTTATTACTCTTTCACGCAAAATCTACTGAACGGATTGAGATAAAACTTTGCAATAATATAGCTTATATATCAAAAGAATACATAAGCTATAAATTATAATGATATTGCGTCAAAAATCAAAATATCATGCGGGCGAAGCCGTAGTATTTTTATAATAATTTATTAGACAAGAGGAATAACTTCGAGGGTACGATAATAATATAATATCCTATACGATATGATGTCCTTGTCCTTATTGTCTCGATATTTATAAACTATTGTTTTATTTTTCGTCATTTACATAAAACTCATTCAACAAAAACAGAAGGTAAAATAAATATGCCATAGCTATTCCATATTCAGCGATTAAACGCGAAGATTACAATCTGGTCATAAACTTAAACTTATGAACTGAACACTTGACATATATGCAATAAGAACATTGAAATAGCACATAATTCATTACAACACAGCCTATAATTGCTTAGAATTCTCTCTTACCGCAAATAAATAAAAATAACAATGTTTATAAATCAACGCGAATAAACAGAGGAATAAATAAACATACACACAATAAATAACCCGTACTTACACAATCGCGGTGACTTTTAATGTCGTGTAAACAAATTCACTGAGACTACAGCAGTGAATAATATGTACCGGAATTAGTATTCCTAAAATGGTAAGCATAGTTTACGCTGGACTCTAGCGCGGGCAGAGCTAGCTAGCGCAGGTAGAGTCGCGTAAATCAGATTGTATGGACGCTAGAGTTTTGAACAGTTCCTATTGGGGAATTCTTGTGAATGTCAGGCGTATTGAACACTCGATTTGACTGAATGAATGAAAGCTATTTGTCATTGTTAGCCAATGTGCTTTACACCTGAGCGTGTCTAAGCTTACTTAGTTGTAGAAGGGTTTCTGCCGCGTACGCAACCAATGTTCGCAACTGGTTGCGTTCAAGGAGATATTCCTCTTCGGAGGCAACTAGTTGCCAGGGAAGAATATTTTTTTTCGGCATATGCAATCAACGACTTTTTTACATTTTTACGTGCGATAGATTAAAATCGGTGGTTCGTTAATCCCTCATGGCATTACCGAATTTATGAATACGAAGTGGCGATTTGTATTTTTTTTAAATGACATTATCTCAGTGACAGCTGTCATGGGCTATGATGACAGGTGTTTTTTTTTTATATTTCAAATATGTTTGCGTTTGACTACACACTGCCTGATGTTAAGCAGATATGCGGTCTAGGATGTAGCACGCTTACCTAGAAGATACCTATTTACTCGAGATTTGAAGACACCTACTCGTACATTGTACTTTAACGGGAACGGGTGTCAGAGAACCACCGATGTTAGTCAATCATATACATACACGTAGTGTAGTAATGTAAAAAAAGTCACTGGTAGCGTATGCGGAAAAAAAATATTCTTCCTTCGTAGGCAATTAGTTGCCATGGAAGAATATTTTTTCCGCATACGCTACCAACGACTTTTTTACATTATTACGTGCGATAGAGTTGGTATAGTACTAGTTTTGTTTAGGCTGCTAAATTATTTTTTCTGATCTTTCGTATGCTGTTGTTGGTATTGGTGTACTTAATGTTGGTGAGGCTTAATACTTACCTTACCTTACTTTTCAACACTAAGTTTCAAAGTAAGTATAGACATCGCTTATATTTGCATTAACTCATAATCTCATAATTATCATTTAAGACTTCATCTAGACATTTCGTCAACGACCAAGGTCACCATCTTGCAACGAATATGCAACCACCACTAACACAGATCTAACCTATCATTGCAGCCTTTTAAAAACAAACTATCAAATTACACAAAATTGGTTTAGCCTTTTACACACCCACTTAACATAGCCTAGTAGCAGTGTACAAAATTAGATCTTAAGGTGGCTTTACACTATAACGTAGGTACAACAGACTGTGCTAGGAACGTACCAGTATGGAAAATTACACAATACGCTACTATACCCACTACCACGTACGCTACTATACCCACTACCGCGTACATAACGTACGTCAACATAATTCGTCGTGAATAATTTGCCGGTACATAAACGCTCTATGCAAGGCACACAACGCTTTTTGGGATCCTGAACCGAATTTTTGAAACATTAAAAACATAAAAAAAAAAGAATTCGCAAAAGATAGCATGATATTTTTTCCCGTGGGCAGAAACACAGATTTCCAATGCTAGCTTTTTACACACACTTACTCGTATTGTAGCCATTTACGCACTCGTTAGGACGTACTAATGCTTCAATTTTAGAGCTCCTAGTTAGTAGTGGACCAGCCGATGTCTAATGAGCATAGTCTCACTCTTCAATACAAAGAATATTTTGTTGCCTGACACTTTCCTAGCGCGGTCATGGTATGGTACGATATAGTGGGCAAACACCTTTACTGCAGAATTGCCATCAATTTACATGATATTTCTTCTTCCTGCTAATAGAATAACTTCCTTCATTCTATTTCATCGTAGAATCAAGTTTTCAAGTTGAAATTATGTTAATTTAATTAACATCTATCAATCAGTCTGCAACCGAGTAATACCTAGGTGCTTATTAGCTACTCACCTCTAACCGTCGACAATTTACAAAGTGCTACACCTTTTATCACTTATAAGTTTATTCCGAAAGGGTGTCCAAAAAGAAATCCAGACCATCGTTATAAACAACCTTTACTACGGGACCACACGAACTTCGAGAAAAAAACAATCAACTGTCCAAAACAAAATTGCAACTCGGAATCGCCAGTGTATGAAACGGTTGATTTTTGTCTTGAATTCCAGATAAGTTTCATAATAAGTGCTGTTCATTATTTACATCAAATTAATCTAGAAAAGTCAGTGTACTCCAAAATTAAAACTAGTATTGTTTTTGAACAGTAAAAGTTAACCATGACATGAAATAATATTTAAAATAAAGAGCATAGTATGTATACCCAGCCGTGTAATTTTCTAAAATTTTGAACTTACTAAGATACGATTATCTAGATAAACATAGAGCTAAGTAAACTATTGATATAGATTTATTGTGATTTGTAATACGTCAAATAAATAAATAAAAAGGATTGATTAAAGAAATTACAAAAGTATGTCAAAAGCGTCGTGGTTACTTTGAATAGCCAGTTGCAAACCATAGCACCCCGGAGCGAGGCAGGCCACATCACAGGAGCCACAGTGACCTTTGACATTTCCACATAGGGCGAGATGGGCCGACTTTCACCTTAAACGTCCAATTTACGGATGCCTGTCTACCGGCCAGTGCCTTGAACTAAACTGTCTCAATTAGTGCCCAGATAGATGACCTCGTAATTTCGTCAGGTTATACGGAGATTGCCGGCGTATTGGGTGCAGGCATAGAGATTTATGTAGAGTATTTTCGAACCACATATGAGTGATATCATCATACGCTAGCAAATTCATATTTAGTATGTACAATATTGGTGAAAACGTCAAAATAGTACACGGAAAACAGCTTCAGGCCAGGAATTCCACATGATTGCTGTATGCATCATAAATGTGGAATCGAATAATTTTGGGCGCAGATAGGAATATCTACCTACCATGATGGATAGCGCATTATTCGAAATTTTCTGAACGTCTAATATAATATGTTTTTTTTTGCCCTATTAGTGATCATTGACGCGATAGTTGTGGTTTTAATTTCAATAAACAGAATTTCATGAGAAATCGGATCTCTGCAAGAAGACATGTCTCATCTGGTGAAATCTATGGGTGCAAGGCTCGTGCTGTTATACGCTAGCGGTGATTTAGTGACCCGCAGGTTGCACTTATGAGCCCTTGTAATGTATAACGTTTCAGAGTAAGCGGTTTCTTAATAATTTTATATTTTGTGCTGATATCATGTATGATATCGTTTTATTAGGTTACGGATTAATTAAAGTTGTCAATTTGGAGCTTAGTACTTCACTTTGAGTTTACACGTGATTGTGGTGCATGTGAATGCAATGAAATATCGGACCTTATTTTTTTCTTTCTAACTTAACAATGACTACAGATACCAATAGGATTCCGCGACGCATATTATTTATCTACATTTAGCATCATGTGTTTATCATATAAATATAAATAAATAAAAATTATCCAGTCCACCACAAATAAAATTTATAAAACTTGCAGTTGCGCGATTTTATTTTCTAATTTAAAAAAGTTAAGTTTGTCATATTGGTTTCTTGTTAGATGCCTAATTGGATCTTACATGTTTAAATTTCTTTTGTCCAATTGTTTTTAATTTTACCATTGATAATTAAATAACTATATAGATCGTATTTTATTTATAAAGAGTGATGTATATTGTTAGATTCTTAATTCTGCAAATTTTGTAACAATCTAACTTTCAAAGTATCAAAACTATTTTACACTACTGCATTGCCCGCTACACTGTGCATTGTCAAAGCCGCACCCTATCTGACACGCGCACCGTTTCCAACGTTCCAGTTATTTTCGCCGGCACTGTTCCATTTGAAGCATAAAGTATCAAAATCATTGCGACTCTATAGACTGCTACACTATATACCAGTCTAGTGACCGCGCCCAGACCTAGCATGCGCTTACAAAATAGCCCGCTGTTTTTGTTTTGACAGTTGTATTAAGTATAAGGAAGTGCTTATGTATTTGGATAGGAGCTTTACATACTCATCTAACTTTTATATAGAGGTGGTAGATCGCTATTGAGATACTAAAATTATTATTATAAAACTTCTTGAGTTAAACGTTTTAATTGGAGGTCAAATTTTAATTTGGTGTCAAAAACCCAAAAAAAAAACAAGCAAACTATAATAAAAATTGACTGTCGCGTGTCTCGTCACGCGTATAACAGACTTCCGTAGATGGTAACGATGATGATAAAAACCAATTTATAATTATATTTATACAATATCATTAGATGGATTGCTACTAGAGAAACATAATTGGGAAAGAAATATGTTTTCTAAGGTCATGGACGTTTGAGCAGTGTGTAAGTTTAAAAATAAAAAAAACCTTGTTTTACTACGGAACCCTAAAAACCGTTTAATAATAAATAACAGAAAGGACCTAAACACAAATATGTATGTAAAATGGAGCCCGGTTGTAAAAGTCAATCCAGGCGTGATAAAAAACAATCAAAATTAGCTAATTCTTTTATAAAGCGGCTCATTCTCTATGTCATATATATTTGGAGAGTTAATAGAGCATCTTGTATTTTCGATCAATGTCTCAAGTAACATAAAATACTTGCTATATAATAAAGAGGTTTCATTTGCTATTAAAGAGGTTATATTATACCTATAACAAAGAGTGATTCATTCTCCTTTGAACTCACTGGTGTTCGAGTATCTGGCTAAGATCTTCGAAGTAAAAAGCTATTATAAAATCCCTAATAGAGAACAAAGAGAAGAACGTCCTTCGCTGAACATTTTAATTGTACTACGGGCATTCGATAACTGATACAGATCTGCGGTAAGAGGTCACAACTGAGCTTACTGTTATTCATCTATATTGCATAACTGTGGTCTTATCTATAGTGCTGTATTATTTGATTTTGTTGGTTTAAAATCATCGAATTAATCATATTTTGTGTTGAATTTAAATCAACTGCATGAGCTCAGTAAGTAAACCGTACCTAAACATAGAAATTTTCATTGTTATTGTCATTATAATTATTCAATACATAAACATTTATGGACTTAGAATTAGATGCTTACCATCATAAAGCTACTAAAACCAGCGGGATAATGCGGTCGATCGAAAAAATCCGAAGGAGATGCATTGATACAACATAGCATGAGCCAGAAAGAGACATGACAAATATCTCGATTCGGTGGTTATTGTCAGATTTTTAGACAAGGAACATCAAATCCTAATACTTATTTGACAGTTTTGACCAGCTTGGAAGATGCATGCATTTTTGAGGTTGAGACTGGCCTCAAGTGAAAATTATGCTTACCATGGATAAAGTTGACATTGACAGGATATATAATTTGATAAAAGCAAGTTAGTATTTTTAAGCATTTAATCTTAAATAAAGAATCCTCAAATATGGGAAATGCGCCGATCACGCGAAGCCAAATGCCCCAAATGGGGAAAAAGAAAAAAAAATAAAGAATCATTATCCTAAGGTAAAATTGCTAAAAATAAAATAATAAGAAATAAGTAGTCTGTTTATCTAACTGCCCAATTGTTCCTACAAAATTTTCTGTTGTACCTAATGTAGGTATTTTTTATCAAATGTGAATTGTAAACTCTTCAAGTACTAAAACAATGTAACTGCATAGTTGTTTTAGCACAATATTTATAATAATTTTGATCAAATTCGGCTTATATTAATTGCTTAGAAAATTGATAAATTAAGCACTATATTTGCTCGAAGACTGGCTATAAATACGGCCCCCATCCACGTCATCGCAGTTCGATGAGTTAATAATATTACAGAATTATCTCCGAGTAGGCAATAAATAACGTGCTAGTTAATTTTTGTACGCTGCCTCCGTGCAGAGGTCAAGCAGCATTTTAAATAATTACTCTTGTGCTTATAATTGATTGGCATTGTTTGCTTGCTTGATTAAGTGAAGTTGAGTTTGACAAGAGGCAAGTTGCAGCTACTCGTATGACTGCCTCGGTGGCCCAGTGGATATAGTGATCCTGACTTCTATGCCAAAACGCGTGGATTCGATTCCCACCTAGGGCAAGAATTAATTGTTTTTTTTTTGTGTTTGGATGTTTTTTATCTATAAGCATATATTTGTCTATGAAATGTATGTGTATATAGGGTCATTTAGAACTAGTGTACTAAGCCGAAAATAGGAGGCTCTGACCACCACTTTAAACAAATTTTATTTTGAACCCAGGATTGGAGATAAAAAACCGAACAAGTGCGAGTCAGGCTCGCACACCGAGGGCTCCGTACAAATCCAGAAAATTTCACAAATTTAGGAAGTAAGTTGTTAAATTCTCTATACTATTTGTATAATCAACGACAAAAATGTTTTTTTTTTCTTTTCTCGTCATATATCTAAAATTACACATTCTTAAAATAATTAAGAACCTGTTTTAGCATGTGCTAATGAAGTTCTTTTATATGCGACCTTACATGATACGATTTACTCACTTTGAATTTTGAACTCATATTTTGTGAAATTCGAGGTCCTATTTTTTTGTGATTTAAATGAAAATGTACAGTTTTCAGATTTATTCCTATATGTGTACTCTAAGACAATGCTTCTCGCCAAATTTCATAGTTCTATATTAACGGGAAGTTAGGTAGGTTTTGATTCTTGTGCGTGTCAAAATATGCGGTTTTTACGACATAAACGGCTCTAACTTTTTTAAACGATAACTGAGAAGTTTTTCTTTTACACAACTGCAAGATACTATAGATATACGTACACAGTTTAAATTTCAACTCGATATCTTTACGTGTTCCCGAGATAAAAATTCTTGACATACGGACAAACGCACAACAAAGTGATCCTATAAAGGTTGCGTTTTTTTTTTATTTTGAGGTACGGCCGTAACCCTAAAAATCGGCAATATCAAGGTGTAAATTTTTATAGAATAGCTTTTTTTTTCCAATCTTTTATTTAACTTGCAATGGATTTACCTATATATGTTCGGGTGGATTCTCGCAAGTTAAATTTGACTTCCCGATTCCGGTTGAGATGAAATTTTGCGCGCGTATGTATATCGTATAACAATGCAATAATATGGTACCATGGAGCTGATCTGACGATGGAGTCGGAAGGTGGCCATTGGTACCCCTGTAATAAACAAGATGGACCCGTCGTGTTTGCGCTCGTTTTACTTGTCTTGGCTAGCACTCTGCTGCTACACGTACACGTACATCTATGCGCTATTTTCTATGTTGTTTGGCATATTTCCATGGTATAGCCGCAGTATTTGAATTAGTTGTAAGTGTAACGGTGACCAAAAAAATTATTAATAGTTTATTTTGTTTTGTTAAAGCAACACAAAATGTCGAATTAAACTTTTAAAGTTTATTAATTTTATTTACGGTAGGTAGGTACTATTTTTTGCGAATTGCTTTATGCTCAGCCAATATTTTTGGTATTTTGATTTGCATCCATTCCATATTTCCATCTTCGGTATTAGGAACGTGTTTTTGAAACTGAACACCTAAAAAATAAATTATATGCGTATTATACTTAGATTACGCCGATATAGAGGATTTGGTCGCTGAACCCAATATTGTAGGAGAAACTAAGGCCCAAAGGCTTCGCTGGGTGGGCCATCTGCTGAGGATGGGGGAGGATCGCAGTGTCAAGAAGGCCTATCTTGGAGTAGCAAGCGGCCGCCGACCTGTCGGTCGGCCCAGATACCGTTGGACTGACGCCGTGCGGTCCGACCTGCGTGAGCTCCAGGCGGACGAGTGGGAAGAGACAGCGCTGGACCGTGACCAATGGCGTTCTTTGGTGTCGGAGGCCAAGACTCATTTTGGGTCGTTGCGCCAGAGGAGTAAGTAAGTAAGTATTATCCTTAGATTACATACGGAAGCCGTGGTGGCTTAGAGGTAAGTTGCACACCCGCCTTACAATGTTGAGGTCGTGGGTTCAAATCCCGGTCCCGTACCAATGAGTTCTTTGGAATTTATGTACGGAATTTCACACCACTGGCTTTTCGGTGAAGGAAAACATCGTGAGGCAACCTGCATATGTCCGTAGAAGAAATTCGATGACGTATGTGTATTCACCAACCCGCACCAGGCCAGCGTGGTGGATATGGCCCAATCACCCTTCGTGGGTAGGCCTACGTCCTGCAGTGGACTATTGGAAATGGCTGATACAGTACAGGACAGTACAGTACATGCGTATCCTTTTCTTACCAAGTTAGTGTTTAAGCCGCCTGACTCTGGCGTCAGGGCTCGCAACCCGGCCTATACGAACTTACTTATTTACCAAGTTAGTAATACGCAAAAGTACAATTCCGTGGCTAATTGCGCGCTACAGCAGCAAACTACAGTAAGCATAGTTGGGCGATAAGCATGCGTGCGCAAACTACACGTCGCTGGCTACGGAATGTATTTCATAAAAAGACATAAAAACGAGACGCCGCGAAACTGTAGTCTCCTGCTGCAATTGGTTCCAGAATTTAAAGGGTAGCGACAAATTATGTAAAACTAACATGATAATGTGAGTTCATACCTCTTCTGATAAGTTCAATCAGACGATTAATCCCAGGATTATTTCCTCCAGTCACTGGTCCACTATTGGATACTACTATCTGGTCTCTGAGACTTTGATCACCACCGCCAGCTCCTTCTAAATACAGAAAGTAAAAAATTATTATTATTCAACTAAAAACATTTTCACCAAAGCAAATTTTTGACCAGATGAGGCTGCAGCTCGCACTACCAAAAAGTTATCAGACTTCATGTAGAGCTCTACTCTATATACGCCCTAACTCTACAAAAACTAACTTCACAAACTGTGCATTTTAGTCAATATGCTTTTAGTTGTTAGCTGTTTTGCTACTGTCTCATCGGCATAAGGTCTAATATATTTATTCATTTCTTCTCTAGTATACAACAGAACTAAACTTGTATCAACGAAACAGACACGCTACATATTTTGACGAAAGTGTAGAGTTTTTAAAATTCAAATATTCTTTTCTCGTTTGCTAAAAGTTGTAACAGGAATTGTATCGTACTCATCAATTGCTTATTTATTTTCTTTTCCAAATCGTCCATCGCTTTTTGCAATTCGTCCTTGTATACAGGTTCTTTAGTACGTTCTTTCTTTGGTGTGGCTGAAAATTAAATAATATTTTCACTATAGACATGTGTTTTATAATGATACTAGCTGCCCGGCGAACTACGTCTCACGCAATATCTTGATAAATTATAGCCTATGTGTTATTCTGATGTATAAGCATTATTATTGCAAAGGTTCTTTCATCTCAATCGATTCATTCAGTGGTTTTTGCGTAAAAGTGTAACATCTATACATACAAACTTTCGTGTTTGTAAGATTAGTAGGATTGAATTGATATTCTTTAAATGACCATCTCAAAATGATTATTCAACTGGCGTAAAAGAAATCTAGAGAATTTGTGCTAGAAATCGACAATTTTGACTCCTCCTTCTGACTCAATTGTGGTCTCACTGTATCCCCAGGGAATAATCTCTGTGAGTGAGACCAAAACGCTTAGGTTCGTCACAAGAATATCTTTGTCACACTACAACAAAAACTATAGTTTTTTGGACTGACATAACTTACTTTTAGAAGTAGAAGCCATCGGTGTTGGATTTGTGACAATTGGAGCTCTTGAGTGAGGGTTTTGATTAGGCTTAGTTGCTGCTTGAAGCACTCGCCCTGTAAAGAAAATGTTCAGGTCCAGCTCCACCGCTGTTGCCAACTGTGGTCTACTAACTGTGTTTTACACTGTGTTGAGCACAAATGTTTCTCTCGGTGGAGAAGGACAAATAACAACTACTAATCAAGTGACAAGACTTTATGGAAGATCAATGGTAGTAAATAATTAAAATATATGTATAAATAATATTCATAACTTATCAAATAATAATAATTATAATAAACTCATTACAGTAAAATAATAAGATATAATTAGCCTGTGTATAGCTTGTGAAATTCCTATGGTATATTGTAACCATATTACTAAATTGTAAATAATTTCATTAGGTATTTAACCTACAATTACATTGTTATACTTAGCATAAATAAGTAATATAAGTAATTAAGAGTATTGTTCTCTTGCAGCGCCTTAACGGGGTCTATGTTTTGTACTACAATGAAAATTGGCAGCTGTATGTAGTTCTGATGACAATACAAAAATATGGTACTGTCGAACTGATCTGATGATCAATGATACTACAATTAGTTTTAACATTGTTATGTACACTACATTGTGCGAATAAATAAATAAATTAAAAAAAAAGTTCGCCCGCTGTTGGAGTATCTGTAGTAAGCTTATTGTTAACAAAAGTGGCGGACACGTTTTCCGTGGAATCACGCCTTTAGATGGATTTGCTATCCATACCACCAATTTGTTATCCGAATTACATTTTATAAGCTGCATTATTAAGCGAATCTACTTTTTATGACATTCATCGTAATGATGACTAAAAAATATCATATCAAGATATCACACTCATATTTTATTCTTTTGGTAAACAAAAATTGATGAAGTTAGGGCCCTTAAAGTTTCCGCGTGACGTCACAAGTAGACTACAAGGCAAGGATTTTGAATGCTGCAAATATATAGATTTTTGTCGTAGAAGTGACGTCACGACCCCACCTCCCAAACTTTTATCTTTTTAATTTGTTGTTTGATTGACAAAAGAAAAAATACGTGTCCAATTTTTTTTGATATACGATAATTATAAAAATGTTTTTTCTACCCAGTCATGATGCCTATTGTTTAGGTATGATGCCTATTTTTATATACATTCAAATTAGAGGGAGAGCGCATTTTCTTGCATTAAGATCACATTAATGAAATAGTACACATTTTAATTCCTTAAAAAAAAAAGTTGCTGTCAACGCATGTTGGCAGAATTTTTCTCGGCCCTTGTTTTTCAGATTTTTCTGCTCTAGCGGGCCAAATTCTACTCCAATCTTTCCTTTTTTTCTTCCTTCCTTTCTAGCTGTCAGCTTACGCTTGGGTGCAAGGTGTTGTGAGGCCCATCGCTGTCAGTGTGGTACTGCAGTTGACCAGCTCGGTCACCACGGTCTCTCTTGCTCAAAATGGCTGGTCGGATTGGACGCCACGCCAGCCTTAATTATGTCATACGCAGGGCTTTTGTCACCGCCAATATCGCAGCCGTACTCGAACCGAGTGGGTTGGCGCGTGGTGATGGCAAAAGGCCTGACGGCATGACGCTGGTCCCATGGAAGTGTGGACGGCCCTTAGTATGGGACGCCACATCTTCACATCACATCTTCCTGAGACTCAGAGTAGGGCTGGAGCGGCGGTCAATTCGGCTGAGCAGCACAAGCGGCGCAAATATGCTAACCTCGGTAGTGGTTACATATTTGAGCCATTTGGAGTTGAGACTTTGGGTCCGTGGGGGCCGGGAGCTCATCTCGTTTTCAAAAGTCTTTCTGAGCGTCTGGTGGACGCGACGCTTGACCAAAATGCTGGTGTTTATTTGGCTCAACGTATAAGCATTGCCATTCAGCGTGGCAATGCTGCCAGCATGCTGGGCACGCTGCCAACTGGCAGTGGGCTTGAGCACTTGGATTATCTTTAGACCTTCAAGGGTCTGTGGATGATCCAATTGCTTTCTATGTAGTAGTAGTGTAGTATTGTATATCATTTATAATAAATAAAAAAAAAGAAAAAAATATAACTTCGTCAATTTAGCGCTTCTGTCGACTATTTGCAATAGGCAATTATAGTACTTATTTTTAAATAGTACCGACTTTTAATTATTCCATAGCTTATTCCAGTGCTGAACGTAGGCCTAAGCACAAAGGATGATTAAGATATATCTATCATTCTGACCCAGTGCGGGTTGGTTTTATACACGGACGTGAACAGGTTACTTCACGATGTTATCCGTCACCAAAAAACCATTGGTGTTCATAAGTTCCCAAGAACTCATTGGTATATGACTAAGTTTGCTTGTAAGATGTTCTTTTAGGTCACTACGGGACTCTAAAGCAAGAAAGTATATAGTTATAGTTATATACTTCATTATTTATTAAGTTTACCTACTTAGATAAAATACGTACCCACGTTATCATGTGACGAGACATATTTCCACTGGCTTGCATCTCCGGACCGTGCTGAAAAAGAAAAATAGTTTTTAATGTTTTGAAAAATAAATTTTACAGTTAAAAATTCTTTTCTAATCTATTTACTTACCAATTGCAACAAACTTAAATAACATTGGAAAAAGTATTATTTACAGCTATCTAAATAATTAAAAATAAACTTATACTAAAATCACTAAAACTTATATATATACAAAACTAAATTTATAACATATAAAACTTAACCTAAACCCTTTGTAGAAGGAAACTTGGCCAGAATGCTGGCAGCATTGCTTCGCTGAATGGCAATGCTGAGCTTTTGACCAAAGTAGACGCCAGCATTCTGGTCACGCGTCACTTTTAAATTTTACATAAATATTATATACAGGGTTATAGGTATTCAACGCAAAACCTATAAGGGCGAGTCTAGTATATCTAGACAAACAAGTATTGTTCTAGAACTTTTGGAAAATTACGAAGAAAAAATCAGCTTTTTCGTACAAAAAGTTCGTCAACGCGCGGCAATATATATGGAGAAACGATTTGTTTTTGCGAATTTTCAAAAGTTGTAGTCCAAAAGTAGTAGTGTAGCCGTGGTGGTCTAGTGGTAATGACACCCGCCTTACAATCGTGAGGTCGTGGGTTCAAATCCCGGTCCCGTACCAATGAATTCCTTGGAATTTGTGTACGGAATTTCTCACCACGGGCTTTTCGGTGCAGGAAAACATCGTGAGGCAACCTGCATGCGTCCGTAGAAGAAATTGATGGCGTATGTGAATCCACCAACGCGCACTGAGCCAGCGTGGTGGATATGGCCCAATCACCCTTCGTGGGTAGGCCTACGTCCTGCAGTGGACTATTAAAAAGGCTGGTACAGTACAGTACACTCCAAAAGATGTGTGTCTAGATTTACTATACCCGCCCTTAAAAGGTTTTGCGTTTAATACCTATGACACTGTAGATGTACTGTAGGTACTTACACATAGTCGGTTTATTTATGTTTACTTTTCTACCTGACATTCCCCTTCCAATATGATGCAGAGGTGGTCCTTGAATGTCAATTTGTACCTCAAGCTCGTGATTCGGAAAACTTTCTGAAATTAATTAAAATTAACTAAACAGTTGTAATAAACCTTTAAGTGTCAAAATACCTTATGATAGCTTCCTTGTTAACAGCACTTGATAAAGTTAACTCAATATTTTTGTGATTTTAAAAATGTACCGGTTTTGGATTTATCCCAATATGTACACTATAAGATTTACTTATAACTCTCTTTGAAAAACTTACTTTACGGTTTTCGGGAAGTACCATACATTGATTAAGTTGTGAGGATCGAAATTTGGGACTAATTTAATTTATACGACTATAACCGCCTTACCACAAAAGATTTAAACACGCTTTAAACATTGTTTTACCGTGCAATTTGTACTGTGAAACATTGTCTAAGCTGTGCGTAAAACTTTTGTGGTTAGACGGTAAGTTTTTAACGATAACTTTACGGTTTGTTTTTTTTTATAGCTGGAAGAGAGTAGGTATAGATTTTCGTATATACGTTTTTTTATCACAAGTCAACACTTTTAAGTAATTATTTTTCCTAGATAGAAAGTTTTCACAGAAGGACGGGTATTTTTAACAAAGGGTTCCTCTACGGGTTTCGTTTTTTCATATTGATGTACGGAACCCCAGTAAACTAGCTGAACAATGATTTAACTATAATTTTACGGAAAGTTTAATCAAAATTTGTCTCTACTTACCTGACAACGGTTTTATGTAACTGTTAATTAGTGTCATAACTTTATTGTCTAACATGACGTCACGAGGCACTGAAAATGAATACGTTATATTAAAAACTAGCGACCTGCCCCGGCTTTGCACAGGTGTATTATACATGTAAACCTTCCTCTTGAATCATTCTATCTATTTAAAAAACTGCATCAAAATCCTTTGCATAGTTTCAAAGATATAAACATACATAGGGACAGACAGACAGGAATGCGACTTTGTTTTATACTATGTAGTATAGTACAGTATACATATAAACCTTTCTATTGAATCACTCTATCTATGAAAAAAAACTGCATCAAAATCTGTTGCATAGTTTCAAAGATACAAACATACATAGGGATAAACAGACAGGGATGCGACATCGTTTTACAGTATGTAGTGATAGTATAGTACAGTATACATATAAATCTTTCTCTTGAATCACTCTATCTATTAAAAAAAACTGCATCAAAATCCGTTGCATAGTTTCAAAGATACAAACATACATAGGGATAAACAGACAGGGATGCGACATCGTTTTACAGTATGTAGTGATAGTATAGTACAGTATACATATAAATCTTTCTCTTGAATCACTCTATGTATTAAAAAAAAATTCATCAGAATCCGTTGCATAGTTTCAAAGATATAAGCATACATAGGGACAGACACACATCAGGTATTCGACTTTGTTTTTTAGTATGTAGTGATAGTGATGATAAACATTATAGTATCTTATTACAATATATGCCGTCAAAGTTTTAAATTTAAAATTAGGATACATTACTCACCTCTACGAGTGTAGCAACTGCTCAATGTGAAAATAGTCAATATAAAAAATATTCTAACAACTCCCATGTTTCAACAATTTTCATCTTATCACATATAGTGGAGATCGTAAAAAGCGTATAATAAAATTGAAACCGTTAAAAATCAAAATATTTTACAATCTAGAATTTTTATGTCTTTATTAGTTAGAAGTTAAATGTATCCAAGTTCAGAAGTAACCCAACGAGGTGAGCAAAGGGCTATGCTCGGAGGTGCTCTGCGAGATCGCATCAGACACAAAGAGATCCGTAGAAGAACCAGGCGACATAAATAAGCCGATAGGCAAGTTGAAATGGCAGAAAACAGGGCACATCGCTCGGAGAACTGATGAGCGTTGGTATCAAAAAGTCCTCTAGTGATACCACGCGCCGGCAACATGTTTTTTAATTTTTTATTTCATATAGGTTTGCTTTTGACTACAGACTGCTTGATTTTAAGCAGATATGCGGTCTAGAGTGTAACCCGCTTACCTAGAAGATACCTATTTACTCGGGATTTGAAGACACCTACATTGTACTTTAGCGGGAAGACAGACTCAAAGCTTTCCACGTTCTGGCAGTTCGTATGAGGAATGTGGACTCAAAATGCTTCGATCTAACGCGCGGAATGTCCACCACAAAAGGGTGAAAGATGAAAGAGTACCCAGACTAATTAAATTTTTTACTGTCATAAACGCTCGATATCGAAAACGCTCCGTTGTACGATACATGCCACACGCAATCAGCCATCCAAAGCATGACTGTGCCAAACGTTACTTCACTGCGATGATCTTAAGAAAAATATGTCAAACTACGCTATCAGCGCTACAGTACATAATATTATACAGGCATTGGGTTGCGATTATCTATGTTATTGAATGCGTTATTTTTTTTAATTCGAATAAAAATCGATCGAAATGTTCACTAATTAGGTGAATATTACCTATAATCGTCATACGATTATTTGAAATAACAAGTTTTTACCTATATAATATACTGTTTCGTTTAGAAATCAAAAAATAGCGCATTTAATAACATACATAGAGAATCACAATCCAATCCTAAATAACCAAACTTTACGAAGGTTGATTGTTATCTTCAAACTTGGATTTAACAATGCGGTAGTAGGTATAATAATATTATTTATTGTACTATGTATATAATATATATACTCTTTGGCAGTCAGTTATTAACTTTTATTGGTAGCAACATACTCAATTAAACGTTTTATAGGGCAATTAGCCACAATTGACAAATGGAAAACATTAAAAAGAATTATTTACGTCAAATAATGACGTACACAATTTTAGTACTGTACTTAAATAATTATGGAGTCATTTTCAAACATTTTATTTTAGGCTTTTAACTTCAATAGTAAATGTGTGTCCATCTGTTGAGCTCAGGCCTATAATGGGATAAATAAATAAATAAAATAAAATCCACTAACGTCTACCTTTTATTAAGAGTAAAATTAGCCCTCAGTACACTATGCTGACCAAATGTGGAAAGCAGGCAGACAACTTAATTTTTGGAAAATATATGTGCTCACGTTTCTAATGACGATTAATTAAATCATCCGAATTCATTGAAGCACGCACATCTGTTTTATTGAAGCTAAATTTAATATGTTACGACAAACGATTGTGTTGTTACAACTTAATTGTCACTAGCTTAACTTTTAGCGGTAATGAAAAACAAGAAGATATCTGTTGTAATTTTATGCGGTCTAACAGCAAATAATTTAGGTACGTAACTACCAAAATATGCAAAACTAAAAAAAACTATTTGGATCAGTAAGTGAATAAAATCCAGATATTTGGATTAGATATACAAGTGTCCTGAAAGTTGTAAGGCTTCAAGGCTTTAGCTATTCTTTCTAAGTTGAATTAAAATACAACATTATCCTATTCTTGAATGAAGCTGATAATCTTATAGCTATTGTAATATGGGTCAAAGTAGATAGTACTTTAGTGTTTTGAATGCTTGACTTTTATCTCCAAATCGTTATCTTAGATCAGTAGTCATTCTTAAATTAATGAGTTCATTTATTTAGCATGGTTAATAAATGTTTCTTCCGTAGTTGTGCCGAAGGCAAAGTTCAGGGTTAATCTGAAAAAAATACACCCATTGTTAGCATTTTAAATGCAATGGCAGATAAAAATAGCTAGTGCGATTATGTCTTTATTTTTGATTTGCTAATTAGCTGACAGATAATTAGTATTGATAAATAATTAACCAGTACATAATATAAATCACGTAATAAAAATACAAACACAACAAAAACTGCAGCTCACGGCATATTTTTTGTAGCAAATAGCAGAAATCGGTCAGTGTAAAGTCTTAGGCTTCGTTTTATCATCACCATTATCTCAGCTAAGCAGCCATAGAAAAATAATCATGCCACGGAAGAAAGAAATTTCCTTTGGCACTACTATTTGAGCCAAGCAGTAGAGCCACGGGGGATAGACGAGAATGATGACTGTCAGTTAATTCCTTTATCAATATAGTCGTCAACAAATTCTCAAAAATGTACAGTAGAGTGATAGCTTTAGATTCTATCTATTTTGGATAGAATCCAAAGCTATACTCGTAACATTAATGGCTGTAAGTCTTTCTCTGTCCTCCGTCCCTTTGTACAACTATGTATATTTGTATACATAACATAACTGCGATTTTTATTTAATGAAAAAAATTCGTATGTTTAGTAAATATTTAAGTAAATACCTTTTTTGCGGGAACTTGAAATTCGCTCCACAGAGATTTCATAGGCTCCGATTTTGCGATAATGGTTTTAGAATATAGTGTTTTCAATTGTGGAATCGCAATTTAATTGAAAATTGCGGTTCCTGGGGTCGCGTATTATCTGAAATCTAATAAAATTTAATAAAGGAATCGATAACGCTTATAACTACAGAAATTATTGTTTTCGTGGATCTCGATAGATGTCGTTATTTCAAAATGTAACTAGTATTATTGCTATCGAGCGCATTCTGCGACAATCGCGCTTGGAGGAAATATTTTCTGTGGACAATCGTGAGATTGTCCAGCTTGTGATACTCGACTACTCGATGACGAGGAACTAATTATTATAGTTAATAAAGAAACAGCTAGAAAATAAAGCTATTTTAAAAGTCTCTTCACTCAAATCTATTAGCGCAGAGCAAGGAACGTGTCACTGTCGTTACAGGGTAAACAATCTTACAGTCAATATAGTAGTCAATAATAGTAATCTTTTTACTTCCCTGATATCTGATCATCGATTTTGGATTTTTTCTCTTACATTCCATATTGATGTATCTGATTTACTCATCTAGTACTAATTAGCAGTGGAAATATGATTTGTAAAGTTTGTCAGAGCACGATTTTTATTTATTGAAATGCCTCGTTGGACTCAAACCTACATGCTCGATCTTGTTTCGATTTTTTTTAGTAAAACTCAGGTTGATTGATAATTTGATCGATAACAATACATTAGAGGCAATTTTAGAGAAAATATTAAATAAAATAAAAAAAAATTTCATAAAAATTTTAGAGGCGCCATCGTAAAAAAAATAATAGCAACGTAAAAAAAAAATCTCTATCGAATGCCTAAAGAGAAAAAGTAACAGAAATACGCTAATTAGCTATTATAGTTACGATGGCGCCTCTAAAATTGGGCTTACTGTGCTAACTATGTGAAATACTTACCTATTACAAGCGAGCAAGTTGTGATACGGTTATTAATTCGCCATTTTTGAATAATCTCAATAAAATTAAAACCTAAAATACAGCTATTGCTGTATAAACAAGTCTTTCAAGTGATTAGCCCTATTACTAGCAGTGCTCGTAAAACAAAACATTTTGTATCTCCCTCTTATCTTTGCAGCCGCCGTCTCATTACCATAGCGCTGTAAAAGGAAAGATTTTAAAACGGGTGCAATATCAGGCCAGATTAGAACGTTATTTAGTTTATCAGTGACAGTTTATGGGCATAAGGTGCATCCAAAATGGTCCACAGTGGTCAGCATCGTGACCGAACGCGACCCGCATGGCTTAACATTGGAGATACAATCGCTAAGCAAAGAGTAGGCGAATAAGTATAGAATCACTAGGTGATTCCTGTTTGCTTTATTTCCGCGATAACAGCCCGTCTTACACCAAAGTGGCTGTATTTATTTTATAAATTATTGACTAAATAAAGTATCTGAAAGTTACTGCTAGGTATATTTACGCATTAATAAACATTAGAGAGTGCATGCATAGAGCATTTTTTTGACTCTGTGAGATAAATGTTTTTATTGAGTGTAATTTGTTTGTCAAAACTTAAAAAAACATTTCAAAAACTATAACTATTCAAATAAAACCTACCTAAATTAAAAACTCATACTAAAAAAAATTATACCTAAAAAAATCAAACTAATCTAAAAGACCTGCGGCAGAGGGTAACGTGGCCAGAATGCTGGAAGCGTTGCCTCGCTGAATAGCAATACAATTTTTTTGGCCCAAGTAGATGCCAGCATTCTGGTTACGTGTCATCTCTACTAGACGCCTAGCCAGGTCTATACTATAGGTGAGCGTCCGAGCGTATTATGTTTGTATAATTGTTTTCAAAAAATAATTTAAATCTGAACAACTGCTGGGAGTCATGTTGGAAATACGGAAAAAGTTGGCGCGGGCACGAGCGGGCTTCACGTAACACCTTGACACAGGCCCAAATTGAAGATTTTGTCCTCGACAGGGCCCGGTCCAGCCTGACCATGTGTAACGTGAGTTGAGAGTCTTTGGTAGAACCTATCATGATAATTTATTACTACTTATATAATATCATTATGTATATAAATTGAATCCGGAAGAAAAGAAACTTGACACGTTAAAATACAAAGATTACTAACTTAATTACTATGTTTGATTTAGTGCCTTGAATTTTTACTTAATTTCAAGAATTAAGGTAGGAAACACCTTCATTGCATTGTATTTCCGCTACTGTGATTAATTCTTAGGAAGTCACATGTTTCGTTATAATTTGTCATAATTATTGTTTACAATTAGTTGGGACATTTAATTGTACCTACCTCATTCAAAGTCATTTCATGCAAAACTTTAGAAAAAAATCCGTTTCTTTCTTTTTAATATTTTTGAAAAAAAAAGTCAGAAACGTTTGTGCGTGAGTACCTACTTAAGAAAACACTTAGCTCTTATAAAAATACTTAGAAATACTATCCTAGGTATTGTATTATTGTACAAAAATACACGGTGAAAATAAGACTTCTTTATTAGTAATATACTTATGTTTAGGCGCTGCCTTCTCTCCAAAAAAAAGTCTTTGACATCTGTAAATAACTCTTACATAAATACACAGAGATACCAAAGGGATAATGTGGTCGATCGAGAAAATCTAAAAGAGATGCATTGATTTAACTCAAATTTTCAGTTGTCAAATTTTTGTCAAATTCTAATACATACATAATTATATCGCATAAATGTTTGCCCTGGGTGGAGATCAAACCCACGTCTCTTTGATCCAGAAGTCAGGGTCACTAACCACTGAGCCACCGAGGCTATCAAATTTATATAAATCGTAAATTTCAAAGTTTTATAAGTCGTCAAATAAAATAAATAAAACAAACCAGAAAAGTTAGCTCCTAGTTTTCAAACTTAGTTCCAATTTTTACCTGAGAACAGCAGTGGTGACCTAAAGTTAACACAGTTATGCGCAAATTATACAATATTTTTCTCCATCAGTATATTTGACTTTTGTGGTGGCGTGGAGTCTAGCAGCAATTCAATACAATTATTCCAACTAGCAATCAAAACCATTGTAAAATACTAATTCCCGAATAAACCAGCATCTAAAACTAAAAAAAAAGTTGAATTTTTATTCCCTGATCTCACCATAGTTTATGGATAACCTTGATAACTCAACTATATAATCAACTAGCTGACTCGGCGAACTTTTGTTTTACGCGATAGCTTTAAATATCATAGCTTATGTGTTATTTGGATGTTTAAGCACTATTATCGCAAAATTTAATCTTAATCTATTCAGTAGTTTTTGCGTGAAAGAGAATCAAACATCCAAACTTTCGCGTTGATGATATTAGTAGGATAGTAGTATATAAACTTTAATTACTTATAACTCATATCACACATGCAAAAGGTGATGTCCACAAGTGGTATATTATTCAGAGAAAAATCAAACCAATATGATACATCATTTGAAAGCTTGTTATGTGGGCTTTCCAAAAATATTTAATTTAGATTTTTTCACTGCTCCATTTTTTTTAATGCGAAAAATAAATTGTTGTATAATAACAATAACGCTTGTTATTTTTTCTAGTTTAGCAATAATAAAGTGCTTCTATCGTTATTTTACTTGCATTCGTAGCTTATTATTCCACATTCATCTCTTAATTTGCTAAAATTAAAAATTGTAACCTACTAGTGTGACCAGTTAGTAGGTACAATGTGACAAAAAATAACTTAAAAAGTGTGTCTAATTGGTAAATATGCTTTTATTTAACAATTTGGAGGTTAATTAAGCAGGGCTGATAGAGATAAACTACCTTTTGAGCAAAATATAATTATTTTTTCTAATAAATTCAAAATTAATTTAAAAAAAAATCGGAGTGGTCTTTTTTGTTTTTAACTACTATAATAGACTCACTCGAAATGTAACGAGTGTTGTGGTTAGAATTTTTGATTATTATTATACCAGCCTCCATACATTTTGTGGACATGTCCTTTAATTTTAATTCAATTCAATTTCTTTATTTCCTTATTAAGTACCAATGCGTCACTTACATATTTTTCGCTTACAGTACTGTAAGCTATCACGTATGTACATTACAAAACACAACAATCCAAATAAGTTTTAACAATGCTGTATATATTTTAAAAAATAACAATAATCAGAGAAAAAAATTGGTGAAATACAAATTAAGCTTTCGCGATTTGAACACATTATTATTATATACTACGGGACGAATCGCGCACTAAAATTACGAGATAAATAAATACCTCCTCATCCCGACGTTTCGGCCGAGTTGCATCGATCGGGATGGGGAGGTATTTATTTATCTTGTAATTTTAGTGCGCAATTAGTCCCGTAGTATATAATAATAATACAATTTAAGCATTAGATATTTAGCAAAATGAACGACGACGTACAAATTATCTATAAAATAAAGAGTTATTTACAAAAAATACTAGCGCACAGTCGATAAATAACCTTATTTTTCGTTCCATACTCAAAGCTAGTTATTATTAGATAAAATTTAGGCTATATTCATGCAAATACATCTAGGTACTATCCTACGAGTATGTACAAGCAAGCACTAGACCACTAACGAAGTTTTTAATGGCGTACACTACGTCATGTCGATATCGTCTTAAGTATAATGATAATTTCGTAGGCAGATTAGCTTATATTGGTGGTTAGGAGTATAAATACCCTGTATGGGCAATATTAGAAGTAGATTACATCTATTCGATTAACAAAATTAGTACTCGTAACATAATATTTACGAGCATGGTTATTTTAGATCAGTAAAAAACAGGTAAGATACGGCTTCCTTATTTACATATGGGTTTAATAAGTTTTGCGGAGAAATTCTAAGACACAGTAAATAGTACTAGACTAATGGTGTTTTTTTGCAAAGAGCAGGAATTTCAAAGGTGTATATATAATACACACTGTATATGCTTATTCACTACAGGACCAACTTCGCGCGAAATAATCCATTGATCTTAACATTTTGAGGAGAGTTAACTTTTTAGAAGCTGATTATTATTTGTTTCACAATAATAATTTCTCAGTTCAGTGATTAGATAGTAACGGAGTCGAGTAAATACCCTAGTCTATCTACCCTGTCTTCAAAACCTTGTATTGTACATAGTCGTTTAAGTTCTAAATGGTATAACACGTTCCGCGTAATCAAAAGTACCAACTTCCGATAGAAACATTAATTGTTTCAATTCACATAATTCAAGACTCGTTTTGAATTGTTATTTGAATTTAAAAAAAAAATAGATTAACGTGGTGTTGGGATTAATTAAACGACTATATAATTAAATTGTGTTAACTAGGTCAAATTTAGTAACAGGAAATTTAAACAATGTAGCTAAGTTAGTAAAAATAAAAGCAAATAAAACAAAAATTTATGCGCGTTTTGTGAAGTCAATTAAGGTCGATTCACACATATCAGTGAACCCACAGTTCCGGCACAGTACCGTTACAGTTCCGTATCCGTGCTACAGTGGTGCATCAGTGCTTCAATTCACACATATCAGGCACAGTACAGTTCTCTGCGGGTCTTCGTGCACGACGTTCCCTTCAGACTAGCGTTGATGTCGATTGTTTTGATGGCACTCTTCAATAACACAGAATAAATCATACAAAACAGTATTCTCACGAACTAATTCAATCAACATCTCGTCCTCCATTTTGTTTTTGATGCAGCGGCGTCAGTGATCCGTGATAAAATATCGTCGTCGCCGATCACGTCCGTGATGGCCGGTGCCGGCACTGACACTGACGGTACTGAGACGACACTGACACTGACAAGTGTGAATACATCCATAATGAATATTTGAAAGAATAATTATCACTGATGCGGTACTGTGCCGGAACTGTGGGTTCACTGATATGTGTGAATCGACCTTTATTCTCTTAAGGATAGTTGCTGGGCACTTTTTTCGTTGTAGGCCATTTACTCAATCTCCGGTACAAAAGCCCCTTAAATAATAATTAATTGATTGAAATAATTAGCCAGTAAAACGTTTTACATGTTCAGTTATGTAATCAAACTCAAGCATAAAAATGTTCGATTGCTTGACAAAATGTCACGTGATTTTCAAAAGCTGTTTTATCTAACGTAGTTGTGGTAGTGCATATTACGTAATTTGACTAGGTGCTTCTTAGCGACCATCGAAGTTAAAATAACTTTTGGCACGGTCAGTTTTTGGATGGGTGGCATTTACAATTAAGCGCAGCCGTGGCTCAGATGATACGTTAAGTTGTGAGTAACCGTTAGTTTATCTGTGGTTGGTTTAAGGCGCCATAGTATCAGCGTAATTTTTCATATGAGCGGGTGAAGACCAATACGCCCCCGGTTTCGCCCGATTTTTTGCATTTAAAAATCAATATAAAATTGATATCGCCACTTTTTCCTAAATTTTATGGATAAAAGCTTTAGTTCAATTCATGCGCATAAACAACAGATTCAAAAAAAAATTGTAAACGTGTAGACAAGTGCCCAAAAATGCAATAAACTTTCTTAGATATCATGAATTTGTTCTAAACAGCGGTATCTTTGCATTTATATGCATCTTCGAACGAAGTTTTTTGAATTGTGTTTCGAGTTATTGAATGCCCTACCGCATAGTTTTGAGAATCTTGTCTAATTTTTTTGTATTCGACAACGTTTGATGGAGAAAAATCAGTTTAACTAGGGCTCTATAAAGGTATTTTGAGATTGGATGGCGGCTTAAGCGTTTGGCCATGTCAGAAGCCCATAAGTGGCTAAAAACTCTGACACCTAGGTATAACTTATTACCTAAGTCCTTACCTACCTACTAACGCACTAAGTTGAAATTTGTTACTTTAGAGACATTATTGTGTGAAATTTTTGGTTGTGTTTTAATGACCGTTAAATAAAAAACAGTATTCATTCGAGTCACAAGCCGAATGTAACTTTTTTTTTATTTAAGACAGTGTAGGTAGTTTTAGCATATAAAGCAGTATTGTATCATATTGTAGTTAATAAAGGCACTTTTGAACGTAACTTAACTTCGGTCTTCGGTGATAGCTGACAAACTCCTAGTCAAACTATGCTAACTATACGCTATGATCACCACAGAGAAAACAATAAAATAACATCTAGCAATTATGTAGTAGGTCCAAAGCTGTTCGCTCCTGGAATGGCGCAGTATCAGTGCGCCGAGTATGGTCACATCACGCGTCTTGTATCGTTGTTCTAACGTACTTACTTGTGGTTCTGTACTCTACCTGCCGTCTATTGTACGTGAAATATTTTGATACTTAACATAAATTGTAAAAAAAGTTATTATAAAGTACCCTATTTAACTTGGTTAACCTGCTTCTTTACATCCACGATATTTTTTCCTTCCATTCGTTTTTTGTTTAGGCAATTTGCGATTTCATAAAAGGTTATTAAACGCGTAGCTCTGTTGTCTAATTGTCATAATTTGAAATATTTTACTACTGAACATAAATTGAGAAAGAAAGTAAAATTAAATGAAATATATTTGTTCCATAGATACAAAATAAGTATCAGGAACATAATATAAAATAACGAGAAACAAAAAGGTTTCGAAAGGGACTAACCTCAGCTATAAATTGAGAGATAGAATTGAGTGCTGGGAGGATTTTGGGTGGGTGGCATTTTACTTATTTTTAACATTATTTTAACAGTTTAATTATTTTTTTAGATTGCTATCTTGGTTTAACGGGCGGTGCGTAAGTTACCAATGACGCTGTACATTTATTATATTAATTGTTACTCTCTTTCACAGTTTGACGGTAACCTATAAAATACCAGCCTAAATACCAAAATATCAAAACGTATTGGCCACTGTCTACATTGGAAGCTGTTGTGATTGCGGTACGCTACAGATAAGGCAAATAGCTCATACAATTGTTAGAATGGGAGGCACCGAGCCTCTTATGTTAAGGAAGTGATGCCTAATGGGCCAGCCACCGGCTAGACCAACATGGTGTCAATACATAGATCTGGCGAGATGGTTCATGCTCTTGCGATCTTCTCCTTCTTAGTCGTATACACTCTTGACAGAGTGATCGTGGTCATCAGTTCCGGTGGTTGCTCGCTTTACAATACGTCGCCATTCCTCTCGTATGGACGCCTTTCTCGGGCACATATTGACGGTACCGTTTAGTGCAGCCTTTATTTGGTCGGTCCAACGTAATGGAGATCTACCTCGCGGTCTTGTACCTTCCATCCTTCCCTGCACCACAAGGCGCTCCACAGAGGTGTTATTGCGTCGCGATACGTGCCCGAAGTAGGTGAGAATGCGATTTTGGACAATTGAAGATGTCTATCTTAAAAGACATCAAGCAGCGTCTGCTGCTTGATGCCGAGTTCTTGTAGAATAGACTGGTTTGTTCTAAATTCGGTCCACGATATCTTCAGCATTATTCTCCAGCACCACATTTCGAGAGCATCTATCCTCTTTTTCTCACTCTCTCTCTCAAGGTCCACGTCTCAGCAGCGTAAAAAAAAATGGGAAAAACTAGGGCCCTCTTGCGATCTATAAGGACCTAATTTCGCATGAAACTGCTCAACAGCCAGCTGCGTTATTTGCATTTTGCTTGTTTTAGTTTGCAGGATTCAAATTACTAAGAATCCTATCTTCAAAATGTTTCTCACTGATATAGGAGTAATTCTATTAGGTAAAGGTCATTCCTGTATGTTCTACTATTAGATTTACTAGTAGAATTACCGGGACACTTTTGTCCCGATTTTTTGAACATTTCGCTTTCAGGGCTCATAAGGTCGATTTATTACTGGTTAGAAAAATTGGAGTTTGCGTTAAAAAAAGGGAAATAAGATAAATGTAGCTTTGCTTTGATGTACGGAAGTTTAGTTTTGCCACACATTTAAAAAAATATCGTACAATGTTTAAAAAAAAGTTAGTTGATATCTTTGCAAATTCAAAATGCAAATGCAAAAATTAATCAAATCAAATGCAAGCAATCTGATAGATATATCCAAAAAAGGTTATTTTCAATTTTTCATTTACTCCGTCATGTAATTATCTAAAACATAATAATTTTATAATAAACAAATACTACATGCACAACACTACATTCTACGATGTTAATGTCGTTATAATACATCGGTGAATGAGCTGCGTATAAGTGTCTTGTGTGCAGAGTAAATCGAAAGCCTCTCTCTAGATATCTACGAGTCAATAGCACCGCGCCCCAAATAGAGCGCTCACAGGTCCAAATGGTCGATTCTGGTCGGCAGAACTCTAATTTGTAAAGTATAAAAGGCTAAACTGTATTCCGGTAGAAACTTAGCGGGCGTTACACGATCAACAGGTTTATGTTTTTGAAAATGGAGTACTAATGTACTATTTATGTTGGTATATCTACAGATAAATATATTTTTTTTATAAAAAACAGCACAGTGAAAACTGAGGAAAAAGACTGCACGTAAAACCTGCATCTATAGCGACTGTAGGTATTTACCTACAGAGGCCTTCAGGTGGCTCAAAAACTATGATACCAGTTAGTGATAAGCTTCTGGCTTAAACAAACAAGTTTATCACACCGACAAGAATATTTCCCATTTTATTACGCTAAATGAATGAATGATAATTTACTCCGCACCTTCAATACATATTTATCTAATAAATAAATCTGGACCATAATCTGACATTATTTACTGTTACGTCAATTAATTTGCCATCGTATAAAATGAGGAAATAATTCCTTATTACTTTATTCTTGTCGCAATTTCATTGAAATGCGGTCTTCGCTCACATGTTAGCAGTAATTTATAGTTTCTACTACAAGTATACTAATTATGCACGAGATTATGCAAACAATATTCTAATTGCATGTACCTAACAAGCAAATGACCGATTGTAACTCAATCAAATGGGCCAATTATGTGAGGCATTCACAATTAGCAGTCACTTGAATTTTTAGCATGCCAAAGATCTCTAGAATACTTACTTACACTGATAGTATGCCTTTGATAAACTCGTAGGTTCGATTTCTTTACATTACAAGATGTTTGATTCTGAATCATTCATTCATTCAGAATTTAAGAGCGCGGCTCTTGTCGGTGGAACAACAGCAAAAAATGCAAGCATTTTTGACCGACGAACCACCAGAGGAGGTATACAATTCGACGCGTGTATATAGGATATACATTTTTTTTTCGGCATAACTTTTTTCATAGTAGTCTGATTTCAATAATTCTTTTTTTGATTGGAAAAAGTATACTTAGAAATTGGTCCCATTTAAATTTTATCAAAATCGAATCAGCCATTTTTGACATATCAACAATAATGTAAAAAATGCTACATCGATCCGTGCGAAATATTCGCAAATTCTGTACACGGGTGAAGTCGGTCATGCTACTCGTAATTTTTGCAAAAAATAATCTTGTCTAATAACTGAATTACGTACTAAAGGTTAAGAAAATCAACTGACTAGCTCGGGGGTGTATTTGTACAATGCTTATGGAATACCAAAAATTAAGCTTTTTGAAAATGCTTGCATTTTTGCGCTCATTTCGTGGGCTACAGCTATCAGTGGACAATATACCTAGTTTCCGATCTAGGAACTATTTACATAAACCACCTACCTAGTTTAAAAACCAATTCGTTAAAAATGCAGCAATTGGCTGCAAGCGAAGTTGCGAGCACCTCAGCCGAGATCTGCACAGAAGATGGGTCCGGCGCGCCATCGCTTCATTAGGCGGGTCAGCCGGAGCGACACCTCGCGCGCTAATGCTGATGTGTTGTTACGATTGGTACACCACAGCCAGGGTACAGGGTGTTCAGTATTGCACCGCTCTTAAAGTTAGTTTAGCTTATCTAAATGTCCAAGCAATCACCAAAGTTTCATATAGAACGAATAAAATTAAATGGCGTCAGTGATCATAAGGTGATGCGTTTTTTCCGCAGTTTTTAGCTAATTTCATAGACGCTATTGAAATTCGGCCTATATTATTTTAATATACTACGGGACTAATCGTGTACTAGAATTACGAGATAAATAAATACCTCATCATCCCGACGTTTCGGCCGAGTTGCATCGACCGTGGTCACGGGTAGACTGGAGTATGGAACAGCTGGTACCGTCAATTCAATTTGAACTTGTTAAATTGTCACCACGACACACAACACTGACGGTATCTAATAATGTCCTTCTAGCTACACTACGCGATTTACATTTGTTGACAACAGGATTTCACGAAGCTGATAATTTAAATCCATCCTACCGGTTGAAATTGTTATGTTTTATGATTTCCACCGCTTCACGAAATTCTTGAAAAATAGTGTCGATCCGTGGAGAGGACTTTTGGGTCGTGGAGCTCGATCCAATGACCAGTACCTCCGTCAAACAAATGCTCAGCTATAGCAGACTTCTGTATCTGGCGGTTTTTGACTGCCGTGATATGTTCTTTGATCCGTTCAGCAATAGTACGCTTCGACGCTTTGACCTATGTAGGAACTACCGCATTTTTTTTAGATTAGATTAGTCCAGTAGTATATTATAATAATGTGTTCAAATCGCGATAGTTTAAAAACAACATTCGGCCTATAGTCAATACGGTCACGGTCAGTCTTCGGAAGGGCGACCGTGGGTGGCATTTTCAACTGAGATCTACTCTGAATCGGATGACATGCTAAATTGTAGGTCTCGATTGTTTCACCCGTCTATAATAAACAGCAGAAGAATAGAACAACGGAAACGATTAACTCAAATTACTATTAACGCTATGAGTGCTACATGTACCTAAGTATGTAATAGTAAGAATCAAATTGTAATAATGCAGAAATTGGCTGCAAGCTAAGCTGCGAGCACGTCGGAGCATGGCGCGTCGGACCCATCTTCTGTGCAGATCTCAGCTGAGTGAAATCTGCACAGAAGATGGGTCCGGCGCGCCATCGCTTCATTAGGCGTCCGCTCAGCCGGAGCGACACCTCGCGCGCTAATGCTGTTGTGTTGTTACGATTGGTCCACCACAGCCAGGGTACAGGATGGTCCGTATTCACATACCGCTCGTAGCATAGTTTGAAGTGTTTATTGATATAATACTTTTTTGCGCGTAATAAACTAGCTATATATCATGTATCAATTCAACAAGATACATACCCAGCTAAGTTTGAGGCCCTTGGTAATTGTAATATATATATATATATATACTAGTTTATACCCGCGGCTTCGCCCGCATACGCAATATATCATTATAATTCATAGCCTATGTGTTATTCTGATATATAAGCTATATTATTACAAAGTTTCATCTCAATCCGTTCAGTAGTTTTTGCGTGAAAGAGTAACAAACATCCATACATCCATCCATCCATCCATCCATCCTCACAAACTTTCACGTTTATAATATTAGTAGGATATATGTTTGTTTTTGTAGAAAATTAACATGTTTGTGCTATTTTTTTCGGTATTCTACACTAAAGTGTAGGTTTTACCTTCGGTATTCTACACTTAAGTGTAGGTTTGCCATCCATTTCTTATCATAACCCCTATTTTACATTAATGCTTGTCAGATTTAAACATCACAAACCTATGTTCATAACTCAATCGTAATCTAATTAAAAAACTATTTACGTAATTGTATTAGAGCAAAACTGGTACAATTAAAAACAATTATCTACGTATGTTCCAAGTTCTCGAGCAACTTTTTACTTTGTAACATCGCATCGCGTTGCCTGGATGCCTCTTTTCAATTTACAAGCCTGCATCAAATTGAGTTATAATTTACGTATTCCAGTTCTTTTCTTACATAAATTACACACCCTGTAATAACGTGTCGTTAATGTAAACACCTCCGATCCACGGATGGCAAACAAGCGAGCACTTTAATATGTGACATTAACTGCGGGGATGCTCTTGAAGCTTTCCATCGATAATTATGAATTTACGATAAATGATGCGTTTGCTACCAAGAATTTCCAATCAAAATGCATTAACACCTATGTGGGCTAAAGTGATTTTGAACTTTGAAGTCTTAGTAATTGGGTTGAGTATTGCTTGAACAGTTAAATGTTTGTAGTGTGTTTTGGAATGTGGTGCTCCCATTTTCAGATTGTTCCAAAAGATAGGTAGTAGCCGCATGCAAAATACTTCCCCGTTGAGATATGAAGAGCGTCCAGAGACGTATATTCGCAGTACGGCGCGGCGGATGCCACACACGTCGCCTTACGCGAGTAGTTTAACTAGCTTCTGATAGTCTGTAGTGGGATTTCGATAGCTGAGGCTTTTGTTTTCCTTTTTGAGGCGATTGCAACTTGCATACGATAGATGTGCCGAATTGGCCAACGGAGGCAGTTGTTAGTTTCGTTTTGGGTTTTTGGCGCGAACTAGTGTGCGATCATATCCAGTTAATGTATGATTAGCTATTAATGCGAAAGTCAGCCAGGGAATGGAATGCTCTATATACCTTCGTCATTCTTTCCTGATAATTACAATCTGGCTGGATATCTATACCTACGGAAAGAGTCAATAGGTATCTTCTAGGTCTACATACTCTATCTTCGGTCACAATATAGTTTTCAATCTGGCGAGTTGGCGGCCAAATGCCTATTATGTATCAAAAAATGTATTTTTATTTGATGTTATTCGATGAAGCAGTTTTATCAAACGTAAATTTTAAAATGGTCAGTTTTTGGAGTTAAGGCTATGTGAATAGGTAATTTTAAGTACCATATACTTAGCCAATATCTTACATCGTAATACTAGAATGCATTTAAATCGAAATTTTCCTTAACATCAGGTATGTAAGGTGTTCCTTCTTACGGCACACGTCAAAAAATGTGGTCAAACTATTTCAAACGTGACCCGACCCTCCTTATAAAATTTAAATAAACTTTGACACTCCTAAATATAGGAAGCTTAAAAATGCATCATTAGAATCCGATTCAATATCCTACCGAACTTACTACATTTTACTGAATTATCAACTTTTAGCAGAAACTGCAGTCTGGATGGAAGAAAAGAAAAATTCTCAGCTGCGTTGTCGCAGACTGAAAATGATAATAATAGGTAATCAATTCTCAGCTTAACTCTACCCAACCGCCATAACAAGTCCATATTTCATTCACAAACTTTCCCAAACGCCACCTTTCTTTATCAGCCCATCACCCATCTCATTAAGAGGGCCAGCCCAAAAGACCACCAGGTCGGAAGCGGAACCACCCACATACCTCACGAGCGGTCTATCTCTAACAATCTTAATTATGAGCGTGGCGATGATGATCTCAAATTTTCTGCCGTAAAAGGTCTATAAAGTCGCTAAGTGTACGCAGAGAGGAGATTGCTGGGAGGCTGTCACGACTGGCTGCGGGCCTCAGACACTTCTGTTGAGCACGTGCCGCCCTCGTAATAGTCTATTAGATGGGCCCTGTTAGGGTTTACGATCAGTTGTGTAAGCACATAGATTTTATAGTATATCACTTTGAATTACAATCGATAATTGTGATCAATTACTTTAGACTGATGTACAAAGGCTTGCCGACGTTTAATGCATTGCCGCAGCTATGGAGTTATTTTATTTTTGCTGCTAATGTTCGAAAATCTATTTACACAGGCTACAGCTCAGAGCAATTAAATTTTTATTTGCTTTGAAGGCTACAGTTGCATAGACAGGTTAGTGTTGAAGTTTGTGAGTATGTATCAATGCATGTTACTCTTTCACGCAATAACTACTGAACGGGTTTAGATGAAACTCTGCGATAATAATACTTATACATCAAAATAACACATAGACTATAATTTATTAAGATATTTTGTAAACGAAGTTCGCCAGATCAGCTAGAACAGTAAGTATAGTTACTGTTTTATATTAAACTAGTTTTTACCCGCAGCTTCGCCCGCATGATATTTTGATTTTTGACGCAATATCATTATTATTTATAACCTATGTGTTATTCTGATATATAATCATATTAGTGCAAAGTTTCATCTCAATCCGTTCAGTAGTTTTTGCGTGAAAGAGTAACGAACATCCATACATCCATCCATCCTCACAAACTTTCGCGTTTATAATATTAGTAGGACTAGCTGATCTGGCGAACTTCGTTTACGCAATATCTTAATAAATTATAGCCTACTAGTTTTTACCCGCGGCTTCGCCCGCATACGCAATATATCATTATAATTTATAGTCTATGTGTTATTCTGATATATAAGCTATATTACTGCAAAGTTTCATCTCAATCCGTTCAGTAGTTTTTGCGTGAAAGAGTAACAAACATCCATACATCCATCCATCCATCCATCCATCCATCCTCACAAACTTTCGCGTTTATAATATTAGTAGGATGTGTTATTTTGATGTATAAGCATTATTATCGCAGAGTCTCATTTAAACCCGTTTAGTGCGTGAAATAGTAACATACATTGATACATACTCACAAAACTTGCGCGTTTTTAATATTAGTGGGATAGAAATGCAATCTAGTATGTAGCACGCTTCAATAATACCTAAGTACCTATAAGTAAATCATTATTTTGAAGTCGTTGCCATTAATAGTGTTAAATTAGTGAAATGTAGTGGATTTTCATAACATAATGCTTTAAAGTTTTACACCAAGTTAAAAAACAATACAACATACAATTCATTCTTTCTACTATTCTACTAATATTATAAACGTGAAAGTTTGTGAGGATGGATGGATGGATGGATAGATGGATGGATGTATGGATGTTTGTTACTCATTCACGCAATAACTACTGAACGGATTGAGATGAAACTTTGCAATAATATAGCTTATATATCAGAATAACACATAGGATATAAATTATAATGATTTATTGCGTATGCGGGCAAAGCCGCGGGTAAAAACTAGTATTTTATAATTGGAATTAGGTACGTGCGCGAGTGCGAGCAAAATATATTATGCTAGTGAAACGTGTATTTTAATATTTCTATCAAATACTTTCAGATATTACTAGTAAAGTCTTCACTGAGGCGCGACTTGGACTTGTTCTTTGACTTTAACTGTCACTGTGACTATGAAGTAACTAAGATCACTCTTGGTTCAAAGACACATGATAAAGTTCCAGAAATCCGATTCCATGGTAATAAAAATGTTATTAAAGAGAAAAAAATATTCAGTCACTGGCCATTAGGATATATTGTCAATGCGGATTTAACTAGACTCCCCTACCCACTGAACAGCGAACTACTTTAATTTCCTTCTCTCTTCTGTGCCCCTACCCCACGACTATTCCACCTTTTTAAATTTATCCAAGGCGCCGCGCCGTAGCGAGTAATTTTTGCACGCCTAACCTGACCTGCGCACGCGCGCCCTCGCTACTAAACTGTGCAACGAAAGCTCTGTTTTCTGCTAAGATTGTGTGATTGTAGAGTTCAGGTTTCATGCTTTTAATGTTTTGTTACGTAATTCTTGTTCGTGTTTAGAGTATTGTTGAGTGATGTAAGAGAATGTTACGAGTTGGAGATAATATTTTCAGTCGTAATGTAGGTGTAAAATACTATTTGTTAAAGACAAATGAAAAAACAAAAAAAGCAAGAACCAAACAGCACAACAAAAAGATATAAAGCGCTATGTAGATTGTTCAACATAAAAATTAACTAAGTAACTAAATTTCTACAAAAGCTTACATAAAACAAGAGAGAAGTAATATTTAGTAAGTGCCAAAGGAGTTTAATTTCTAAGTATGCTGAACTGCGTTGTAAAACAAACATAAATGCTAGACACTTAAACGTTAATTACGAATGAAAGTAGTCATAACGTCCTTCATTGGTTAATTTAATAGCTTAGGTAGTCTTTGTGTTAAAGTGCACATTGAGACCAACTTATCATTGAATGTGCTAAAGAGAAGTAACTAAAAATTTCTTCTTAAAAGTTGTAATGTTTGTAAGAAAACTCTATTGTGGCTCCCTTGCTTAACTTTATATTAATTGGTTACTTAGTACTGTAGCGGGAACCTTCAGTTGTAATTATCTGTGTAAATGTGTTCTATTTTCACGAAGGAATGCTGTTTGGAGGAATTTGTTAAATAGTTTCCATGACGAGCAGGTAATATCGACAGATGTTTTGTAAAGCGGGAGACTCAAAGCTTTATCTGCATGTCTCTATCATTATAAATAAAAAAATATTAGGGGACATCTTACACACGGTCTCTGACCCCAAACTAAGCAAAGATTGTGATAAGGCTGCCAGAGACTGATATACTACATATACATATTTTAAATACATACTTATATAGATAGTACCTAAATAACACCCAGACACAGAGCAAACATCTATGTTCATCACTTAAATGTTTGCCCTGGGTGGGGATCGAACCCACGCCTCATTGATACAGAAGTCAGCGTCACTAACCACTGAGCCACCGAGATTATGAAATATTACTATGAGGCCATCCCAGAATTTGAAAAAGAATAACAGCTTTTTGTCATGCGCCTATGATTTTTTTGCATGGAACAGCTATTTTTGTAATTTCAGAGTTGATTCCTATTATACACCTTTGAAACCCCAAGCAGATCTTAAACCCGAAGAATTCAATGCTCGGTCCAGTATCTAGATGTTCTCTCCACAGTTTAAAGTGTCATCCAAGCCACGGCAATGCTTAGTTGTTAATGCCATCTGCGATCACCCATCCGCAGACTTATCTGCAGCAATTGTTGCTTAACATTGGTGATCAGCAACAAAAAACAAGTTAAATTACGCTGTAACATTGATAGAAACAAAACCGCAAATGCAAAAACTACCTACTGAATAAATTCTTAGTGTTTCCAAAAGGCAATGTAAAAACAGATAGTACAACCAAATGCTCTATAAAAACAGAGGAAGCGTAGGACATCTAAATCAAGTTAAGAGACAGACAGACACGCAGACAACGGTAGAGCATGCCGTAACTCTATACAGAGATGAAGTTATTAATGTCTCTGCCGGCAGGTGCGTACGCGCACAGATGGTAGGTACTTGAATACTTACTGATACTTATTAGGTTTTGTTCTATGCATAGCAACTTGTCTAGGAACTAAATTAATTACTTTCTTAATCTGAATATTTTATAGCAGCCAACAAGCCTACGTTTCGTCAGCATTAGGTGTTTTACATCGATAGTTTAGCCAATTGCGAACCGATTTAAAAAAAAATATTTAGTGTGAAAAAGTATAGTCTCGAGGCGGTCACATTCAAATTTTATCGAAATCCGCTGAGCCGTTTTTGATGAAACTATTGTGTACATGGATGTCACATCGATTCGTACAAACTATTATAATTCCGTACACGGTAGAAGACGGTATTGCGTTTTTTGTTGTTGTTTGCGAAATTTAATTACTTATTTTTTTATCAAGCTCGCGCCACGTCATTAAATATTATTGTTAATATGTCCGAAACATACGCTAGTTTTCCATAATCAATACTTATTTGGTTTCTTTTCTCAGAATTATATACCGGTTTAACTTTCATCATCATTATCAGCCGTAGAATGTCCACTGTTGAACATACGCTTCCTCTATGAATTTCTAATAAAACTGGTAGCACGCTTGCTACAGCTTGCTACTTGTTTTCAGCGTGTTTCTACGGTGTTGATAAAATCATCGCTCTGCTTTGTCGATGGCCTATTTACGCTTGACAGTACGTAGTCTCCATTCGAGAACTTCGAGAAGCCGCGAAATTGAACCTCAGTTACGCTTACCTTATTTGAATTTTTTTTTTTGTGTAAATTGTGTTTTTTTAACAACTCAAAATTGCTTTAAAGTTATACTCACTAACTGGAACTTAGTAAGCAAGTTCGTATAACCCGGGTGACTAGCCCTGCGGCCTTAGCATACGGACCATAAAATAATACTATCGACGTGTCAGAACGTGACAAATTATGATGAAGCATATATCTGTCACCTTTGCACACGTCGGTAAACTCTTATCGTGGTCTAGTATGCTAAGCTAGCTTGTGTGAGCTTGTGTGAGTTATTAAGCCGCCTGAAGGCCTCTCACATGGCTAAACGGTTAAAACAACCGGGACCTACAATTTACGTGTTATCGGAGCCATGGTAGTGCTCAGTCGTAAATGCCACCCGCGGTCACCCATCCGAAGACTGACCGTGCTGAACGTTGCTTAACTTTGATGATCGCTAACGAACACCTAGTCAAACTACGATATTAAGCGCTGCTCCGAGAACTACCCATTTATAATGATGAAGACTAAGATAATCAATACTGCCAGTAAATTAAAATTGTTTACGATATTTTAAAGTCAACAACTTGATAAACAACAACAAGTTCTTCGAATTCTTTTTACTACGATATAAATAAGACTTGCTTTGTTCACTTGTAGATTCGAATTGCAATTATTCTCATTCTGCTTTTAGTTTGAAATTTATTTTAAGATCAAGGAAAGGTCATGTGAGAAAGTGAATCGAAATTCACGGAATGTGCGTGTTTGAGTACTTTAGGATAACATTATCATTTCCTTGTTGAAAATATTTTTTTAAGTCTTTAAAAGCAAAATCGAAACCATTAACTAATAATTTAAATCGTCAATTAGCTAGTATGGACATGACTTCCCTTGCAGGTTTAGTTATAGAATTGGAAGTATTGATTGCTACAGGCCTGAAAAAAATGCAGATCCAAATAATTTGCAAACCACAAATGTATCATTACTTTTTGTTCAAATTAAACCTGTTTGTAAAATGATCTACCATGTTTTTTAAAAATTGGAGAAGAATGGAAGGCTTTTGGAGTTTTTTTTAGGCCTTAGTTTCAAGTTTAAAAAATCATCGTGAAGAAATTTTCATATTTAAAAATTCTCCTCACTCATATTCCCCTGGATAAAAAATTTATATGAATACCAACTGCCAACCTGGAATAACTAAGGCTCAAGTTCTAGCAAACTCAAATTCTTCTCATAAACAGGTAAGTTCTTATAGAATGGTCACTGTAGTAGTAGAAATAGTAGTAGTAGTAGAAATCAGCGAGGAAATAATTTATTACGTCGATCACATAGAAAGAAACTTAACAAAAATAATGGAAAACTAGGAATTTTAATGATGAAAGTACGTAATCTTATTACATTTCATTACTTATTACATTACATTAGTAGTACTTTTACTTAAGGCCGGTAAAATAATATTTTTTAATAAACGCTAGACGATAGCAGCCTAGACGCAGCACACTAATTATGAATTATGCGTGTCCAACGATATAATAATTCTAGATGGCGCAGAACGCTGATAATATCTCACTTTCACTGGCCACTGGCGGAGACGTCCGATTGACGGGCCCATTTTAATTTGTGTCCACTTCCCGCCATTAAATATGTCGGTGCAACTAGCTACAGTTATGTATAAAAGTGATATGGACTTTTGAATTAGAATTTTTGGAATGATTTATTTTATATAGAGATGTTGGAAGCTTGCGTCACCTACACTTATCGAGATTTTCGAACTGAAAACTTTTTAGCTGCATTGTGCACTTTTTTGGATGGGTAAAAAATGTTAAACTCGCGTCAGGACACGTGACTTGATCGAAAATTCGTAAGACGGGAGGAGAGTAGACCGCCAGCGCGGTCAAATTCCAATTTCCGAGTAGGTAAACATAATATATATTTTCTATTAATAGGTATTTTATAGGTAAGCGTGCCATTCCCTAGACTGCAATCCTGCTTAACATCGGGCAAGATGTAGTCATACGCAAATGTTGTTGATATGTTAGGTACTAAAAAAATCTTCAACAATTACTTTAAAAAGTGCATAGACGAATGCGCTTTTTAAATAGTCCTACAGGTAATTGTATTGTATGCTGATGTAGTAAGTAAAATAAAAAACATACTTATTAGGCATATATTGCAATATAGGTAAAATAAATTCTGGTCTGATGATAACAGTTGTGCTTTCACCAGTACATCTCGTGCAAATCTGCGTGCTCCCGTTAGCGCGTTGTCGGCGGGTCTTCGAAGCTTCCTGCCACCAGATGTATTCCACCGACGAACTGCTAACGAGAACAGATAACACTATTTAAATGTATTCTGTGTGATCTGAATAGATTCCGTATTTTAGGAAACGTCTATATTAAAGGCTTGAGTATAAGTTTGGACAGTAAACATAAAATGATATCATTTTTGCGAGTTGTTGCTCCATAGACAGACTGCCAGATGGACAACGAAGTTTTAGTGATAGGGTCCCATTTTTACCCTTTGGGTACGCAACCTTAACTAAATAACACGTAAAGCAATTATTGGAAAAATAAACGCAAACAAACATCTCGATGATAGTTATGGTATTTTGCTTTGCACGTTCACTCTCCGATGAAAACTTTTAAACAAGATTAATGTAAGTTTGATCTTTCAATCCGAATAAGTCATCAAACAGAATAAGTAATTTTGAGCAATGCATTGTGTCTACAAACAGGATCTCGATGTCTTTATCCGCTAACCCACTTAGTTATTACCAAACCTCCAGCCCACGAGATCGGCTGCTCTATAAATTCCGCCTCAACGATGGCACAGGGCGGCGGCCAGTTCCCAGTAAACATGAGCCGGGCAATCATCAATGTTTATTTCGAGCTAATGTCAGGCACGTCCGCGGGCGTCACGAATTTCACTACATCTACAATGGGTTTACTTGAAGGATTATAAAACTGTACTCTGAACTGTACTGTACTGAACTTTTAATAGTTCATTACAGAACTGAACTGAAGATTTAAAGGCGAATAGGCCATACCCAACACTCTATCTACCCGCACTGTGCCAAAAATTATAAGATATTGATTTTATTCTACGACGGTATGCAGGTTACCTCGCGATCTTTTCTTTTACCAAAATATCAGTCAGTAGTTTAAAAATCTGAATATGCCTAAATTAGTTTAAAAATATATTTGTATGGGGCTGAATTTGAACCAAACCTCACATTTGTTCTCCTATGAGGCCAAGCATTTCAGTTAACACTTTGTACTGTACCTTTATTTGTCGATCTTTTCATAGCCCATGCAGGGTTCCATGGGCTATGAAAAGATCGACTATGAAGGTTCTTTTTTACCAAATTACTCAAAAATATTTTTTGTATCGAGGCTGAATGTGAACCTAGGTACGCTCGCTTGTTATCTCGCTAGGTCACATCTTGTTACAGCAATCTGAGATAAATTTGTGATAGGTATGAGCATTAAAAATTGTGGTATATATTCCACAAGAACTAATTAGTGTGGCTTATGATTATTATTATTTTCTGAAAACAATAGTCTTTATAAAATATATTTGATAACTACGACTCTCAATGAACTTAGCAAGTAGATGAACTTAGAAATCGCAAAATCTAAATAAAAAAAAAATGCGTGTAAAGTTACATTGAATTCCGTGCTCGTTACCACTGTAGCAGGGCCCACTGTACAGTACTGGCGGGCTATCCGATGGGCGCGCATTATCGCGAAAACATGCCTAGAGCTTGAATTTAGCACTAGCCTGGCATAAAGCACGTGCATTAGGAACTTGTAATGACTCTATAATTTATCAGTAAGAGGAGTCAAATAAAATATATCAATTTTATTTTAATGTTGACCACTAACGCTCTATACTCGTACATTCTTCTTTAAAGTTTACATAGTTTAACGGGGTGTAACAAGATTTTAGGTCGTGAAATCGCTATTAATCATAGTTGCGAGCGCATTTAAGACAATCTTATTTAAAGCGATCACTAGCACTCGAAGCCACATCGTACACTTAGTAGCTAAATTAATATAAATTTTAATTTCGACTTCAAACCCTTACATAGTTCAATAACAACTGTTTTGCCTTTTATTTAGCAGGCTAAAAACCTGAGTGATAGCCAATGAATATACCCATCTAGCATGTTTGTATAGAAGTCGTCCATCAATACACAGGTCAGAAAGACCAAAATATATGTGTTCAAGTTTCATTCTTTCTTGAACCTTAAGCATACACCCAAGCAATCCGATCTATCATGGTTTACCGAAAGGTAAGATAAAAAAGTTATTGAGTTAAAGTCCATTGCTATTAGAATAGCATTAGATGATTGATTAGGTTTATATAGACATTGAGAAACTTTATACACTCAAAAATAGAGATTATTTTCTCTTACCTTCACGAAGGGCCAACAATGCCCACACAAATCAAACAGGATTCTAAACATACTATCGGCCAAGTTGTCGGGTACATTTGCATGGACCGAGAATACCGAGATACTTGCGTGTTGCCGCCCACTCCCTGTGCAATACCGTGCAATCGTTCTTCGTATCAGCCTCACATTAAATGCTGTAAATCCGACACAATGTGGATTTCTCCACGGTTTATAAAAAAACTATGTGTAAGGTTTTGCTTAGTGCGCGGTGACATGCGATGATAGTTGCGCCATGTTCCGTTACAATTGTCAGTTTCCGAAGGACGCTGCGATTGCTAACAGCATTCCTGTGATGTGGGTTAGTGGGAAGTTATGGATGTTTTTATTGGAAACTGTAGTAGGATGAGAGATGGGGCTGTGAGATTTTAACAAGTGGTAAAACGATATGTGTAGGTGATGTAAAACCTGATTTTCACACAATTTTGAACATGTTAGACTTCAAAAGTAAACCTTTATTTTTTTTAGAGATCTGTGGTTCACAGTCACAGTTCAATTAAATTTCTTTTAAAAGTGCGACCTAATCACAGATATCTTAGACCTGCCTGATGAAAATAAAATTGTCAACTCGAATGTAAGACGTTTCGTTTACTTCGTTAAAGCGTCCACAGACAGTTCCGGCCTTGGAGATTGCAGATCTTGACTTAATAATTTCAGGATTTGTGTTTGGTCGAACATTAGGCTGCAACCCAGCTGCAGCTGTATAAGAGACGCTTTACTCGGTCAAATCGATCAATATTTTCATTTTTATCTCCGAAAGGTTCAAGATGTGATTCTGGAAACTAGCATGGTTTTCGCTCATTTTTTTGAGAATAAGTATAACAGGTGTTACTGACGCCACGCATATTAATACCTACTGTCTATCCAAAAATCGCGTGGCTAATACCTGTGTTATTTCTTAAACTTAGGTATCTTAATACAAATAAATAATTATAAATTAAGCGTCACGTTGTTACTCCGCGATGGACTGTACTGTACTGTACCAGCATTTTTAGTAGTCCACTGCACGACGTAGGCCTACCCACGCTGGCCCAGTGCGGGTTGGTGGATTCACATACGCCACCGAATTTCTTCTACGGACGTATGCAGGCCTCACGATGTTTTCCTTAACCGAAAAGACAGTGGTGTGAAATTTCGTACATAAATTCCAAAGAACACATTTTTTGGGACATTTTACACACGGCCTCTGACCCCAAACTAAGCAAAGCTTGTGATATGGCTACCAGAGACTGATACTCTACATATACTTATTTTTGAATACATACTTATATAGATAGTAACTAAATAACACCCAGACACAGAGCAAACACTTATGCTCATCACATAAATATTTGCCCTGGGTGGGGATCGAACCCACGCCTCTTTGACCCAGAAGTTAGAATCACTAACCACTGAGCCACCGAGGCAGTCAAAACTAGTACGGGATTTGAACCTATGACCTCACGATTGTAAGGCGGGTGTCACTACCTCTTGACCACCACGGCTCCTAAACTATTTAACCGATTTTAACCAAATTTTGCACACTATGTGCAGTTTGATACAACTTGACAGATAGGTTAGTTTATATCTCAATTTATAATCGAATTTGCTTATTGTACTTTAAAATCTGTCAAAGACAATCTGGGCAAAAACGGGGTGGGCAGCTAGTTTCGTATAAAATGTTCAGGGTGTGCTCCCAGCAGATCAGTTACTTAAGTGCATTTGACATTTCATATGTGGATGGGTAAGTCGATCGCGCGACATCCTACACCGACGATACGGCACGCGGCCTTGTGATTACGGAATACGCAGCTCAAGCGTATCGAACGGCCATTTGGAAATATGAGAGTATTCAATACTTTAGTGTGAATAAGTGGGCCCATATAGGGCTTGCTCAGATCTATTAGAGCTAAGTCGATTGAATACCTTTGACATGGGATTTATATAAATATTTGTTGCTAAAAATAGCATGACTGACTTCACCCGTGTACAGAATTCGGGAATATTTAGCACGGATCGATGTAGTATTTTTCATATTATTGTTGATTTATCAAAAATGGCTTAGCTGATTTCAATAAAATAAATGGGACAAATTTCGAAGTATATTCTTTCTAATAAAAAAATATTGAAATCGGACCACTATGAAAAAAGTTATGCGTGGTTATACATGAAAAAAATTTACCTACGCGTCGAATTGAGTACCTCCTCCGGTGGTTCGTCAGTCAAAAATAGCTGACGGCTAACGATTGAGTTTCTTCTCTCATTGCCAAACAATTAACTACGAGACGAGACGAGTTAGACTATAGTCTACCCCGCACGACAAATTCAGGTTAAAGAAAAAAAGAAGAGACAAGATAATTTTGAAGACAAAGAAGTTTATAGAATTAGAAAACTTCTGCAGTTATTCCACTGACCCTCGATAAAAACAATGTTGTTCAACTTATGTGGATGTTAAAGCATCTTTCCCTTAGAATTTTTTTTTAGATTCATTGTTACTGTTCTGGCTTTTTAATAGTCCACTACTCAACATACCTACCCACGGAAGACGATGGCTAAATCCATGAAAGCCCAGCGAAGATTCGTGGATAGTTAAATAAGAAGTGCAGCATAGAGCTATCAATAAAGGATGCATATACTAAAATATTGCAATATTGTCAGATAAAACAGAATCAAAATATTTTTAACATGTGACAGTGGATTTATAAATAATTTATTGCATAATTATTGCTCATATTAAATTACTCACACTAGTCAATCACTCTTCGTGGGTAGGCTTACACCCTGCAGTAGACTATTAAAAAAGGCTGGTACAGTACAGTACTAATCCTTCACGGGTACGTCATAAGCTGTGGAAAACTGAATCAACCTGCTATATAGTAGATTTCCGCTTCGGCCGTTTAGGAAACCGGGGTTAGGAAACTGGTTTCCTAAATGGCTTTTTTATACTTTCAGGATTCTTCCTACAAAGCTATTATTTTATCTACTACCATTTAATACGGTAATAAATTGTTTGAATGTCATTCAAAGTAGTAATACTGCTTAGTAAGCAGTTCCAAGATGATAATGTGATGAGTTTTGCATAACCTATTATGTATTAATGTAACTTACTAAGAAATTTAAATGTAAAATATTATGCGTACGTACGATTACACCAAGAAGATATTTTAATCCAACCAATGTATATTTCGAGTCTTTTCATCCCACGAATCCTACCTAATATGTTTTTCTTTGGTTTTGGTTATCGTGCGTTCAATGTTATGAACCTGTCCTGTAGTCAACTACACGATGTAGGCCTACTCATAAAGGGTTATATTCATATTCACCACGCTGGCCCAGTGCGGGTTGGTGGATCCACATACGTCACATGAATTTCTTCTAATGACGTATGCAGGTTGCTTCACGATGTTTAACTTTACTAAAAAGCCAGTGGTATGAAATTCCGTATATAAATTCCAAAGAACTCATTGATACGGGAGCAGGATTTGAACCCATTTCCACATGATAGTAAGGCGGGTGTTACTACCACTTGACCACCAAGGCTGGCGATGTTATGATTATTTTTAATTATGTTTTCACATTAAAATCTACTTTCTCAAAATACTTACAAGTTTGCAGTCGATTGACACATATACCTATGGATTTGTAGAACTAAGTTGAAATGTTTGAAAAAAATGTTTTTTTAAAACAGCGATGCAAGAAATGTACTCCATGATAAGTGTTGTAATTTCTCAACTTATTATTTAAATTCCATTCATCCATCGAAAGGCAATCTTTGTCTATCTCAATGGCAACAACACATACGCCAACGACTTTACTCGCTATTAAATTGTCACCAGAAGGTATCAATTACAATAAAAATATTAGCATTATATGGCTCGGGTTTGCATATAAAGTTTCCTGATTAGAGAAACTAGATCTCAGTGTCTTCCTTAGTAATTACTGCTTAATGTGCTGCTAGATAATTGTATGGATGCATATCATTTGCGTATTGAATTGCTAAAGGCGTTTGCATGCTGATGTTAGTACGGATAAAGATAGGTAGGACCTCGTGGTGTTTTGATTTTGAATGCTAATAACATGAATATCGAAGTTAAAAATGTGTTAAACACTACACAACACATTTGTGGAAGTTTATTTGCCTTAGTCTATATACCTACTTCATTTACGAGTATATTAATTGCTGTTTAGTACCTACTCAGGCCTGTATAAATTATTATCGATTAGTCGTTACTTTGACGTTTTGTGAGTTTCGTTTTTATGTAAAAAAACCGAAAGAGTGCGAGAAAGGCTCGCACAAAGTGGTCCTATAAGGGTTCCGTTTCTTCTTTTTGAGGTAAGGACTGAATCAACCAAACGGTCAAGAGCAAGTCAAAATATTATGAAGATTCAGTTACACAGATGTGCCTACTGTTCCGAAAAGTCCTAGTTTTAGTGTTTTTCCGAATGTGATAGAAATGGAATTTTTATGATTTAGATGATGTCTATTGTCTACTTTTGCAAATTAAAGAGATTATCCGAATTGCTTTAGAATCATACAAAATCTGTTTTAGAAAGTAGTAACCTAGGTAAATTTAGGGACTAAAATCTAAAGGTATTTTGCTTATGATAATAATTAATCATGGGATTTTTACCTTGATTACGTCACAACACAGAAAAATTAAATTGAATCAACTTCGGGTTCCACACAATAATGCAGAATTTGATCCAATCCATATACGGATGTCTTGGGAAAAATATTTTCAAGAAATATATTATGACAATTTCTTTGTTTCTCTTAACAACTTTGCTGTACAAAGAAAAAAAAACATTTTTACCAACGCGGCCAATTTTTTATCTACACATGCAGAGCATTTGGTTACACCAATCCAGCACGCTAGTAGAGTGCGGGTTGGTGGATTGACATAAGCCATCGAATCTCTTCTCCGATAATTATTTTTCGCAAAAAATGGCACAACCGACTTCAATCGTGTACATCTTTTAGATTAAATAAATAAATAAAATAAATATTTTTGGGCCGCCTCTGTCCCCAAACTAAGCAAAGCTTGTGATATGGCTGCCAGAGACTGATATACTACATATACTTATTTTTAAATACATACTTATATAGATAGTAACTAAATAACACCCAGACACAGAGCAAACATTTATGTTCATCACATATTTGCCCTGGTGGGGATCGAACCCACGCCTCTTTGATCCAGAAGTTAGGGTCACTCACCACTGAGCCACCGAGGTAGTCAAATTATTGTTGATTGTTCAAAAACGGTTCAGCCAATTTGAATAAAATTTAAATGGGATCTCCTCGAGAGTATAGCTACCTTCTCGAACTAAAAAAGATTTTTTTATGAAGTTAGTTAAAAAAAGCAAGCTTCTTGCCATAAATTCTGGTCTACCACTTCAGTGCCAATTTCTTTTTTGAGTTACGTTCTGACTAGAATTAAGTAATACGGTTACAGGGCTTAATTTACTACCAAAATTACAGATCGCTATTACAGATAAGACTGTAAAGTTTTACTTGGTATAATAACTGTTGTGTAACATGTCATGCTTTCCAATTCACCATATAAATTGGTTTAAAGTTAACAACACAAAGTTAATCTATCCATCTATATCTATAACAACAAATGCTTAGTATAAGACATCGGATTATATGCATTTACATGTATGCATTTGCAAAATGCATATAATGCTACTTTATAGCGTTAATGCATATTTTGGTACTTTTTCATTGATAGTGAAAACATATCATAACGTCATACGTTATGCGTGTTAAGCATGTTGTATTACGCCGTCGATACATCTGCCTTGTCCACACTTCAAGAGGAGCAATACATTTCAGCAATATGCCCGATGCAATTGCGAAACTGAAACTAAAAACCTTCCTCTGTGCAAGTCTGGAAATACCTATTTGAAAAAATGATTAAACGGAGTAATACCCTTCCAAGCTCACTATCGTAAAATTATTGTGGCAAAATAAATGCAATTTGATATAAAAACCCCGGCCCTGAAGGAATAAAGAAAATTGACCCATTTACCAATGAAATACTCTGCCTGAAGAGGTACCTGAAGTAATACCACAAAATTTCAAATTGCGTCTGGTTACGTCAGTTGACGATGAAAGTTCGTTTTTAGCCCACAAATTAATATTAAGTGACAAACGGCACAAGTTTAGACCTTTATAATACTGCATATTTTACCCTTTTTAGTGCATATTTGCATGCATATTTTGGAATTTTGATAGCGCATATACTCCGCAGTATATTTATGACATAAGAAATGACCACAGAGACCTTTTAAAATAAAAATTAACAGGAAATTTTGTCACCATCATTATTTTGTGAAAAATTTTCTAGTGGTTAATTAGTGTTCTGTTATTGGGTTTTTTAACTGGGGGCACTATTAGTGTATAAATCACAAGAAGCTTCAATGTACCTTATTTGCGTTGTATCCACAGCTCAGAAAATAAAGTTATCTGATCTGAGTTGTATCCCTTGTATGATGTTCTAAGTATTTTTATGTTGTAATTTTATTTTACTTTTACTACATTTAATTTATAGACTAAGTCTGTTGAATAAGCTATTGCAATTTCAATAAAGTTAAACGCTTTTATAGCTACAACGGATTACGAGTATCCTTCTTGCCTCTACATCTATCAATTTTCTTTTTACCGACTTCCAAAAAGGAGGAGGTACTATGTTCGTCTGTATGTATATTTTTTTGTGTATGTTCATCGATATTTTTGCCCATTTTATTTGCCATCTTCCTCCACCTATTCCCCTGATGTATAAATATTTCAGGGTCTTTTTATAATTATTATTTAAATTGTTACTACAAACAAATACAGTTTTTGATAAATCAACAATAATTTACAGGGATGTCACATTGATTCGTACAAACTATTCCAATTCTGTACACTGTACTGTTCGCTATTTAAGCACATTATTCATTATTATTTGATTTAACTTTAAATTTTATCTTATATTTATTTTATCAACAGACATCAACGTAATTTTTATCTATTTTTTAGATCTAGATTGCTCAAGGACGACATACTTGTAACAGCTTGTTATGGAAATGCCTTAACACGGAAGCACCATAACACTCAACATGATGTATGGGGTATAAAAATATGATGTATATCATATATTATATTAGCCTATATAAGGTAACGGATAGCTTACAGCTGTACCATAACTGTTGGTACCTAGAGATACGCTATTAGTTTCACGTTTAACGTCACCATAAGCTCCTTGTTAAGTTAGTAGGTACTACACGAATCGCCTACATCGGCTTTCTTTTAGTATTTCACATAATAATATGTCGGGGTCTGAGAGTGATCGTCTCAATCACCCGACATCGTTATTTGTGGGTCATTCATTGGTACAGCTCGCCGGCGGTCTCCAGTTGTCCATCTCACCAAAATAAACACTCTGTATTACTGCAACGGGTGGTTTTATTGACCTAGGATCACTTCGTAATAAATTTAACAAGAATTATCGAGGATGGAAACCGATTTCAAAGTCAATGGATTTGCACGGGTGCAATCCGCCTCGCGCTCGGAATGGCATGACGTTTCTCTGTCATCTGTCAAAAGTCATTTCATTCCGACACAAGCATGCAGTGTTGCCACGTGCGACCCCATTCGGGTGATACCCACTTTAAAATCATCACTATTGCTTTCAACTAAAACCAGCTATGCTGTCTCACTCCGTCAAATATATATAATATATATATTTCTATATAATTATATATGTGATACCTATGTATATTATATTTTTAAGGTTCAATCAATTCTTGGATTATTTATCACAAAAAGAACTTTGTATAGTTTTATTAATTTCTACGTACATAAAATATGCTCTAAATTCGTTACGTACGTTTGGTACTTTCACATGAAGTTTTGTATAATTATCTTTCCAGTTACACTGCAGCAATAATTTCTACAAACAATCACTCAATTGTTTATTATTCAATATCAAGTCTGAACAATTTGGCCATATTCTGGTAAGGCGTGGAATGTAGTCAAACGCCACCTCTACAAATATTTTGTTCTTAGGTTCTGACTAACGTTTCTGCAAATACGTATTGCTTGTTACCCGTCATGGTTGACAATTATTTATCGCCCGCAAAATTTGTAATAATTCAATGAAATGAAAAGACCTTATAGAGTTATTGGTTGTAGGATAGTGTCATATCCTTCGAATAGGTATCGTTACAACTAATTCATGTCTTTGTCAAGAATAAGGCTCCAAATATTTGACGTGCAACCTAAAATATTGGCTGTAAGTTTATTTTGAAGGCTTTTATGGGGAATACTGGACTATTAATGTTGTTAACAACGATGGTGTGGAAATAGCGCTGCGTTTAAGTTACACTTCCTTCAGATACAGTAGAATTACTGCTATGGTAAAATCAAGTTTTTAATTCTGCTGAATTTGTGGTATACCACTATTAGATTCGATTGGAAAAACCTATTTATAACAAAATGTTTGTCGTAATTTTAAGCAACAATCTATATCATAGAAAAAAGAAAGAGAATGTAAGTGCCCCAATATTGAAAAGGACATGTCCACAAAATGTATTGAGGCTGGTATAATAATAATCGAAAATTCTAACCACAACACTCGTTACATTTCGAGAAAGTTCATATTTTTCTGAGTCTATTTCAACAGTTAAAAACTAAAAATAGCCCTCTGATTTTTTTAAAATTTATTAGGATAAATAAATATATTTGCCTCAATAGGTAGATTATGTCTAGCAACCCTGATTAAGTAACCTCATAATTGTTAAATAAAAGCATTTTTACCAATTAGACACACTTTTTAAGTGTTTTTGTCTCATTGTACCTACTAACTGGTCACACTGGTAGGTTATACTTTTTAATTTTAGCAAATTAAGAGATGAATGCAGTAGAATCAGCTACGAATTCAATAAATAACGATAGAAGCACTTTATTATTGCTAAACTAGAAAAAATAATAAGCTGTATTGTTATTTTTCATACAATTTATTTTTCGCATTTAATAAAAATTGGAGGAGTGATAAAATCTAAATAAAATATTTTTGGAAGCCCATAAAACAAGCTTTCAAATAATGTATATATCATCTTTGTTCGATTTTTATTAAAAAATTTTATTAAAAGTATTTTTGTCAATTTTTAGATGTGAACTAGCGTATTTACTAGTATTAACTAATGTTATTTAGAGGTGACACGTGACCAGAATGCTGGCATCTACTTTGGCCAAAAAATTAGGATAGCAATTCAGCGAGGCAACGCCGCCAGCATTCTGGCCACGTTACCCTTTGCCCCGGGGTTTTTAGATTAGTTATATTTTTATTTTAGTAATATAAGTTTTAGTGTTTAGTATTCGTTTTTATTTTAAGTAGGTTAATTTTATTAGTTATAGTTTATGAAATGTTTTTTAAGTTTGGTCAAAATAAAGTGCCTCGTCATTTACTAGTGTGTGACGTCACAGACCAGCGCCATTACAGAATGTCGTTTTGGCGGGATCTTAAATATATATTCTTTAACACTTGATTTTCATTGTTAATACATTAGATCTCTCGGAAATATAAATGTAGTGTGCTTATTATGTACCGAATAATTTAAAACGATTTCCAAAAACTAGTCAAATAGGCTGTTTATAGTCCAAGCTTACGAATAATTTTTTACATATATTTCCTTTTTAATTTAATTACTGACAAATTTATTGATTTCTGAGAATTCACCAATTTTAAACTTTTCTATCGATTTATAGGTGTTTACGCTTGTAAATATTTATTATAATAATAGTGGGATATATTTATGTTAAATACACATATCGCAAAAGCAATGTGCTTGAACATCAGTCTTGTGGACTCCCACGTGTTGCATAAAATATTCAATTTTATTGATAAGGCTACCCACCTTCGATACACGAGTGACTAGCTAGATCAATGGTTCTCAAAGTTGTAAAACATTATAATTTTGCCAGGGCAAACGGAATGTTTCGATTCGTTTTATTAATTCTAGCGGGAGCCTACTCGAAGTCTTAAAATACAAACCCGACACAAATCATGTATCAACTGACTCGTTTCGGGAAAACACATTCTAACAATTCGCATTTCGTAATAACTAGGGAAATCAAACAAAAGCATATATCTTCCGTTATATCTAGTTCTAACTAGGGAAAACGCGTTCTCCCTAAAATCAGGTTATGACTGTGACATATATAACATCGATTCATCAAAAAAGTCAATAGAGAGTATTGTAACGCAGTAGACGCCCGTTGTAGGTATGGAGTAACTATGATGTAATCTGCGGTGTGTACGTGATCGGTTCTGGGAAGCTCTATTGTTCTGTGAAGCTTTATTGTGTTTTTATTGGTGCCTTTTGTATTCGGTTTTATGGCTTTATGACTCGAGTTTATTTGTTTGGTGTTTACGTATTTGAAAAACAATAGGGATTCTCGAACTTTCAAGTTGTTTACTTGTTAACACAATAGCGTTTATTAAGATCGAGTAATGTTGCGAAATATCTCGTAGGTTCGAGACTGTAGGAAATAACGGATATAAATACGCCGGCCGACCCTTGGGGATCAGTTTGTTCGTTTACCGTCGAAGCGATAACTACTCGGGTTAGAGTGCGATACCAGTGATTGTGAAGTGACTAGCTTGTGTGAATATCAGTGCCAGTGTAAATTGTTTGTGCGAACCAGTTGTGTCGTGTGTTTTTGTGATTTTTGTGGAGTGATTGTGTGCAATAAAGTGCAAAGTGAATAATCGGCGTTTTAACTGACTATCCAAGAACCCATCTCGTAACATTTGGTGTCAGAAGGGTGGATAGTTGAAAATGCCGGTAACACCATACGACGAAGAGACCCCTCGCACAAGGAGTCAGCGCCGACAGGAGGAGATCGACCACAGGCGCTTTGGAAATTATTCGCTGTTAATGGAAAGCAGTGAGTCCGAGGCAACCAACGACGACTCCAGAAACCCAGAAGCACCTGCTGCGGCACCTTCTGTGGTACCTGCTGCACCACCTGCTATGGCACCTGCTACATCACCTGCTGTCCCTGTGGCATTTGATATGGCTGCTTTGATGTCCATGATGCAGTCGATGTTCGATCGCAACAAAGAAGACCAGGCTCGCCTACTGGAAGAACAGGCCCGCAACAACAGAGAAGAACAGGCTCGTCAACTGGAAGAACAGGCTTGCCAACTAGAGGAGAAACTGGATCGTGGACAAGAGGGTCTGCTTTCAAGCCTACAAGCGACCATGGGAAAGGAAATAAGAGAAATGAAAGAAAAAATGGACCAGCACGATACCAAGATGAAGGAGTATGAATCTCGCATCTTCGAAGCGGAAACACAAATAGCTGACGTAAGAAAGACCTTGAACGTCATTAAAACTCGAAGTGGAGCCTATCCATTTAGAAACTTCTCGCCAGCCTCACAAAAGATCAAAGTGATGCCTTACGACGGGACATCATCATGGTCAGCTTACAAAATTCAATTTGACGCCGCCGTCAAAACCAATGGATGGAACAAGGACCAAGCCATGAACGCCCTCATAATGAGCCTTCGCGACGAAGCCCTGAGTATTCTGGATGCCGTGGGCAAGGAAGTGACCTACGATAAATTAATGGAAACGCTGGAAAGTCGCTATGGTGACGAGCACCTGGAACGCGTGTACCGAGCGCAGTTGAAGAACAGTGTGCAACGTCGTAATGAAAGTCTTCAACAGTGGGCCGTCGGGGTGAAGAAACTATTCCGGAAGGCTTATCAGTCCGCGCCATTACCCAACGACGAACATCTAGTGGAAGCGTTTGCTAACGGGATAGCAGACTTCGAAGTAAGAACTGCAGTGAAACTCGGGCATCATAAAACACTAAAGGAGGCTTTGGCTCAAGCCTTAGAAGTCGAGGCTGTACGAAATCCAGCGAAGGATATCCAACATATGAGGGAGGTAAAGGACGCATCACTTCGTACAAGGTTTGGCCCTAGATGCTACAACTGCGACGAAAGAGGCCATTTATGGCGGAATTGCTTAAAGCCACGTCGACCGAGGGAGGATCGACCATTGGAAGAACAGGAGGAACGGCCGCACCGTGACACCACACAGCAGCAAGGAAACGAGTAAGCGCCAGGACCAAGGGGCGGGTGCTGGCCGGTCTAAAAAAGGCCCCAAAGATTTTAATCTCACAAGCTCACGATGGGAACAGCCTGATCATCAATGGTGCCATCAACGGAACTTCTTGCAAGCTAACATTGGATACTGGAGCTTCTCGCACTGTCGTCAGTTCCCGATTGGCTAAGCGCTTTCTTCCGAACTTCGAAAGCTGCAAAACATTTGAACTTCTGACAGCGACCGGCCAGCACATAATATACGTCCGAGGAGAGAAGCTGGTGGAGTTAAAGTTGGGTGAGAAAACTTTCCAACACAAAGTCATTGTGGCTGATGTAGTTGACGATTGCATTCTGGGTCTTGACTTCATGCGAGAACATCATTGTGAGATTGACGTCAACCAAGGAATCTTGAAGTGTGGAAGAGAAGAAATCTTCATGGAAGGCGCCATATCAGGAAAGGTTTATTGTCTGCAGAGAACAGTCCTTCCACCTAGATCGGAAACCATTGTGGCCGTTAGATTACCGCCGAAGTTGGGACATCAACAACGATGTGTGCTAATAGAACAATCGGAAGGTGATCAACCATGGTTAGTGGCCCGAACTTTGGTCAGGACTACTAATACTGCTGTGGTGCGTGTGCTCAACACAAGTAACGAGGCACAACTCATCAAAGGAGGAACCCCGATTGGTACATGCAAAGAAGTAGACTGGATGCGCAGATGCCAAGAACAACCAAAGGAGAAATACAACTGTGCTGGGAGTTGCAACGTATCAACACTATTAGAAGATTCCCGGAAAAATCTCTCTGAAAAAGAACTTCTGATGGCGAAGAAGATGCTACAGCGCTTTACCGACATATTTGCCCTCGATGATGCTGTCAACGGGAAGACTGGCTTAGTGAAGCACACGATAAATACAGGAAACGTGCCACCGATACGACAGCGGCCAAGAAGGATACCAGTGGCTCGAGAAAAAGAAGTTGAGTCAATGATTGAAGACATGGCGCTAAATGGTGTGATAGAACCTTCATCCAGTCCGTGGTGTTCGCCAGTGGTTCTAGTGAAAAAGAAGGACGGCAGTATGCGGTTTTGTGTTGATTATCGACGACTCAACGACGTAACGAAGAAGGACAGCTACCCTTTGCCGAGGATTGATGACACGTTGGACACACTGACAGGCATGAAGTGGTTCACTACGCTGGACTTGAAGAGCGGGTACTGGCAAGTGGAAATAGACCCTAAAGATAAAGAGAAGACCGCATTTTCTACGGGAAAAGGACTGTGGCAATTTAAAGTGATGCCGTTTGGTCTGTGCAACGCTCCCGCTACGTTTGAAAGGCTAATGGAGTTAGTGCTTGCTGGATTGATCGGAGATGCATGCCTTGTCTATTTGGACGACATCATAATTGTGGGAAAATCCTTCGAAGACCACCTGCAAAACCTGGAACGAGTCCTAACAAAAATACGTGCTGCCAATCTTAAGCTGAGTCCGAAGAAATGTTCCTTCTTCAAGAGGCAAGTGAATTTCTTGGGACATGTGATTTCCGAAGCTGGTGTACAGACGGATCCAGGTAAAGTCAGTGCTGTGAAAGATTGGCCTGTGCCAACAGACAAGACGGAAGTCAGAGCATTCTTGGGTTTATGCTCCTACTACAGGCGATTCGTAAAGAACTTTGCTGACATCGCTAAGCCGTTGCATAGACTGACTGAGAAAAAACGACCCTTCCTCTGGGACGAAAATTGCGACGCAGCTTTTCGAGAACTAAAGGAGCGACTTTGTAATACGCCTATTCTTGGCTTTCCGGATACCGAGCACGAGTTCATTGTGGACACTGACGCCAGCAACACCGGCATTGGAGAAGTATTGTCGCAAAGAAAAGGGGACCAAGAAGTGGTGATCGCGTATTTCAGCAAATCCCTGTCCAAGCCAGAAAAGAACTACTGTGTGACAAGAAAGGAGTGGTGAATGTCTTCACCACTGCAAGTGCAGTGGTGAAGACATTGCGCCATTTTAGCAAGTACCTGCTCGGGCGAAAATTCCATCTGAGGACCGACCACGCTGCTCTAAAGTGGCTACTGCAGTTTAAGGATCCCGAAGGCCAAGTGGCAAGATGGATTGAGCAACTACAAGAGTTCGACTTCACCACGGAGCATCGCAGTGGAAAATCTCATGGCAACGCAGATGCACTGTCAAGAAGGCCATGCTCAGAGGACTGCAAGCATTGCTCAAGACAAGAGTCGAAAGATCCAGTACCTGTCAGAATGCTCAAAGCTGACATCGGCGACCAATGGAAAGAAACCCTTCAGGCTGCACAAAAAGAAGACGTCGACATCAAGCCGATTCTTGAATGGATGGAATCAGATGCCCGTAAGGCTGACTGGAGTGCTATTGCTTCACTGAGTGTTACAACAAAGAGCTATTGGGCGCAATGGGATAGCCTGGTGCTTCAAGAGGGAGTGCTGTGCCGAAAATGGGAAAATGCTCGAGGCAACCAGTGCCATCTCCAAATGGTTGTACCCAGAGCAAAAGTTCCCGAAGTTTTGAAGCTGTACCACGAAGGGTTTTCGGGAGGACATCTGGGTGTGAAACGGACACTGTTGAAAATTCGGGAAAGGTTTTACTGGATCAACTGCAGAGATGATGTAGAAGACTGGGTACGGAAATGCACGAGCTGTGCATCAGTGAAAGGTTCGTATACCCGCAGCAGAGGAGCACTAAAGCTGTATAATGTTGGAGCACCATGGGAGCGAATCGCACTGGATGTGGCCGGACCATTTCCTGTGAGCGATAGTGGCAACAAGTACTTCCTTGTCGTCATGGATTACTTCACCAAGTGGCCGGAAGTCTTCGCAATTACAAACCAAGAGGCATCGACGATAGCAGACAAATTGGTCCATGAAGTATTCTGTCGTTTTGGAGTACCATTGGAAATCCATAGTGACCAAGGAAGAAATTTTGAATCTCAACTGTTTCAAGAGACGTGTCGGCTTATGGGTGCACACAAAACAAGGACAACATCGTACCACCCGCAATCAGATGGAATGGTGGAGCGATTCAACCGAACTCTGGAGAGATACCTGGCAAAAGTAGTCGAAAGCAAACAACGGGATTGGGACAAGCATATCCAGCCATTTTTGCTGTCATACCGAAGTGCTGTTCATGAGAGCACCAATGTCACTCCTGCTTTTGCCAATTTTGGACGTGAATTACGGCTACCCGCCGACTTAATAACTGGTGTCCCACCGGATTCTCCACAACCCATAACTGAGTACGCCAATAACCTCCGGAACAAGATGAACGACATCTATGAGCACATTAGAGAGTATGGCCAGCAAACATCAGAAAGAATGAAGACTAGATATGACAGGAGGACTAATAACCCTGGGTTCGAGGAAGGCTCGCTGGTATGGCTACACAATCCTATACGCAGAAAAGGGAAATCTCCAAAGCTACAAGCCAAATGGGATGGACCATACCGAGTGGTGACCAAGATCAACGACGTGACGTTCCGCATACAGAAGGGACATCGAGGTGCTCCCAAGATAGTTCACGTGGATCGATTGGCGCGATATTACGGGTGCAACGATACTCGGGACGAGCATGTCTTAGGAGGGGGTAGTGTAACGCAGTAGACGCCCGTTGTAGGTATGGAGTAACTATGATGTAATCTGCGGTGTGTACGTGATCGGTTCTGGGAAGCTCTATTGTTCTGTGAAGCTTTATTGTGTTTTTATTGGTGCCTTTTGTATTCGGTTTTATGGCTTTATGACTCGAGTTTATTTGTTTGGTGTTTACGTATTTGAAAAACAATAGGGATTCTCGAACTTTCAAGTTGTTTACTTGTTAACACAATAGCGTTTATTAAGATCGAGTAATGTTGCGAAATATCTCGTAGGTTCGAGACTGTAGGAAATAACGGATATAAATACGCCGGCCGACCCTTGGGGATCAGTTTGTTCGTTTACCGTCGAAGCGATAACTACTCGGGTTAGAGTGCGATACCAGTGATTGTGAAGTGACTAGCTTGTGTGAATATCAGTGCCAGTGTAAAGTGTTTGTGCGAACCAGTTGTGTCGTGTGTTTTTGTGATTTTTGTGGAGTGATTGTGTGCAATAAAGTGCAAAGTGAATAATCGGCGTTTTAACTGACTATCCAAGAACCCATCTCGTAACAGTATGTTTTGTTATTTGTAGGGATAACATATGAAACCGATTAGGAATACAGTATGAAACCAAAATATTTAAGTGTTCAAAGTTATAAATAAGGACTTTTTTAAAATATATTTAATGATAGAAAAATATTTTTTAATGCATTTCAACACTATGTAGCACCATCTGTTTGGGAACCTTTTCCGTCGTTGGTTTTTATTACAACTTTTATGTTGTTACCATTAGGCCTTTGCCGAGCACTGAGACACAACAGGCTGACAAAAAAGGATTTTTTACCATTACAGCTTCAATTTTAGTAGTATGTAAGATCTTTAAAGACAACAAGTTCGATACGTCCGAAGAAACTTGTTCGACATTAACTAAATTGATGCACCTTATTTATTTGGGCTTTACAGGTAAGTCGCGAACGAATATTGAATATCATTTCCCATAGTTTGGGAACTACTGAACACTGGGATACATATGGCCATAACTTGCGATGCGAACTAAACGTTCAGGCTTTAAAGCTTTCCTGAAGTGATGTGCTCTTCTTCGAAAAGGGTTTATTGTTGATATTTATGACTAACTCAGCATCAGACTGATTTTAAATTTTATATTATATGCCATGTTTTTTTAAGCTACTCAGTTATATTGAATGCTTTACTTTAACAACATGTATTTACATTATAGAGATAAACTATCAAAAATATTGTGAATGATCAATATTTAATAACTGAATGAAAAGTTTCATGGGTAAATAGCGTTAAGTAAAATTTGTTCTATATAAAGCTTTCTGCTTTTTTGTTCTGCTTAAAGTTGTTAAATTGCTATATTATCAGCAATATATTAGATATATACACGAATATTCATTCAGATCTACACTCTGCCTCACATCAAAAATAGATAAACAAGCTCTCGCATTTTATAGGCAATTTCACATATTTAAATCCTGGCTTACATCTATAATCCGACAAATACGGTAATAATAAAATTAACGAATAGATATCTTATAGAATAGATGGTACTAAGCCAGTTGAGTAAATATTGTAAATTACGCCCAATGGTTGCAGTTTGAAATTTATTACTTTTGGATCGCATTTTGCCTAATAGGCAGCATATTATTGTGTTTTGAAATAAACATGCCACGCGAGTTGAGAGCAAAATATTTTGTGTTAATTTTAGAACGCGACAGGGACTTGTCAGTGACTTGTGTCGGGTAATCTAAATAGGTTATGTTAATGCAATGTGTTATAAGCAATCTTACATCTAATTGAATATGTTAGAATATTGCAGAGGCACGAGCGTATGAGCAAATCTCTGCCAATTAACGTTGAATGTCATTTAATTCGTGTGTAAATTATTTTTAACAGATTCTTAGTTTAATTATAATGTTGGTGTATTTTTTTCAACGTTACCTACCCTCGATGATTGTTTTCTATTAAGAATTAATTTACTACATGAGTATACATTTTTGTTATGAAGACGAAGTTTACAAAATGTTTCACATAGATGTTTATTTTATTATATGTAATTAGTTAAGTGATGATTCAACCAAGCTAAATATTTTATACAAGGTTGATCGAGCGCCTATAAATTTCTAAAAGGCAAGGTTTGAAATAGATTGTCATTTTTTTACTATTTATTACCGCTACAGTATTACGTAGATTTAGTCATTAATAGTTAGTCATAATGACTTACTGTACAGAAGCTATTATAGAATTGAACGGAAACAGGCTGCAATATGTGAACGAGTATGTTTATTTAGTGCAAATTATTGCTCCCACTGATATGATGTCCAAAGAAATAGACAAAGGAATAGCTTATGAGTGGAATAAGTTTTAGTCTTTCCAAGAAATTATGAAGAGTAAGGAATAAGGGGTAAATATTCATAAAAAACTTTTAACACTTGTATCTTTTTTATATTTTATTTTTTTATATCAAATAGGTTTGCGTTTGACTACAGATTGCCTGATGTGAAGCAAATATGCGGTCTAGGATGTAGCACGCTTACCTAGAAGATACTTATTCACTTGAGAATTGAATCCTTCCCTATCCCCTATCTATCCTTCCCTGCATAACGTACAGTAGCGAAACTTGGTCTCTTACTAAAAATCACAGGCATAAACTAGTCAAGTGCGAACGAGCAATGGAAAGGAGCATGCTGGGAATAAAATTAAAAGATAAAATTTCAAACACAACCGTAAGACAAAAAATCATTGTCAGTGCTACTACCAATCTTACTACCAGTAGTAAGAACGGTAAATGAGTTTCCGTTGTTACTACTACAGTTGAAAGTTGTTAGAACAGCAATAATAAATTACCGGTGTTACTACCGTTAAACTAAAATAACAAAAAGAAATAAAATTCATTCAATCAAAGAAACAAATCACTTTGACACCTGTCATGGAATTCTAGTAGGTCATTACTAGAATTCCATGACAGGTGTCAAAGTGACAACTTAAAATGGTATAGTTCCATAATAGACAAATCTCGTTGACTCATGTTACTGTTTTGAGAAGAGTAATGCTCAAAAATCGACGAATTGATCTTTTTTTTTTAAGTATGATAACTGTCACTTTAGTACCTGTCATGCAACTCTAGTATGTATTCCAGAAAGACAGCTGTCATTTTGATGTCTGTTATATGTGACTTGGAGTATGACCTGAACAAATCATATTATAGTTTGATAGCTGTCACTTTGACACCTGTCATGCAACTCTAGCATGACAGGTCATATTTAGTTTTACGGTAGTAACACGGGTAATGTAGTATTGCTGTTCTAACAACTTTCAACTGCAGTAGTAATAACGGTAATTCATTTACCGTTCTTACTACTGGTAGTAAGATTGGTAGTAACACTGGTACTGTACTAGCCCTTACTAGCCTTTTTAATAGTCCACTGCAGGACGTAGGCCTACCCACGAAGGGTGATTGGGCCATATCCACCACGCTGGCCCAGTGCGGGTTGGTGGATCACATACGCCATCGAATTTCTTCTACGGACGCATGCAGGTTGCCTCTCGATGTTTTCCTTCACGGAAAAGCCCGTGGTGTGAAATTATCAGTAACACTGGTAATAAACCCAAAAAACTAAAGTCGCTGATAAACTTGCCCGTATACATCATCAGAAATGGGTCTGGATAGGACACATGTTGCGTTGCAAAGCAAATAAATGGTGTAAACTAGTCACACTATGGTACTCAAGAGATGGCACTAGAAGGCAAGGACGTCCAATCCGAAGATGGGACGACGCTATCAGACTAACCTTGGGACTGTACTGGACATGAGTCGCTGAAGTTAGACCACAGTGGAGACAGTTGGAGGTGGCCTATGCCAAAAGGCACACTGAGCTGAGGGACATTTTATAGCAATAATAACCAAAATACATTTAACCGAAACTCGTTCAGAATAAGAGGCTAATATATTAATAATAATAATTACGTAGATATATCGCACTTTTAAATGTATGGTGTCTAAGTAGAAACTACAAAAAGCTGTAATAGGCCACCGTCTCACAGAAGCTTGGGTGTAATTGGAAATATTTGTGATAAACTAGGCTTTACTGCCGATAATAATACATTATACACCAGGATTCGTAATGACCAACAATTGAAACCATCGACGGACTGTCGCGTACAAAACATGTTTTGTCAATACTATTTTTGAGCTTATTGATATTGTAATAAATTTTTTGTCATATATATGTAATAAGCTCAAATAAAATAAATATTTTACATCAATAAACATTATCATTAATTAATCATCGTTTGGTGATTTAATAACGTGATGGACTAAAATAAAATTTTAAGTTTAGTTGTTATCATGTAGAAAATAAATATTGTCACTTATTTATAAAACTGTTCATATCAAAATTTGAAAAATAAATTGAAAACACATAATTCTTACTTTTTAAAGCCATCTCACCCTATCCTGCGCCTAAAATGGTGATGACAATCTACCAACCGGTTGTCATAACGTCGTTATCGTAACTAGAACTGTGAAAAATAATTACCTATATAAAAGTACTTTAAAGACAAACGACGTACAAAAGACTACGACTTTAAAACCGCGGTTTTATTATTTTGTACGTCGATCAGGGGTTTAAGAGGCTATCATAAAATTGCGTATCTCTGTACAAATTTTTAGTACGAATGCGGGGTGTGCCATTGTTTGATTTTATAAATTAGATGAAATTTTATAATATTAAATAAATTAAACTTTTTTTTTTAAGTAAGTAACAAAACTTCATCATGGCATATAAATATTTTAGTAAAATAACAAAATTTCGTTCTATTATTATTAAAAAAATGGATTAATAAGGTTGCAACTAAAAAATTTAGAAGTGTTTTAATGATTTTTTTGTGCCATTACAAAAAAAAAGAAGAAAATAAACGCGAGATATTACTTCTCTTAACCTATGCATATAGTAACATTTTTGTTTCTTTTCTCATCAAAAAATATTGTCTAGTGGTTTTGTTTGAACGCTATTAAGGCGATTTTTCTGTAATAGTAGCCTAAAATAAAGGCTTTTCTCTGCGAGTGTACCAGTGTAGTACGAAGCGCGTTTCTGGCGGTGGTGAGGTGCGGGGTGCAAGGGCGTGGTTGCCGCGGCCGCTCTCCTTGACTTCAGCATCGCATGATCTCCATAACAGGCCCTGTCAGTTTTGATACTTGCTCTACAATTTGAGAGTTATTTTTAATCATAGATAAAAACAAATATTTGGTGATGGTATTGATTTCATACATACATCTTGTATTTAATCTAAGTATTGCATATCACATAATATAAGTAGTGTCTTAATCTAATAGGGATATAATTCTGCACGAAACTCTGTATAAAATCACAACTACCACGCCAATACAATTAGTACTCATAAAGTACCACAAATAAGGTCTCACACAAAATTGCATGTTGTAGAAATATCCAATTTATTAATAGTTTGTCGAGTAGGGCATGCAAAAACCGGGTGGTTTTGAAAAACCGGGTTTTTCGGTTTTTGATTTAAAAAACCGGGTAAATCGGGTTTGTCAATCAATAATCCAATACTGCTTAGGAGTATGGGGCGGAGCTGCTAAGAGTAGCATGATCGCTGCTGAAAGAGCACAACGTGCGGTTTAAAAATCATGCTGGGGAAACCCCGACGATACCCCACAGAAGAGCTATTCCAAGAGGCCAAATTGCTCAGTATTAGGCAATTGTTTATTATGCGAGCGGTAGCCAAAACCCACAGAACACACATACAGCCTCCTAGAAGGAAAGTCCGGCCGCTAATAACTCCACTTCCAAAGGTCAGAACAGTTTTTGCATGCCGCTTGCCACCATATATACATACCTTCACATACAATATGGTATGCAGGCACTGTGACGTCAGAGAAACATCCCACAGGAAAGCAAGAGGGAAGGTCAAGACATGGCTTCAGAGTCTCAATTACTCAAAAACTGAAGAACTTGTAAAAGTCTACGACCTATAGAGCACTACTTTACGTTTCGCACACCAAACAACAGAGATACACACACACACACACACGTAGCACTGCAAACCTTGACTCTCATGAGATCTCGTGTATTGCAGTGCTATACACACTTACACACTCATATACACTCTATCTGCGGAACTGCACAAAAAACTCATGTGGATTGTTGATTTGATTTGCGTCGTCTGATTGATGTGTATATTATTGCGTTGTATGAAAGGCCTGATGTGTGAAACTTGATTCAATCTCTTTTTGATGTTGATCCTATTCTTGTTATGCCAATATGATATAGCTAAATTAATTGTGAATTGATGTGATTTATTTAATTTAATTTGTATTCTAATTTTGATTTCAATTAATTTTAATTCCAATTTTTATTGAATAAATTTTTAAATGTTAAATCGATATGATTTATTTCATTTAATTTGTATTTTAATTTCACTTAATTATGATTCCGACTTTATGTTATTTATACTATCTAATTCTTAATATAATTTTCAAAGACCCTTTTTGAAATGTTAAAGCGCAAATTTCGTTATAATAACTCCACTTGTAAGGGCTCCCAAGAGACCGGCCTAGCCGAGTTTGGGACCCACTGTTAATTTCACTATGTATATAACTAACTACAATACTGGTAATAGGCAAATTATATTGAAATTATTAATTTAATCACGTTTTGGTAAATAAAAAAAATTTTCTTTCTTTTCTTACTTTTTTTTTCGAGTTTTTCGGTTTTTTTGGTAAGTATATGAAAATACTAAAAATAATGGTTTGTTTGTTTGTTTATGACCCTGTACTGTCTCATTGTTGGGCAAAGGCCTCCCCTCGAGATTTCTAGTTGCGTCGGTCTTGTCCTGATGCCTGCCGATTTGGATTAAATGTATTCGCGCTATCTAATAGAGAGTGCAGCTCTCTATTAGATAGGCCTCTACGAGGCCGCACCGAGTTGGGACCCCATTCGGAGGTGATTTTATCCCAGAGGTCTTCTGGCATGCGACTGACTTACTCGGCCCACTGCGACTTCAGTTTAGCGGCAGTGAAAGCCACATCTTTGACAAACTGCGTTCCAGAACTCAAGTTCTGGAACGCAGTTTGGTGTTTTGTACTCGGTCTATTAGCCGGTCACCGAGAATACTGCGCTCCATCGCTCTTTGGCAAACCTTGAGTTTGGACTTTTAGACTTTAGTTAAAGACACCTGTTTGTCAAAGACACCTGTTTGTACACCAAAAGTCAAAATGGAAAGATTACATACATCTTGCGCTTTAGTGTGATCGGAAGGTATCTCTTCATATGCTTTTTCATGGCCCAATAGCTCTTTCAAGCTTTCTCTTTTCTTCTAGGTCTTGTCTCGTCTGGAAGGTGACTATTTGCCCAAGATAGATGTAATCGTGAACGTATATGTCTTCGTCATCGACAGTTACCCGACGTTTGATGCCATTGGTCACCACTTTGGTTTTTAACATGTTCATCTGCAATCCAACCTAGAGGCTTGCAGTGGTTAGATTTTGTAGCATTGATTGTAACTCTCTGGCTGAGGAAGAGAAGATAACGATATCGTCTACAAAATGAAGATAAGTTAACCTTTTTTTAACCGATATCAACACCACTTCCATCCCAGCTTGCCGCCAACTTTCCGAAAACTTCTTCGAGGACGCCCGTGAATATTTTCGGGGACAGTGGGTCTTCCTGTTTAACATATTTCTCTATTGCAAATGCTGGGCCAGAAGATTGTAATTTTGTTGCAGCGGTACTTTGAGAATAGATGAGGCGGAGAAAATTAACGTGTGTGATGATATCAAATGCTTTTCAACCGAAGAAACAGAGGAGGTACTCAACTCGACGCGTATATGTATAAATATGTTGTGTATAACCAAACCAATAACCTATAGAACCAATAGCGTGGCCAGAGATCCAAGAACCAGCTTACCTGACAGTTCACCAAAGATATCCCGGACATCAGCCTGTACGAGATTAGAATGGCCCTGAATCAGTTTAAGAATAACAAGGCGCCGGGTGATGACGGTATCACATCAGAGCTGCTGAGAGCGGGTGGAACACCGGTACTAAAAGTCTCCCTGAGCTTTTCAACACCGTCGTCCTCGAGCGCATCACGCCAGAAGCATGGAGCAGAAGCGTGGTGGTGTTGTTTTTCAAGAAAAGTGACAACACCTTTTTGAAGAACTATAGACACATCTCACTTCTGAGTCATGTTTATAAGCTGTTTTCAAGGGTCATTACGGACCGTCTCGAGCATAGGCTTTATGAGCCTTCCGAACAAGCCGCATTCATACGCTGCGGCAGGTTATACAGAAGACCGAAGAGTATAATTTGCCACTTTGCTTAGCGTTTGCGGACTATGAGAAAGCCTTTGATTCGGCTTTTGAGGCATGGGCTGTGCTCGAGTCTCTCCAACGATGCCGTATTGACTATCGGTACATCGAAGTGTTGCAGTCTTGTATAATAATGCCACTTTGTCGGTCTGAGTACAGGAAGAAAGATCCAAGGCGATCCCTTTAAAAGAGGCATAAGTCGTAATTTCTTCGAAACTGTTTACGGCTACTTTTGAGAAGCGTTCAAGCTCCTGGAATGGAAAGAATTGCATCAATGTCAATGGCGAATACCTCACTCACATTCGGTTTGCCGACGATAAATAGTAGTCATGGCAAAATCGATAGAAGAGCTCAGCACGATTCTGGAAGGCCTCAATCGGGTTTCTCAACAGTCTTAAGATGAACATGGTCAAGTCGAAAGTCAAATGTGATTCCCATGTTGTACCCTTTTCGATTTATATTGGAAACTCGGTTCTTGAAGTCGTTGACTCGTACGTATACTTAGGATAAGTAGTCCAGTTGGTAGGTCCGACTTCAAGAAAGAGGTCAATCGTCGAATCCAACTCGGCTGATGATGAAATTGCGTAGCCTCTTCTCATCCAAAATACCTCAGTGCCTCAAGTCGAAAGTTTTAGACCAGTGTATGTTGCACGTGATGACTTATGGCACATAAACGTGGTCTCTCACTATGGGCCTTATTAGTAAGCTCCAATCAGCCCAACGAGCTATGGAAAGGGCTATGTTCGGAGTCTCTCTGCGAGATTGAATGAGAAATGAGGAGATCCGTAGAAGAACCAAAGTTACCGACATAGCCCAACGGATTGGCAAGTTGAAATGGTAATGAGCTGGGCACATAGCGCGGAGGACTGATGACCGATGGGGTCGAAAAGTTCTCGAGTGGAGACCACGTACCGGCAAGCGCAGCGTACGACGTCCACCCACAAGGTGGACGGATGACCTTATTAAGACCGCAGGATCGCGCTGGATGCAAGCCGCTTCCAACCGGTCTTATTGGAGATTCATAGGAGAGGCCTATGTCCAGCCGTGGACTTCTTATGGCTGATGGATGGATGGATGGATGATATTTCTTTTGTTTGTTAATTTCAACAATCGAGCTTTCCTTTATGTATAATTTACAAATATTAGACAAACGTGCAAAATATATCACGCTTAGTTTTACTACTTAGCTTAGCAGAGACTGTTAGACTAATGTAACAATACAAAAAGGCGGCGGTTGACAGCATTTCGGTCAAGACGAGACAAAACGCGTCCCATTACGCTTATAACGCTACAGCGCTCTGCCTATATGACGATACTCACTAATTCACTATGTAAAGCGAGAGAAAGAGAGAATGAGGACTTTCGCACTTGAATTTCATCCTTAGCACGTAGTTATATAGTCATTGGTTAATGGTACATTAGGCGTAATTTTATACATGGAAAAAGTGTTACAGCAACTAGATGACAATAATGTAATACGAATAATGTATTACGAAGGAGTTAATATGTGAATTTTAAAAAAATCGTAGAAAAAACCGGGTTTATAACTAGAAAAAAACCGTGTTTCTAATGCGGTCGGTTACCCGGTTTTTTCGGTTTTCGGTTAACCGGGTTGCATGCCCTATTGTCGAGTATAAAGAATGTAGAGTCCCGGTACCGCAGCGGTGAATGTGGTTACTGTCCGCACCCGCGTGCCGTGATAATGCGGTGCTGTTATCATTACAGAAAAGAAATTATATGGGTATGGGTAGGCCTATTTTTAGCAATCGACTGCTAAAAGGCCGGTACAGTGCAATACATTTTACTCGCTCCTATATTGATAAAAAAACCTTTTCCAGAAATATACAGTTTATTATTAATCAGTTTGTCAAGATCCCAGAGAGATGCAGGTTCAAATCCTGCGAACGCGACAATTTTTTTAAATGTTTATCACAAAAATAATAATAATAATAATAAATCGCAGGGGCGGCTTTGTGGCGAGCCGTCGGTGAGTGGCGACACCGCGAACCCCGATTCCCTGGGGCTAAATAAGACCCCTGACTCCTTTCTTGCCTTAACCGGCCGGCTAGGAGTGGAAACCGCAAGAGCTAAGAACCAAAGCTCCAGGGTGGAAGTGTTAAAGGGCATAACGCCGCTAGTAGCTCTTAGTGAACGCGCAGCACACCTCTCGACACCCTAAGCCGTCCACACCAATGCTGCCCTTCCGGCGCCAACTTAAGGTAGCCTTTATGGGGGGCCCATTTAGTGGACGGCAAGTCACCACCTGCTACGAAATTTTGAAATGGGGCATATATAGCGGGTGCCGAACCTCATTCCATAGTCCAATTTTACAGAACATTTAATATTTCACCTCAATAGCCCAGTTTCAATATTTCAAGTCTTTTTATATGCCATAGTTTGTCTACAACGCTATCCTTTTTATACGTACTGCTGTTTTTTTATATTTCAATTGTAAAAAGGGCCTCTCAATGTTGGCTTAGGCTCCATTGATGCCTATTAAAGGACCAGGCCAAGCCTGTGAATTCGACATAATAATAATATATACTTTATTGTACACCAAACAAAAACAAATACAAACATTCTTAGGACTAAGTAAATTTACAGGGTACAAGGGCGACCTTATCGCTCATAGCGATTTCTTCCAGGTTAAAGAAGAAAGAAAGTTTATCAAGTATCAAAAATGTAGAGTCGCAGTACCGTAGCGGTGAATGTGGCGTCTGCCCTCAACCGGGTGCCGTGATAACACGGTGCCGTTATCACTGCCCGGTGAATAGTGTGCGCATAGAAATACAAATATAGTTCTCTTCTAGGACTTTTACTTTTTGCCAACATTTTACTACAGGATGTTACACCCGCTCCTAAAAATTAATAGATAAATTAATAAAAAAAATAAAAGTTACGACGTAGGTATGTGAATCCATCGATTTGTACTGAGCCAGTGTAGTAAATATGGTCCAATTGTCCTTCTTGCTCTTGGGCAGGCATATGTCTACAATCTAAGGCTTCTAGGCCTACAATCAGCGATGGACTGCTAAAATCCGGTACAGTACAGTACCTTTTATTCGCTTTTATATTAATAAAAAATTGTTTTCCAGAAATATCCAATTTATTAATAAGTTTGTCAAGTATCAAGAACGTAGAGTCGTAGTACCGCAGCGGTGAATGTGGCGACTGCCCGCACCCGGGTGCCGTGATAACACGGTGCCGTTATCACTGCCCGGCTAATAGTGCGCGCATGGAAATACGGCCACGGGTCTCCACCAGGACTTTTACTTTTTGCCGATAATTGGAGTTTTGTAGCCGTAACTTGAGTTCTATAATCACACACTTCCTTTACCCATATACCTATTTTCAAATCCAACTGTTCATCAATATTTCATAGCTTTTGTTAAAAATTATGGTTGTCTGTAATTTCAATACAATATTATGTGGAAAACTATATACTACTACATATATATTTACGTAGGTATATACATACATACTTAACCTGTTAAGTGAAAAAGCCTAAAATAAATAACGCCTTATTTTTACAAGCTTTTATTTAACTTGCAATGTAGGTATGTAAGTATGTAAGTTCGGGTGGAATCTTGCAAGTTAAACTTGACCAACTTCCCGGTTTTCGATTAAGCTGAAATTTTGCACGTATGTGTACATATACTGTACCAGCCTTTTTAATAGTCCACTGCAGGATGTAGGCCTACCCACAAAGGGTGATTGGGCCATATCCACCACGCTGGCCCAGTGCGGGTTGGTGGATTCACATACGCCATCGAATTTCTTCTACGGACGTATGCAGGTTGCCTCACGATGTTTTCCTTCACCGAAAAGCCAGTGGTGTGAAATTCCGTACATAAATTCCAAAGAACTCATTGGTACGGGACCGGGGATTTGAACCCACGACCTCACGATTGTAAGGCGGGTGTCACTACCTCTTGACCACCATGGCTTGTACATATATCGCATGACAATGCAATATTATGGTACCCTGGAGCTGATGAGTCGGAAGGTGGCCATAGGAACTCCTCTACTGATATACTCAAGATAGACCCGTCGTTTTTGGGCTCGTTTTACTTTTCTTGGGCACTTTGCTGGTATATGATATCCAGGATCTCAAAAGCTTGTATTGAAAAAGTTATATTTTTATAATAATTTATTTGTGTATAAAACGCCTGTTCCATGGAGAAGATAAATATTCGTTTTTTGATCTTAAAATACGTAAAAACCTTTCGCTCAACTTTTTACTCGTAACTTTCATCCGCGACGTTCCATCAATCGTCTTCCTCACTTCGGTCTTCGCGATAAAAAGCACTTAAATATCGTCTCAATCCACTCTTGAGGCAATTACAGCATCGACAGATGGACAGACTTTTAAGGGCAAAAATTATATTAATGATTAATACTTTGTAACTCGCTGCGTCGGTATTTTCCAACGCAACGAGATAGTTTCTTATGAGTACATTCATTTACTGGATGAGAATGAGGACAGTTGTGTGGAAACTAATATCTAAAAGCAAAGCAAACACGAGCAAAAATGTATTACAATTTATAAATGGCCATCGTAAAAATACTTATTACGTTTTAATGAATTTTAAAATTTTTAAAATGAAACACATGCAAAATAGTTTCTTTATTTTTATAACCACATTTAATTAGACACTTAAAAATATTTTTCAATTTTGATAAAATCTAAAATCACTCTAGTAGAAAGTTTTGCTTTTAAAATAATTGTGTTAGCAACAGTGTGGCAATGTCACTTATTCAAGTTCAAATACATATATCCTGAAGTTGGTTCATAGGTACAATAACAAGTGTTACAGGATTAATATTTTTTATTAAGGTCTAGATACAAATATGCCTTTCCAACATACATTAGGCACTGGCTTACTTATCAGTTATTATGATCGTAATATAAGGAACATAAGTTAGTCCAATTAGTATTTATAAATACTCGTATTATGATACAAAAAATAATGATATTTCTGGTAGTGAAATCAACATTAGTAATCCCATGCATAGACTTAGCATACTCAAAATCGTATTTTTTCTTATTCTAACGTTAGCCATAAATGCCTATTGCTAGACCAAGCCCCATATAGAAAATCTATAGATTTTCTGTAGGACCAATTAGAAAATGTTCTAATCCAGTCAGTTTTTCAGATTTTTATCAGTGTGGCTGATTTTTTGAGTATAAAGTAGGTATATTACCTCTCTCTTTTGTGTATATTACTCACTACAAACAATTCAAGAAGCCTTACCTTGTATACAGGCAATATAATAAAAGTTAAGGAGCAAAACACTCGATGGACATTCACATTTATCTAAAACCCTAAAGTTATCTAAATAGGCAGTTTAAGCTGGATGCAAGTTGCTTCCAATAAGTTTAGTTGAAAACTCATCGGTGAGCTTCGAGCAAATATCTACAGAGCTACAGTCCCTAAGTGAAAGTAGTAAAAAAATGTCCGAGCGCCGTCATACATACCGACTTAGATATTTACATTAAATAATTCACAATGACCCGTTTTCTCGAATCTCAACGCTATGTCACCTAATTAGTGCTTGTAACCGAACGCTTTGACCTCGTATAGCGTTTTAGTCGGCTCTCAATTGCCTTACGACTAATTAAAAATCCTGCCCACTATGTAGCTTGGGCAGGGTTTTGTCTTGGACACTTTTTTGCACGATTGTGACTCTATAGATATTTGCTCGCAGTCGGTGAGCCATAAATTTCTATCAGTTGACATACTACAACATATTCATATAACGATGGTGACTGCTATCAAAACAAATCTCAAAGTTCCATCGTTAGCACCAAACCTAATTCCCCTTGTTCTTGATAACCGCCCACTCATAATTTTGACCAGTCGTCGTACCGATAACCCATTAGCATATGCTCGATCGCGACTCAGTGATATCATTAATTAACTTTACTGTGTCCGCCTGGTTTTGCCGGAATATACCTAAACCTCGGATTAGATCCGTATTGTTCAGGAATTGTTCTGATTTAATAATTAATGTGTAAAGTACGGCGAAGCGATAACGGATATCTATGTGACTCTACGATTTTCCTGTCGTTAAAAATTGAGATTTTGTGAAAATAGATTTAGGTTTTTGTAGAAGCTAGTTTGGAAAACCGATGGATCAAATTTTTGGTTCATTATTTATCTATTAAATAAAAAATCATGTTTTTAAATAGTAATGGTATGATTAGGTAGGTACCTAACACTAACAACTTTTGTTCTACGACCTTCGTCAAAACTCAAAAAAAAACAGCTGTTCCATACATTTTGTCGGGGGAGAACTATATTTTTCTATGAAACAGCAAACATTTTTTTAGTTTTGACGAAAGTCGTAGTACAAAAGTTGTTAGTTTTGATGTACAGAATAAGCCCCTAGAAGGATGCTAATTGATTAGAAATAACCCTGTATAATTGCTTAATTTTCATTAGAAATCCGAGAGCAATATTTTAATAGTAATAGAGTTTGAGAAATGTTTTCAAAATTTCATACATGAAACAGAAAAGTTTACAGATATTTTTAGTACACAAGCCCTAAAATCCACATTAAATTGGATATTCGAAAAACAAACATGTACAAGTGTAATTTATTCAATCTAGCTATAGTTATATTAACATACAAAACGCTGATATATGTTATAGTAATATTTATACGGCTAGATTTTTATACAGGGTTACCGGTAATTAATAAGCATCCTGTAAAGGGCATATTCTGTGCATCAAAGCAATCATATTTTGTTCAACAAATTCTGAAAATTCGTATTTGTTTTCTTCCATACAAAATGAAAAAAAATTATTTGACCGATCTAAACATATTTAACTCTATGTAAAAAGTGCGCGCTTCGCCACCCGCCAAACTTGAACTTCAGAGGAGATACTGTGTAAATATCAATAAGGTATGTAAAAAAGAATTACCTATTTATATATATGTTAATTCCACTTTTTACAAAAAAAACAGTGAAATTTGTTGAGATTTGGGAGAAGTTATAGAACCATAGATGTTTGATTTGATGAACAGAATATGCTTAAAAGGATGCTAATTGATTACCAATAACCATGTATGTAACCATTGTAAGACTTTTAAAATGAAATCCAATTATTAGAAGTACTTCATCTTTAGTAAACTGACAATGCGTCGTGTCTTGTGCACGATTGGTGCCATCATGTTTTCCTGTTTCACCCTTGTACTAAAACAACTTTTTAGTGAAAATTCTAAACGAACAGCACAGTGTTTATTGATTTATTGGTGCTAACAGAGTATGTATGTACGTAAAAATGTGTGCATACTACAGTACGAATATAAGCCAAAGTGCATATTAAAAGAATGCTTCTTGAGTAAATAAACTCTGCTCGCTGTATAGTTAAAAAAAATATGAACCAATCAGCAATCGTTTTACTATCAACTTTTTTTGACGGAGAATGTGCTAGGTTTACTAAAATTTGAATGTTTTATTTCATTTTTGACCGACGAAAAGGAGGTACTCAATTCGACGCGTATTTTTATGTTTACGCATAACTTTTTACGTAGTAGTCTGATTTCAATAACCTTTTTTTAATTGGAAAAAGTATACTTCAAAATTGATCCCATTGAAATTTTATCGAAATCAGCTGAGCCATTTTTGATAAATCAACAATAATGTGAAATTGCTACATTCTGTACACGGTTGAAGTAGGTCTTGCTGTTTTTTGCGAAAAATAATTATTCTTAATAGACGCAATCTATCTATTATTTAGCCATTTGCCATCACCTGCTGGACATATGCCTCCCTCATAGATCTCCAATGAGTCCAGTTGGTAGCAGCTTCCATCCAGAGCGATCCTGCAATCTCAATGAGGTCATCCGTCCACCTTCTGGAGGATGTCCTACGCTGCGCTTGCTGGTACATGGTCTCCATTAGATAACAATCCGTGCTACGCAAACTTTAAGCAAAAAGTAACACAGCAGAAACCGCGGTCAAAAGTCTACTCAACTAGAGCTCCTACCGTCCTTGATCTCGCGTTGTTCGACTAATCAATAGTTAATTGATAAGCTCCATAACATTATGCCGATGTTATTGATACCCGGATAATGTAATTAAATGCAACTGTCGTGTTGTCTTGTTTGCTTCAAAAGTTTCGCGTGATTTGTCCCTGTCAAATTATAATGCACTTGACATTGTGAATTACAATATTGTTTGTTTGTTTGATAAAGGAAGTTTGTTTTAGTACCGGAAGGGCTACTTGTTTATTTTAGCAATTGTAAGGTTAAATCAAGATTTATTTTAGGTATATCAGCTTTGTAGTTTGAGATTAGACACATGGAAAGTAAATGTATTGTAAAATTAAATGTATTGGTAGAGTAATTAAGTATTTTAGCATCAATGCGTATGTGCCTTTTTAATTGAAATTTGATCACTGGTATTTTTAATTTCTAATTTATCATAACAAAAAGTATTATATTTTCTGTTGTTAGTCATAAGTTATCAGAATGTACTTTTATTGACCTGATAATAATAAATAAATATTAGGGGTAATCTTACACAAGGTCTCTGATCCCAAACTAAGCAAAACATGTACATTTTTCAATAGATACTTATATATATATAAATATTTTTATTACCTAAATAACACCCAGGCACAGAGCAAACACCTATGTTCATCACATAAATATTTTACCCTGGAAGGGAATTGAACCCACACCTCTTTGACCCAGGAGTCAGGGTCACTAACCACTGATCCACCGAGGCAGTCAATAATAGGCAGTCATAATAATGACCGATAGTAAGAAAAATGAAAAGTAACTACTTCGAAGTGTACCCACGAAGTGCGATACCTTTCATAGGTAACTCTATGTCCAGGAATGAAATAAAACATAACGTAACATAATTACGTAACTAAAAATCATAATTATGTATATAAGGTGCGCTCGACAGCATAAGTAAGTGTAGGCATACTCAAATAACCGGCGTTATACTCAATGAGTCGTAGTAAAACTTTATTGTAACCATAAATGCCCAGGATTCAGATTTTCTTGTCTAGGTAGTAACTCACATTTGATTTCATTATTTATCTAATATGTACACATTAGCTTTAGTAATAATATATTAATAAATTTACCATAGACAATTTCTGTTAGTGTACTGAACTCAATAAAGTGTTATAAACTTATTTTAATGAGGTTGTAAAGACGTTAATGTAAGGGTAGCCAGGTCATATCTTTCAAGTTATTAAATATTTTAGTATTATTTCCGAATAAATCATATTAGGTACTCTTAGGTACTCAACACATCTAGCTTATTACAGTCATTGTAAGAATAAAATCCTAGACATTAAGATACAGGAAAACGAAAGGATGCTCTTAAAAGTCCATTAAGTTAATAAGAGTGATGAGAATTGGTCTTAATGTCAGATTCTTGAATAATTTACGTTATTTTATCACGGTCATAAGTATTTTATATCCATATTGCTACTGTTAAGATAAATATACAGTAAAACTACAAATCAAGAAACGAGAATCATTTAAATATCATAAAAAATATCAAGCACTATCTGAATCTGTCCAGAATTACCACAGATGCGGAAAGGCGTGGAACTATGTAGTTGTCCCCTTTTTATCTTAAATGGCATTGTTAATTTTTTTTGTCCTCATATAAAAAAAAAACATACCTACCACTAAAAACGCGAAACATATATTTTTTCAAATCGTATCATAGTGTATCATAGTATCGCACCTCAATACAATAGCCACGCCTACGTAAAGCGTGACGTCGAAGACGACCATTGACATTTTTCTGTTTTAAAATCACGACTTTAGTGTCATTGACAAAAAACAAAAATATGTGCTCAATATTTTTCGGTAATAATAGGCTATTTGACTAGTTTTTTGGAAATCATTTTAAATTATTCGTTAATACATAATAAGCACACTACATTTATATTTCCGAGAGATCTAATGTATTAAAAATGAAAATAAAGTGTCAAAGAATAGATATTCAAGATCCCGCCAAAACGATATTCTGTAATGGCGTTGGTTTGTGACGTCACACACTAGTAAACAACGTTAGTTAATACTAGTACACATCTAGAAATTGTCAAAAAATACTTTAAAAGTAACTTACAGATCCAATAATATTACTCCAAGAACACAAAACACAAATTACACAAACAACAGTAAATCGAAAGAAAGAAGAAAAGAAATTATTGTTTACTAGCATGTAACGTCACCAGAGTTGCCGCCTTTCTTAGAGCGTTCACGTCACAGATAATATATCAAAAAAAATCTTGTATTAGTCCGTGCGATTTGCGAAAATTAGACGTATTTTAGTTTATAAAAATGAAATATGTCTTTTTCACGCTATTATCTGTATGGATAACCACAATCAATAGTATATTTTCAATGTCGTCAAATAGCCTATTTAACTAACACACTTACAACACTATTCTATTTCTTTATAATTATATTGTACATAGTGTAGTTTAATTTGTATGTAGTTAGTAGTAAATAGTAGTAGTAGTAAATATTTATTATTATTGCAATGTCATTTAAGTTGGTCCGATCACATAAGCTACCAGACTAAACTAACACACTAATTATGTTTTTGGGCACCTAGGTAAATAAAACCCTGTGTCTTCTCCATCGGTCGACTTTGCGGACCCTATCAAATGCCTGTCCGTGCAAACAGGACTCAAGTCCCGCGGCGACGTTTCGACGAACAAAATTAAGCTATAAAACTTAACGAGGCCATCTCCGAAGTCTTTCGCAGTACATAAATTATCATATTATTCCGAAGAAAATCGAGGGGACCGAATCGACATTCGAGCTGTCAAAATACCAAACCTGTTGCAGTCATGGAGATCTAACGAGAGGCTTTCTCGTTACCTGCACCGTCAAGTCAGACCATATGTAACAAATATAGTATGATAATTTCAGCATTTTTCTTTTGCAGATTTGGATAAGTGATTTGTTGTGCTCTTGGAGTAATTATTCTATAATTATAGACACTACGCGTAGTTTGTAACTTAATAGGGAGATCTACTTTGACAATTTCCGCACTCGCCTATTCATACGTTTTAAACAAAATAAAATTACCGAGAAAGATTTACAAATAAATAATCTTAAGTAGGTAATCATAATATTGCAGTTATTTTTTAAAGCATTGTGCTATAATTGCTTAATTGCGTAGCGCTCTCGTAGCGTAGTTTGACTAGGTGTTTGTCAGCGATCACCGAAATTAAGCAACGTTCCGCACGGTCAGTATTTGGATGGGTGACCGCGGGTGGCATTTTCCAACTGAGCGCTACCGTGGCTCGGATGACACGTTAAATTGTAGGTCCCGGTTGTTTTAACCGTTTAGCCATGTCAGAGGCCTTCAGGCGGCCTAAAAACTCTGACACCAGGGCTAGCCACCCGGCCTATACGAACTTACTTACTTTTTATAATTGCTTTTCAAATGACGAAGATATTCAAAGATATTATACATTTTATACCTTGTAAGCTGTTTTTAAGGGTCATTACGAATCGTCTCGAGCGCAGGCTTGATGACTTCCAGCCTTCCGAACAAGCCGGGTTCCGAAAAGGCTTTGGCACCATGAACCACATACATACGCTGCGGCCAGTTATACAGAAGACCGAAGAGTATAACTTACCACTTTGCTTAGCGTTTGTGAACTATAAGAAAGCCTTCGATTTGGTCGAAACATGGGCTGTGATTGAGTCTCTCCAGCGATGCCGTATTGATTATCGGTATATCGAAGTGTTGAAGTGTTTGTATAATAATGCCGCTATGTCCGGCCGAGTACAATAAGAGAGCTCGAAGGCGATTCATTTGAAAAGGGCCGTCAGACAGGAAGTCGGTTTGCCGACGATATTGTGGTCATGGCGAAGTCGATGGAAGAGCTCAACACGATGCTCGAAGCCTTCAATCGAGTTTCTCAACAAGTGGGTCTTAAAATGAACATGGATAAAACTAAGGTCATGTGTAATGTCCATGTTGTACTCAACTCATTAGTAGTCCAGCTAGGTAAGTCCAACGTTAAGGAAAAGGTCGATCGCCGAATCCGACTCGGCTGGGCAGCGTTCGAAAAATTGCGTGACATCTTTTCATCCGATATACCTCAGTGCCTCAAGACGTATATATAGTTTTTTCAGTGCATTGCGAGACGGCTCCGCGTGCTAGCACTCGCCAACTTGAGAAAGGTCGCCGAATGCGACCGAAACTATAGTCGTTACGACTATCCCCACACGTGAGTTCATTCCCGTTATATATAGTATAAAATGTGTGAAAACCACGTTAATTTCCATAGTAAAACGTATATATAGCTATTTTTTACTTATAGCTAGCTGACCCGGCGAACTTCGTTCCGCCTAACAGTCGATTAACGTAGCCTAAGTTACTCCTTATTGCATCAGCTACCTGCCAATAAAAGTCCCATAAAAAACGGTTCAGCCATTTCAGAGATTAACCGGAACAAACAGACAAACAGAAATTGTAAAAAAAAATATTTTGGTGTATGTACCATATATTCATATGCATGTAGTAATAATCGGTTATTTCAATATTACAAACAGACACTCCAATTTTATTTGTTTGAATAGATGTCTGACACGTGTTTTCAATTTACAGTTTTATTTATCATACCAAATTATTTTCCTTTAATTTTATATCATTTAGAATGTATAAATGCGCGAGTGAGAAAGCGTGCAATAGCGTTTCGTGCAAAACTAGGTCTCCACCAAATCGACACGACATATCCCATTTCATGAGATTTGTGGTTACAGTACATAATAATGATTATTATTTTCGAGTTTAATATCGCAGCGGTAGTATGACCTTTTCACTCAGAGGTTTTTTTCTTAATTTAGATGCGGTTATCATCAAACGTTGATCTGGATCGGTGGCGGGCGAGGCTGCTACATCCGTTTTATAAGGTCTTTCGACCACGCCTAGCTCAAATGGCCGATGCCTATAGCCTAGTTGACTATTACGCACTAGTCTGGCACTCGGTGCTCATAATAATTACTTACGCGGACTACATATTAAATTATGTGCGTAGGCATTATAAATTGTGTAATGAATCGGTGCGATATTATTCGTTTTTAGAGAATAAGGATGGTGAATGGTTTAAATTCAATTTTTTTATTGAGTTTATAATCATGAAACTTATAATTTTACCAAATAGAACTTTTATTTTGTCTTTAAAGCAGCAATCAGAAAAAAATTAACTGCGGTAAAATAATCCATTCAATAGATTCATTCAATATAAATACCGGACAAAATCATTTCCAAATATACTCGAAGAAGACATTGTTTCGAAAATGTAGTAATTACATATGAATGGAAAATACTATTGTTGTTTACATACATGGAAAATATTATTGTTTATTTACGACAGTCAAGAATATAAATATTTCCAAATTTTAATTACTTTCTGCATACGATTGCTTAACCAAAAATTATTTATTCCAATGCAAATAAATTTCAGCGAACAATACCTTTCCTGACCCGAATTAGTAATCAAAATTAATGTTTCGCAAACGCAAAGTCAAGATAAAAGTCGATATAATTGAAAATGAAAGTAAACGCATTACAATATCGAGCAAACTGCAACATGATTTATGTCAACATACAGAGCTGTTTTATATTGCTGTAACCTCAGACAAAATAAATGTGGACAAAGCTTACCTATATAAAGTTCAATATGGAGACTCGCCAGTTTTAACCTGAGGCAAAATAATTATTAAAGTAGCTTATAGGTATATTTCTCAGATTTCAGTCTACCGAAAAATGACCAAGTGATGCTGAGTCAAAATTGAACGCCACAAACAATCACTAATCATCATCATTTCAGCTGTAAAAAGCCTACTGTTGGATATAAGCTTTTAAATCGATTGCCTAGAAAACTGATCTTAAGCGATTTGCATTCAACGCGATCTTGCGGGAAGTAAGCTAAGAGTGACCAGTATGTTAATACCTCGTCCCCCTCAAAAAGTGCACATTTCTTTCCACAGCATTAAGTGATGTATGCTTCATCCTTTTTTTAAAAGTCTAAGGCCATAATATACTTGCAATTCTGCCAATTATATTTGACATTTCACCAGTGATCTGACTCCCTTAATTAGCTGAAAATAAATTACAGTTTTAATAAATGATAATTAATGATATTGCTTTTTAAATGTAATATAATTTTGATGAGTCCATTTGAGAGAACGATATATTTAATCCAACAAAAACATTTCCATGTGAAATATAGCCAAGACTACAGTACGCACTTTCAAAAAGTTGTGAGATCTTATGTAGAACCAAGCTTCTAACTCTACACGTCTTAAACTACAAGTCCTTACTTCACAAACTCTACACCTTATTCTACACTAATATATGCGACTTGGCTGTTTCGTTACAACAAGAACTAAGTGAACATAATACAACAGTTAATTAATCTTCACTTTACGCCCATGTGTAGAGTTTTTAAGTAAGGACTTGTAGTTTAAGACGTGTAGAGTTAGAAACTTGGCTCTACATAAGATCTCACAACTTTTTGAAACTGCGAAATTTGGTCTGGGCTACATTTCACATGGAAATGCTTTTGTTGGATTTCACTTCTTTTTGTAGATTATTTATAACAAGATGTACTTTTATCGATTTTCAGATTCCTAGCTTCAAAACTTGAGAAAGTCTAGTACCAACGTTTATTCCCCAGTTTTAAGGGTTGGGGGGTGATTTAATAAAAATCCTGAAGTACGTGTTTTATTATTTATAACAAAGAGCCTCCATATCAATTTTTAGACTTCTAGCATTAAAATTAGTGAAAGTCTCATACAAGCTTTCATCCCCCAGTTTTAGGGGTTGGGGGGGTGATTTATGAAAAACCCTGAAATACATATTTTATTATTCATAACAAACAGCATTCTTATCGATTTATAATTTTCATATTAGAACATGAAAATTAGTGGAAGTTTTCATCCCCCAGTTTTAGGGGTTGGGGGGGTGATTTATGAAAATCCTTTAAAATACGTATTTTATTATTCATAACAAAGAGCCTTCTTATCAATTTCTAATTTTCATGTTCTAAGGTGAAAATTAGTGAAAGTCTCATACAAGCTTTCATCCCCCAGTTTTAGGGGCTGAGGGGTGATTTATTAAAAACCCTGAAATACGCATTTTATTATTTATAACACAAAGAGCCTTCATATAAATTTCTAGACTTAATATAGTATTAAATAAATAGATGTTATTTATCGATAGTTCGTAAAGAATAAGTGTTTAATGTTGAAAAATATATAAATATCAATAATTATACAAAATTGTATTACAATTAATACATAATATTGTATTATCATTAGAACCAAAGGTGTGTACCAAATATTAGATCAATCTGTCAACGGAAAGGGCGTCAAATTAATTTGAATTTAATTCAATCACTAGATTTGACCCAAAAACCGGGCAAGTGAAGCTCCCGCAGAAAGTGGCGCCGTTTTGCCTCTTTTTGCCACGGCCCTCGTATATTCGCAACTAGAGAAAAGAATATGCCCATATTCGAACTTAAAAATTCTATAAATTTAAACCAAGTGCATGCTAAATTTCATGGAGATCGGATGAGCGGTACTTGAGTTATTGTTGTCCCAGTAGACTCTGACACCTCGCTTACGTTCGGACAATAACATCCAGACACAGAGCAAACACCTATGTTCATCACATAAATATTTGCCCTGAGTGGGAATCGAATACACGCCTCTTTGATCCAGGAGTTAGGGTCAACCACTCAGCCACTGAGGAAGTCATTCAATTCACACGCTGCTAAATGCTACTACAACTTGATGTAGGTACATTTTGTATATAGGTGGGTTTTATATTTTGTATACTTAATGTTGGTAACTTACCTAGTATAATAAAATAGCAATATAATCATATCGTCTCATGTTACTCAAGAGGCCCTCACTTAATTTGCCATCATTTCTTTTCAAAATAACCATATCTTCAACTGACTTTTACACTTCGCTACAAAATAAAGAGCCAATTACTACGCAATGCAAAACGCCTCAGTGTTGACATATTGTCTTTATTTAATTACCTTAATTGAGGTCTTCAGGTACATAATACGCGCGAGGAATAAATAACACTTAAAATACGATATTGTACACCTTTTGTGGCCTTGAGTTAATTACTTTGAAGAAGACTTTCCACGTGATACAATGAGTAGGATCCACAATGCAATTTTGTGTAAATAATTGCTATCTATTTATAAAAAATACACACATACTATAAACATTATTTTTAACCGACTTCCAAAGAAGAGGAGGTTCTATGTTTGTCTGTATGTATTTTTTTGTGTATGTTCATCGATATTTTCGGCAATTGGGAATCAAATCGAAAAATATTTTTTTAGTTTGAAGGGGTATACTCGTGAGGTATACCCTTCATTTAAATTTTATCGAAATCAACTCAGCCATTTTTGAATCAACAATAATTCAAAAATTGTATACATCAATTCGAGCGAACTATTCAAATTTCTTACGTGATTGAGTTAAGTAAGTTTTCTTTTTAATCTATACTAGGGTCTAGTGAATTCAGCGTGGTAACGATTCCAGCATGTTTAGCAACTGTTAGTGGCTAAGTAGTTTTATTGTCTATCCATCAGCCGAAGCACGTCCACTGCTGGACATAGGCCTCCCCTATGGATCTCCAATAAGACCGGTTGGAAGCGGCTTGCATCCAGCGCGATCCTACGATCTTAATGAGGTTATCCGTCCACCTTGTGGGTGGACGTCCTACGCTGCGCTTGCCGGTACGTGGTCTCCACTCAAGAACTTTTCGACCTCATCGGTCATCAGACCTCCGCGCTATGTCTCCTGCCCATTGCCATTACAACTTGCCAATCCGTTGGGCTATGTCGGTAACTTTGGTTAGTCTACGGATCTCCTAATTTCTGATTCGATCTCTCTCGGTATTATTGTACTTATTGTGTATTGTTGTAGTCAGTAAAAACACTTACCCACTAGACCCAAAAAGCTATTTACTTTAGAGCTTAACGCAAAAATTTATTTAGGTATATTACAGTTAAAATTTCTTTGTTATAGATTCCAAAATATGCCGCAAATTATTCTTACATGCTAAATAAGTTCTCGTATTTCATAAATAGTCGATACTGCAAATAAAATCTCGGAACGCAATAACGCCAGATGCCACTCGAGGTATTGACGTAAATATTCGACACTATCGAGCTGTCTGTTACTAAAAGTCACAGTCATCGCTCGTAAATAAATTGTAGCGTGAATCATGAAGACAATTAGTACCTTACTGACGTCTACGGACCTACAGAGAAATGGACGTCACAGCGAGTCATGCTGTAGATTATAAGCAAAATAAAATATGTAACTACAAAGCTTGTTGTACTATAACACTTTCCATTTCTACTGGTTGATGACGAATGAAGTAGTAAGTTAGGTTATCGTAATCATGACATCATATTATTACGATGACCTACAGTGTAGTCTCTATTATATAGCGTAGTCTATGGCGATGTGTTTTATTCTAAATAGTATTGGTTCAAAATGGCTTGTCATCCTGAAACTAAACTTTGAATTGATATAACGCTGGCTGTTTTGCAAAGTAAAAGAACTTTCAGAGGTATGTATACAGGATTATTCAGAAAGTGTTTATTAACTTTATTAAAAATACTGTATACCGCTGCATGCTGATATTTTTCTGGATTTCTATTTGAAACCGTTAAGTTTTTTTTTTTTGATTTTCGAGTTGACCCATGGTACGAGTTGTTTAATGTAACGGTCTAAATAAATGTTTTTCAATTAAATGTACTCTTTTAAACTCTTTATGAATAGTTTAATTTATGTAATATGAACTTTTAGCAAAAAATCAGCTGTTCCATAGTAAGTACATTTTGTTGTTGAAGTTTTTCTATGGAACAACTGATCACTTCGGTGTTGGTCCCATAGTAAAACTAGTTCATAATGATTTAAATGTCTCTGTACTTTGCAAAACAACATTTTGTGTTTACCCAAGACTAATTTCTTGCGTTTTATTTCTCATTCCATTGCATTTTGTTTTTTCATCCGTTGCCATGAATTCGACAAATAATGTCGCTATCACTGAATATAATTAAAGGAAATTACAAAAGCATTTCATCTCATTATCGAAAATACCGAAGATTGCACCGATCGGTAAAAGTCCGAAACTGGAACAATGCGACTACTGGGCCTTAATTCAGCTACAAGCTGAAACAAAACCGTACATGGCGCACAAAGCATTTTCACTACACATTTACAGTACGAAGAGCAAGGATATGGAACTCTTTGTCTAAAATTGGGTTCTTCTAAGTATGCGTGCGAAACTCTTTGCTAAGAATTAAGTTTATCTAAGTAAGCGTGTTAAGCTGGAAACATACTATCGGACGCGGCTTACGGACGCGACTGACAGCCGCAACTGACAAGTATTTAGGTAATGAATGTACACTGAGCCGTGCACACTATCGGACATCAGCCACGGATGTCACCTTGGGCTGACCTTGAGCGTTCGGACGTCCGAGAGCGATCTGGCGAGCCGGATATTTTAAGACTTGCACACTGCTATGTCGCTGCTGTCAGTCGCGTCCGTCAGCCGCGTCCGATAGTATGTTTCCAGCTTTACACCCAATAACATCACTGTTTAAGATCAAGCAGGATAATTATGGTGAAATACGAACAAAATCTAGAATAAAAAAAATAAAAACGTAATTTTGCTACCTAAAAGCTATCAAAAAGTCATGTTACGGTTTATGACGTGACAGCGAGGGTGATGTTTTAACATTTTCTGAGGTGGGAAAGCAGATAGAGTATTATACGGTTCAGATTCATCTGATGTTAGTGGAATTGGCCCGCAGCTCGAGTACGCGTACTTATAACGTCCGAGTATACAATTACAGGTTCCCAGAAAATCGCTCAAAGTGCATGCTGAAACTCGCACCTTGCCATATTCGTACCGATTCCCGGTTACCACGGGTTCTCGAACGTGTTAAGGTGCTACGTCTCTAGCAAAACTTTTTTTATAAAACAGAGAAGTTGAGAAATACAGCATGACTTTTTATTCAGTGCACAAATTTTTATAGCGCAATAGATATCGTTAATAAAACATTATTTCGCTCATAAAAAGATCAAATTTTTCTTCATCATTTTTTTGTTAAACTATTCCAAAGAAAATTATATTGTATGCACCCTACACTCCAGACAATAACGACCTACCAAAATGTCCTGGGCGTAGGTACGACGCGGCCACGTAGATACTCAGACGTAGGGTGATATTGATTACTCCGTTTATCTGTATACTTTCTCTTGAAGTTATTTCAATATTTTTGTACTAAAGTAAGTAAAACCAATAAAGGGGTTTAACTGTTTGTTTATTATACTTTCCGTTTGCAAAGTATGTGCACTGAAAAAAAAACATCCTGTATGTTCAAGAGTTCTCGAATGTCTTAAGGTGCTACGTCTCTAGCAAAACTTTTTTGTTAAACAGTGAACTTGGGATTAGATTCATTGTTAGTTCATTTTGTTCAACAAATGGGTGTCAGAGACTCATTAATACAATTAAATACATTTAAAGGCGTTAAGTATCTGTACACTAAATTGCCGAAAATTATTACTTACCACCAGTATAAGTAATTTAAAATAACTCAAATGTGTTTGATCATAAAAAATAATTGTACTATTACTAAAACGCACCCAAAAGTTTGCCACGAAACCGGTCATAGTAGTCTGTGTATGTTATGTACTAGTAAATATATCCCATACTTATTTTAACCCGTTGAAAGCGGCTTGCATCTAGCGCGATTCTATAATCTTAATGAGGTCATCCTTTCGCAAAAACACTTACTTTATTTTTCAAAGTAAAACTTCTCTCTGGAGTACATAAAGTAAGAATTAAAATTAAGCAAACTAGAAGATTTTCATCAATGTTGGAAGTTGCAAGGGATATGTTGAACCTTAACACATCGTAGCTAGTAACTCGATCTGAACTCGAAAGATTAAAACTATATAAATTGTCGCGGCGAATGTTTTCGGCAATTTAACCCGAGGCCGCGCCTGTAATGAAGAGTTACGGCGGTGTTGATTTTAACATAATGAGCTGAGTAATTTCTGAAGTGTTTTTTAACAGGAATAGTACACACGGGTTCGAAAAACCACGATCGTTCATCATTTTCATTTCGAATCAAGCACATTTACGGCTGGACATAGTGAACAAACGTATATATACAGACTTTTATACAACCATCACTAGAATCATATTACCTGTAAAACGTCAGTTATTGAACTTGAACCTTCGCTATTGATTTCCAATAAGACCGGTGGAAGCGTCTTGGATCCAGCTTAGTCTTGCGGTCTAAATCAAATTATCTGTTCAACTTGTGCGTTGCTATACTGGAAATTATAGCTTGTCATTAACCTATTAAAACATATTAATTATTTTCTATTATTATTAGTTTAATATCTAAACAAATAACTCTCAAATAAAAATATAAGCAACTTAATTATAATGTAATATAAATTTTATACTATATTATTACTAGGTTCTATTTTATTTTATGTTCCTTTTTTTAGTTTGGTTTTTTATTTTTCTTTTCTTTTTATTTATTTAGTTTTTTTTTGTTTAGTTTAAGTAGGTAGGTTATTTAATTTTATTCATAGTGAAAATCGATATTTGTTATGTTTTTCCGTGTCAATAATGAAATAAATCCTATAATTATAAATGTAGGTATTATAATTTACTTGAAACATTGAAATTAGTGATAACAATAATTACGGAAACTCAGGAAATGTGGGATAATACCATTATCCCAAAATATAACACCAATATCTCAAATTATAACATCAATATATCATCACGTCTGTTGCAATGTGGTGATGTGGTATAATGATAATAAGTTCTCGTAATTATTATTATCACTAATATCAATATTTTTAAAACAATCTATATTGTATTATTATAAAGTTATTTATTTTATTTGATAGTTATTAATTTAGATACCAAACTATGGATCCAAGTAATATATAAAAATATTTTGTAGGCAAAAAAATTAATTTGAAATTCAAATATTCTAACAATAAATCGCTAATATGCAGCGATGCATAGACTATACTCAAAACTATAAATAGATTTATTTCGTTCACTTGTTTGACTGTGTGTATCGAGTGATATGAGCTCTGAGATTTTTTACCAGATTCTCGAGAAAAACGATTAAATGTCATGACTTTTATTGCATTTTAATAAGGCAGGGCTCCGATACCGTACTGCCGCCCCGGGGCTTCGCACTGTTTGTTCGCAGCGATTTTAATATTACAATATTTTATTTATTATATGGAAGATAAGCTTATCTGGAAAAGTAATGGGCACAGTATACATAACTAATGTGAATAAATTAAAATTAAATTGAAAATTCGAATCAAAAATATACATCTGGTAGTAAAAAATGCAGTAATATTCATAAGTAGAAAAGACATCAACGCGCTGCTACACCACTCGTATTTTTCACTAACTTTTACATTGAACTTCTAATTGTTTGAATACATCATATTTTTATAAGTAAATGAGTAAACATTAATCAAATTATTATTTTATTGAAACTTCACGAATCGCTAATCATTCATTATTTTTTTTTAAATGTAATCAATGTGAATGATCCAAGTTGAATTTTAACAAAATCGTATTTGAAACTTGATCTCCTTAAACGCCATAATTGGAAACTAAAAACCAGTACTGATGTAAAAAAACAAGTCAAAAAAAAATAATCAAATCAAAAGAAAAACGTATTAGACACTTCAAGTCCTAAACGTCAAATACATGCAATAGGTACACGTAAAAATGTTTTAAGTCACCCTATGCACGAATGGCTGCGCGGGCGCAGAGTGATGAACCGTGTCAGCAATGTAAAATATCTAACTAGAAGTTGAACAAAACCATATTTCTAACTTGAGCTCCCTAGATGCTTTAGTTAAAAAATAAGAAATCAGTTTCGAAATTAAAAAAAGTAATTAAATAATCAATCGAACTAAAAGAAAAACGTATTAGAAACTTTAAACCCTAAACGTCAAAGACCTACCATATGAACGCGCGAAAATGATTTAAGGCACCCTGCGTATTACACACACGTAAAATTTATTTAAAAATGCGTAGGGTACGCACGAAAGGCTGCGCGAGCGCATAGGGCGGTGTCGCTGGTGCGACTGCTATCATTGCGGGTCCCGTTAGACAAAGAGAGCGCGAGTGCGAGCAGTACGGCCAGCCTGCTCGCGACCCATCCGGAAGCCTCACTGAAACTGGACCGTTTTCTTTTCTTGTTGTTATTGAGATCGACTCTCAAGTTCTGTTGTTGTCGCGCCGCGCGCCGCTCGCGCTGATAACGCGATGCCACGGTGAACTGCGCACGCGCCCCACGACGCTCCGTAGCTTTAAGCTCGCGGACTTAAAAAAAAACAACTCAACCCCCAAGTGATGGAATGGATATTTATCAAGTTCGAGTGCTCAGTGAGAATAGCTGAACGCGTTTAACTTTTTTGTAGTGCGTTTTTATAGACGTAAAGTGTGTTGAAAGTGAAACTGAAGTGTTATTGTAGGATTTTCTGATTAGACTCCGTTTTGTGATTTGTTTGGAACTGAAAGCCGAATTGTTGAGAGGAAGCGGAGATTTTTGGTTTTCGTATCAGTAAGACAGGTAAGTTTTCTAGATATTTTAATATAAAAAAAAATTATACGTGACAAGGGATTTAAATTTTGGAAAAATCACATAGTTCTTAATAACGTAATTTTGTTGATTAACAATAAATAAGAGCTTAATTTTTAAATATACTGAAAATAAAACACTTAAGGTTACATTATTACAATATTATATTGTACTTACTTAATTTATAGCACTGATTTGTTTGCAAAAAATGAAACTAAACACAAAATAAAAACAAATTAAGAACTAAAACTTGAAACTCAAAAAAAAACAAATCTGAAGATTGGACTTCACTAAAAACCTGCCGTCAAAAAAGGAAACCTATTTGTAATATGAATCAAATTTAAAATGACATTATTAAAAACTAAATTATGACATGTTCAGTCATTTTGGCCATAAAATTGACAGCGCGAACAATATATGCTAATTTATTGACACAACACAATTAAAAACCCATAACAGATAACAACAATTCATTCACAAAAGCCGAATTTTACAATTCACGCGATTTTAATCCAAATTTATAGGCACATTTGCATGTGATTATCAGTTTTTAAACGGTTGTTTAACATAAATTTGAATACATTTGAGTTTTCTCTAACATCTTTACTAAAAATCTTTTATGCATCATAAATCACACGCCGCATAGACTTGTGATTTAATGTGCATTTTATGTTATAATCGCCAAATCTTTTTGAAATTAAAACTTTAGTGGAAAATAGAGTATCACATTGCTGATATACATTATTTGTAAAATGTTTCCAGCTTAATATGCTTTAAATAAAAGAAAAAATAACAAAGTAATAATAATCAATTTGTAAGCCCAACTAAATTTACTACTGCAAAAAATTACATTTACTGCTTAAAATCTTGTACTTATCTAAAATAAATTTTGCGTATACTAACGAACAGCACTAAAAGTGACAAAAACTAATACCTAGTGTTCTCTTTTATTAAACATAAATATTATTTTAAAATCGTAACAAATAAAAATGAATTTCACACTATTTAAATCAGTTGAGTATAAAAAAACTGATAGTTATAATATTACTTTAATTTAAACATATCAAACGAAACATTTTTACAAACAGAAAAAGTTTACTTTAACAACTTAATAAAATGATACAACACAAATGATACAACACAATTGACACCCATCAAACAACTAACCTTTTACTCAGCCCTACGGAACAAAAAAATAAACAAAAGTGAAGGTCCGTTTTCACTAACATTTTCACTCATTGTTACGACGAAATAAATAAAAAACTAATAAGATTATTCGACCCAGTAAACCAGAAAGGCTGCGTTGCCGCCCGCCGTCGCCGACGGTAAAGTTTTTGCTTGAATTTACCTATTGTGCCTCAATAGGCTCAAGTAATGCTACTTATTCTGCATAAGATTACTCCAGTGATGCTTTGTGGATAATTATCTACGCAATTGATTGCTTTATTGTAAGAAATGATTGCAATTTGTGCAATTTTGTGTTCGAAACATTTTTTCTTTTCTGTCATTTTGTACGTTGCTCGATCACTGTAATCTTCGAATACAAGATACGCAAATAAATATATTTATTCTAAAAACGTTCAATGAAATATTTCTTTACAACTATTAAAATGCAAAGTGAAATCATAATTAATATTTCATACCGTAAGCAATGAAATAAATTATCAACCTAATTATAACTGCATACCTAAGTTTTATAGTCCAGAACATTCCATAAACCAGCCATAAATGTCTTAATAACTTCAAAAACCAATTATCACAATTACTTATACGTATCCTTAAAAGGACACATGCTTATTGAACTACAAACTATCTAAAATGCTGGCTACTAAAAAACTATAAACTCATAGTCTTGCATTGCTCGAGTTTCGAGCGCCGGTCGAAAAGTAGACTTGTCTTGATTTTTAAACGTGTAACATACCATAAAATATGTTTCTCACATGTATCAGACCCTTAAAAGACATTCTCCGTCGGGCTACTACAAAAAAGAAATAAAATGTCGGTTACCGAGTTCGCGAAATTGTGCTTATCTTGCTTTATATCACGCTGAGAGGGTGGTATAAAATTGAGTGTTTATATTTAAGGATTATTCTGTTTGTTTTATGCTTTAAATGTTGAGTAATTTTTTTAATTGAGTTTATTTGGTTTGTATCAAATTTAACATTTTAACTTTATATCGTTAACTGTTGAGTAGATAAGAAAGTAACATACAAAAATTTGCTTACACCAAAAATTCGATAAAATTTAAATGGGACCAATTAAGAAGTATATACTTTCCAACATAAAAGAATTATTGAAATCAGATAACTATGAAACAAGTTATGCGTGGTTATACATAAAAAAAATACGCGTCCAATTGTATACCTCTTCCGGTAGTTCGTCGGTCAAAAATAAATAATTGTTAATTTTATTATTTTAACTAAATATCTTGCTTTTCTACTTTTTAAAACTTTGTTCGTTTCTTTAAAGAGTCTACATTGTTTGAAATACCTACTCAAAATCTACCTACTTTCTTCAACTTAACTTCCGCGAGAACCTAATCATACCTTCATTTCAAAATTCAATCACATTTGTTGTACTTGTTACTCAACCACTTCTATCACTGCAGATTGCATTTAAAATCGAACCGCTGTGTCATCTCTGTTATAAAAAAAGTAATTAAAAGTTTCGCTTTCACTGCTACGGAATAGGTAGGCAGTATTCGGTAACAGTAAGACCTGTCCGATTTAATATCGATCAGTTGCGACAAGACTAGGTATCCGGTTTTTATCTACATCTACACTACATTTAATTTATATGTAGGCAGTTTCTACACATAACATTCTTTGTAAATAAGTTTTTGCACCGTTTAATGCGACGCTCTTCGGAGAATCGGCGATGCGGTTTTTTTCCGTATATTCATGGTATTAGTCTATTTTGAGCTAGTTTTTCTGTAGGTTAGTAAGTTACAATGTTGCATTCTATGAGGTTTGCTCCAGATATTGCGTAGTGTCATTCGCAGTTTCCTGAAAGTGAAAACCGGCCTGTTTTGCTGAAGTTTTATAAATAGAATGTACTTTAGTTTTAAATATTTTCTTTGAGTATCAATTGTTACAAGCCAATTGTATGGTAAGTGTGTTTAATGATGAGGTTTGTTTTAGTTTGGAAGAGTTACTTAGAAATATATTTTCTCAAGTAAATTCATAATTCATTAATCATCTGAGTACTTATTTTTAATGATTATGTATTTTAGCTATGTTTATTAGCAATAGTATATACCTACTTACATATTTTCACACTCTTCACTGTGGTTTTTGTTTTACCAATGTATATTGGTCAACCACATTACTATTTTAGTATGTAAAATGCAATTAATAATATGCATTTTGATTCTGCATTTAAGTAGGTAGTAATCTTATGAGACGTAATGTGGATATTTTATCGCTCACCGTTGTCATACATCTATTTTCTGGTAAGTACGCATTACGTAGCCTAATGGGTAATCAGACGTAGTTTTGCAAAAAAAGAAGACTCAAACCTCGCTTTGGTCAAAAATGTGTTAGTGATATCAAAGTGGCATATGAAGTAGGGTCTTTCAAATAAAAAAATCAAAAAGCAGTCATATATAGACAATAACAGCTTTTTTCATCTCGCAGACTCAATCAAATGTTAGGTAATGCAATCTGAATCTACACATATACTCGTAAATAAATAAATAAATAAATATTTTGGGACATCTTACACACGGCCTCTGACCCCAAACTAAGCAAAGCTTGTGATATGGCTGCCAGAGACTGATATACTACATATACTTATTTTTAAGTACATACTTATATAGATAGTAACTAAATAACACCCAGACACAGAGCAAACACTTATGTTCATCACATAAGTATTTGCCCTGGGTGGGGATCGAACCCACGCCTCTTTGATCCAGAAGTTAGGGTCACAAACCACTGAGCCACCGAGGCAGTCGGCCATAACTCAAAAGTAACATTTTGCGGGTTCAGTCTTTTCTGCTAAACTACGTCTAATTGTTTATAGAGTTTGTGCAAAAAGAGAAGCGTCGTAGGCGCGGTCGCCCGTGTTCCATTTTACTAATTTTGTTACGTTGACTGCTCTGTCATTGCTAGTACAACTAATTGTTTTTGATTCTTGGTAAACACCAATTTGGTGTTCATCAGTACTCGCGTCTACCAAGTTTAGTCGGTACCTTGGCTGCTGATCTTATTGTTAGTTCACCGTAACGCCACGACGGTTCTCTTTTTGCACATACTCTAGTGCCTATATTTTGGCGCGTGCCATTTCATAATGCTTTATCCTCTGAGTGGGATCACTCAACGCCTAGCGGGCGGGCGGGCTGGTGCCACATCGAAATGCGAGGTTTCAAAACGAGCCCAGACTGTCGCCAGCATTTGCATATAATTGCCAGCTAGTTTCTAATTATTGGAACTGAGAGTGGGTAACGTTAGAGATGGTAAGATATGTGTTGGGTGTTTGAAATATGCCTCTATTTTCGACCGACGAAATGGAGGAGGTACTCAATTAGACGCGTATTTTTTACGTATAACTTTTTACGTAGTGATCCGATTTCAATAATTATTTTTTTATTGCAAAGAATATACTTTGAAATTGATTTCATTTAAATTTTATTGAAATCGGCTAAGTTATTTTTGATAAATCAACAATAATGTGAAAAATGCTACATCGATCCGTGCGAACTATTCGCGAATTCTGTAAACGGTTGAATTAGGTCATGTCATTTTTTGCAAAAAAAATATTATACCTATATATTAAATGAAACCATTTATGTTTTAAACGTCATACTTTTATTGGTGGCTAGGAAAGTGTATATTGAAATGGTCAGTCAAAAAAGTATTGTTACTGGTTTTTTAATGTTTCGCTGCTAAAGATGTCTTACCCGTGATGGACGTTTGAGTCAAATCTACCTCGCTAGTATACTGGTTGGTGGATTCATATACGCTATTGATTTTTTCCTACGATCGTATGCAGGTATCCGTCACGTCTAAAAGTACTTTAGCTAAAGCTACGCAAAAGCTTTTACAATTTTTATTTAGTCTACTTTTTACATTTGTCTATTCAAAGTAGTCTGACTCATTTTGGCTGGTTTAGTGCAGAAAAGCGCTCTTATTCAAAATCAGCAAGGAAACTACGATCGTTCTTCTTTGTATCACCGTTCACCATATTGCAAGAAACAGTTTCAACTATTTTCCTTATGAGGACTACCAATTGAATTATTCATGTATTTGTAACAAAAGCTCGCGCCAACTTTTATATAGACTTTGTGATATAATTTTGTGTGAATATGTACTGTACCATTTTAATAGTCCACTAATAAACATAGGTCGACCCAGGATGAGCGACTGGACCATATCTATCACGCTAGCCCAGTGCGGGTTGGTGGCTAGAGAGTTGATGCGGTTGCGTGAAACAGCTTGAATTAATAACTGTATCAACTGCACTACATAGCCTCTACGCACACACTTATCATTTTATCCCGTAACAGGTTTAGTTAACCGGTTTTTTCCACTTAAAATTAAAACAGACAAGTCACCATTAAAGTTGCAGTTTCGACATGAAAAACGAGCATTCAACCTCAAAAAATGTCTCGCTGCTAAAAGTACAATTGTATTCGTCTACTGCAGCAGACAAATGTATCACTGCATGCAGACGGCAAATGTATTCCATTTTAGGGGTGAACAATGACTCAGTATCAAGCAACTTTGAGCTTTAACATCGAAATATCTAGTAAAAATACAGAAAAAATCCAATGCACCAAAGAATTGTCCGCTGGACGTCGATACAGGAGGTTGATCTAAATTCAAGGAAATTCGATATATTCTGCATTCAAGTACATCACTTTAGATGAAATTCAGATAGTAAAAAATGCATAGACGGCGGTGTAGACAAGGATGCATAATTTTTAGATTCATTTCCATAATGTGCAGTCTAGTGGCTGAGGTCATTCTCGCTCTAGTTGCATTTCTGCAACGTTCCAAGACTAAACGTTAAAGGAAAATTTTGGCTAACGTTAGATAAATGCATGCAATCTTCTAGAACAGATTGTTTTCGTTTTTCGTAGAATAAACACAATGATACATTTACCATGCTTTATTTTATTTGTTGTAATAGTCATAAATAGAATATTATTTTTATAAACTAAGGTACTCCAAACAAATTCACACACACTAAGTTATCACATAAAGTCGAGCGTTTATATTTTAGACTAAAGATTCGACTTAGTTTTAGACTCTAAATGACTAAAATATATATTTAAAATCAAGGTGGTGAAGGCATTTCTTTTTTTTGCTTAAACAGAAAATAAGGAATTTGTGTTGTATATATAATATAGTGTTTTATAACGATACAAAACAAAAAAACTATGATACAGTTTTTCCGCTAAACTAACTTGCACTATTAGATATTTCTCGAGTCTTCGTTTTCAATTCTGCGTCGCCTAGTTTATCTTAATAACTCTCGTCACTTCCTTAAACAAATATAACCCAAATAAAAATATACGACACGTACCATGTGTTCAATAAAACAATTAAGAGTGCCTTTCTCTACGAGCGGATGTCCGTCTAGAATCTCCAAAGGTAGTTAAGGATGCCTCAAGGCTTACAAGATTAATGCACGACGTTATTAGAGATGTTCCAAAATAAACACAAACGAATTAATGATGAATAATGAGATGGAACGTAAATGGATTCTGATTTAATAATACAGGTTTCGAGCAGCTGTACTGAGATTGAAATGGTATGACTTCTGTGGACCTCGCTGCAGCTGCAAAGTTGGTAGCAAAAATTACAATCGCTTGAATGGATCTCATAGTAACAATTGCTTGCCTATGTACTTGAATAAGCAAATTATCAGTATAGACTCGAGAGTAGTATTTAAACTAATTAGTACCATAAAGATAAATTGCTATTATTGTATGACAACGAAAATATTAGTTATCTCAAATTCTAATAATCTAATAATAATCTGTCTTCCCGCTTAAGTACAACGTGGGTGTCTTCAAATCTCGAGTAAATAGGTATCTTCTAGGTAAGCGTGCTACACCCTAGACCGCATATCTGCTCAACATCAGGCAGTATGTAGTCAAACGCGTATGTATACGAAATAAAAAAAAAATTAAGCTGTTGGTCAAAGAGAACGTGAAATATTCTAAACTGAAATATATTATTTCAATTTTTAGTTATATAACACTAGTTCAATCACAAAACACATCTAACGGATATATATGGAACAAAATGTTTTGTTAGAACTAATAAACTTAATTCAAACAAATTAAGATGAGCATGTTTTGCATTTATAATAAGCATCTAAATATGGGAATTCCTACAAAAGATGATAATATCCTTCTCAATGCTCATCCATGTATGTCCATTACACTTATATGGTTCCTTTTATAATTGTTTAATAGCTATCAAGAACCATATGTAACGTAAGGTTATATGGTGTTGCAACAAATTTTAATTATGTTTGTTTATCAATGTATAAGAATCATCATAATCATTATTAGACATAAGACGGCCACTACTGTTAATTGTTACCTGTTATTGTTTGTTAATTGTTAGTTGTTACAAAAAAAACCGGTTGGAAGCGGCTAGCATCCAGTATTTTATTGCGAACTTTATTAGATCGTCGGCCCATTTTCGGAGAGTGCGCCTAGGAGTTACACAATCATAAGCGTGCTACACCCTAGACCGCATATCTACTTATCATCATGTAGTATATAGTCAAACGCAAGCCCTATCGGCCGCCCCTTTTACGAGCTACATATCCTGCCGACTGCCACTTTAACTTGCTAATCAACTTTGCAATGTCGATAACTTTGGTTCGTCTACCAATCTTCAAATTTTTTATTCGTACTCACAGACAGATTCCAAGTATAGCCGTCTTTATAATACGTTGGGCTACTTTCAACTTACCTATTACTATTGATTCATAATATTACTCGTACATTGAATAGTTCTAAATACTAAGGTGTATCAAACAAGATCGAGTTTCTAGGTGGAGCTTAGTGTAAAATGCTAAGACATTTCGAGACTCAGCCTATTGGGCGTTCTAGGCCTAATAGTCTAAATGCCAACCATCGTTCGACAAGCGTACATAGTAAGTATACCAGATATCTATACCAACACTGAATTCCAATACTTACTGACTCTTTGTTGAGCTACAGTGAATGGAACAGTAGAGTGGAATTACAAGTATATTTTTTACATCAAAAAATAATCATACTAAATGTTCTAAAATGTTAAGTGTCAACGTAATGTCGTTGCCGTTGCAATAACTTTAGATAATTTTTCTGCCATAACTCACTGAAAATAAATATTTTTTGCATCAAACAAATCTATCCACAAAATAAATAGCATATTACTATACAGATTAGTATTAGTATTCTCTGCTATAAATTATTTGATTTATGATTTAGTAGTAATTTTTTTTTATCTATAACTAACTTTTTCCCGCGGCTCCACCCGCGTGTTATTTTGACTTTTGTGCTATCCTTCAGGAACTTCTTACTTTTTTTCTCTTCTCTTCTTTCCGGCCCTTGAACTATATCCATGCCAAAAATCAAGTCAATCCGTTGCTCCGTTGGTACGTGAAAGAGGAACAAACTTAGCATTACTAACTTAACTTAACATTAGTATGATCCTGCGTTGCACTAAGAAAATATTTCTGAAATAAGAAAGCACGTAGCATCTTATATCACGTTGTGCTTATGTCCTATATGACAGAAAATAATATGTCACTTAAAACCCCAGGAAACAAATAAGACCACTCAATGACCATCCCAACAGACCGTATCAACCTCACCTACCCACTTATCCTCATCACCACGTAGGTTTCACAACTGCCCTTCTCGTTGAAGCCGTAACGCCCACATAGGTCGCGCGAACTGGTCTAGATAAATCTAAATCTGTAGCGTGTGCCAGTGAGATCATCTCGTTTTTCCCTTGACACGTCCATGCCATGACAGATGTGCTTATAAACGTGCGAGATTATTAACACACTGCTCAATACCATGCGTAAGGCTGTCTGTTTTGCCCTGAAGCTTATTCGCTTGAAGATTTTAAGGGTTATTTCATCGAGATAGTTGGATAAAACACTGTGATGCTCAGCGCGTATCATAGCGTAGCTCATGTAGAAAAAATACTTAGTATGAATATTATTATGTATATGTATATCCTACTAATATTATAAACGTGAAAGTTTGTGAGGATGGATGGATGGATGGATGGATGGATGGATAGATGGATGGATGGATGGATGTATGGATGTTTGTTACTCTTTCACGCAAAAACTACTGAACGGATTGAGATGAAACTTTGCAATAATATAGCTTATATATCAGAATAACACATAGGCTACAAATCATAATGATATATTGCGTATGCGGGCGAAGCCGCGGGTAAAAACTAGTATTATATATAACTCTAAGCAATTAAATAGGAAAAGTACTACGACATTATTAAATTTTAGAACTTTTAAACAGACAACACAGCTGCAGCAATACAACCAATTTGTTATTGACACCAACAAAGTGACAATAGGAACACGTAACAAAAGAAACAAAGTAAGAAAAGGCTCAAATGGCGGTCTTATCGCTAAAAGTAATTTCTTCTACAGAACCTCCTTTGGATGCAAGGAAACGTATATACCGTTCTTGTCGTCTATAGATCGTCTATAAACGACAAGAACGGTGGTGTAAATGTAAATAAGCAAAAAAAACACAAGTTTTGAGATTTTTTGTGTTCGTCTTCATCAAGATACACGTCCTTACTAACTTGGAAGGCAAAATTTAGCATCGTCCAAGAACAGTATGCTGAGTGTGAGTTTTGTCGTAAACATGACGCGCTCTTCGGTGAGCGCGTAAGCATGTAATTTGTATGAAGAAATGTACAGCGCCACTAGCTGCGCGTTTTTGAAACACATCAAGTTCATACAAATTACATTCTTACGCGCTAGCCGAAGAGCGCGTCATGTTTACGACAAAGCTCACACTCAGCGTACAGGTATTGGAAGAATATCTAAATTCACTTGCATGTGATGGCGTCTATATTTCTCGTATTTGATACTGTTATTCACAACTCTATCCTACTACTGTGTTTGTATAAACCTTTATCTTTTTTCTATTTCTATTCTATTTTTCTATTATATTCATCTGCCTCAAATCCTGCACCAAAAATGTCCCAGTTCAACCTGCAAATATCAACTATAGCTTGTATAATACCTATTAGGTTCACAAAATGGACAATTAGCATAAATATACATAAAAAAGACACTCCTTTTGAAATCTATGCTATCGAACGTCTTTTAACCTTCATCATTCATCTTGCAACAGTCTAAAGAGATAATTAGAACGCGTCCTAAACATTCGGCAACCAGCGCCAAGAGATTAAAGCCCGCTATTCAAGACTAAAACAATGATTCTTCATCTATTCACTTTCCCAATTAACTTGATTAGCTCACCATTAGCAAGTAGCGTCACTCACCTAGAGACCTCCTTCTGCGCCCATACGGTTCGCTCACACGTTAACAAAAAGATCGCTTTCGTTATCTCATGACATGCGTCCCTTGCGTAACTTCAAGTTTACTATGTGAATGTAGCTATTTAGTCAGTACATAATAAACAACAACGAGTGTTTTCTATAAATACTACGAGAATGTGCTCTGTGACTATTTTAGAAAAATAAATGTTGATGTTTGTTAAATGAAATACAAAATATAGCATACTTTTTTTTACGAGCAAAAGTGCCTTTATTAACAACAATATGATACAATTCTACTTTATATACTAAACTACCTACACTACTACTACATGGAAAGCAATTGGATCATCCACAGACCCTTGAAGGTCTTAAGATAATCCAAATGCTCAAGCCAACTGCCAGTTGGCAGCGTGCCCAGGATGCTGGCAGCATTGCCACGCTGAATGGCAATGCTTAACTTTAGCTTACTTATATTTTTTGTATGATTCGGTTATCTATGACTAATCCTTGTATTTCGTAAGCTGAGACTGCAGAATCCATGTTTGATGTGTAGTGTGTCGCTTCCTGACTAGTATAAGGACACATTGTAGGATTGTTTCTCTTTCACGCAGCAACAGATAAACGCAAAGGAGAGATTTGATTTTTATATGGTTATAGTTCAAAAGTTAAAGAGTAATATAAGCTAATTTTTTATCCTAAAAAAAGAAAAAGATCCTGTGGCATTGACAAAATATAAAATAGTACGCGAGGAAAGCCGCGAGGAAAAGCTAGTACTAAGATATAACAAGCCATTTTTCTGCTAAATAGCTTTAAAGGATCATGTTTATCCAGATTTTATTTAATAAGGATTTAGGTAGCAACTCCAAGTGCAAGGAGTGCGTTTGTGCTAAGTTTAGTCACTGCAATCTACAATGACTAAGTATATTTTACTCACTCTGGGAATCCTATTGTTTTACCGAACGCGTTCGCACATGAATGCCAGGTGCCACGGATAAATTGGGTACAGAGGGTTAACTTTAGCAATTTGCAAACATTATTCAGTTAGCCTAAATTAATTTAATCTTAGAGATAATATTTAAACACAGTTTAAAAAAATCTGTTCTATGTATTGTTTTTGTCTTTCCCTATATTTTACAGCATCTCTAATACAAATATTTTAAAAAATATCCATTTTGTAGCCTTTCTGACACAAAGTACTACTTGTAAAATAACTCCACTCATTCGAATGTCTCTACTTACAAAATTTTCTAAATATTTCATAGCTCAATATCACAAATCTAATGGCATAAACTAAGGCAGGACAGAGTCCTGCCTTAGTTTATGCCATTTACCTCTGTCTTTTGCCAATAGCATACAGTCGCGGCGAAACTTATACTTCTGTTAAATTCTGTGCACGAATAGGGCTTTTTGTTAGATGCGGCCTATGATTGGCTAATTTGACGTTACAATGTTTTGAGTTCACGCGTTTTATGGCCAAGTTACGGTTATTACATGTTTGTTCGCGGGGATGATTTCAATCGCGATAAGCTAATTGTTTTTCGTAAGGATGCTCTTAAAGATCGTGGAGTTTTTTGTTCGTTATTTGGGTATTCGGTTTTTACTGGCATTTTTATGACTTTCCTGACCTACTTGTATAATTGACTACTCAAAGACTGTACTATTGTTTTGTTTTTATCTAAGCCACGTTTTTAGGAACAAATTATACAATGCAATATTTATTCATTTTTATTTACTATCACTTACTATTTACTATTTTCACTAAGTATTTTTACATCAAATATTGACGCCGGTTTTTGCGCAATTAATATAATGTACCAAATCAATTCAATCAATTATTTTTTTTGCAAGTTAACAACAAAGTAACCTAAATAATTATAAAAAGTTATTTAATAGAATACTTCACTTTTACTTTTACACCTCAGGGCAATTAATACAACGTTAACGTGGTTTTCTGCTAAAGACTGCTCAAAATCACCTTGTAACTAAAAATAAAATCGAACGGTACAAAGAAACGTTGATTGAGACATTACTTGCGATTTCATTAACTGGTACAAGCGATAACAAAAAGCAAAGTACTCTTATTATACAAAATCTTAGTAAGTAATATACCTATTTTTTTTAATTTAAATTAATGATCCACAGGCTCCAGGCTCTATGCCCTTTGTTAAATAACTTGCAATTGAAAGAATGCGACTGTACAATAGAGAAGGGTTGGTAAATAACAAAAAGCCTATAAGTAATATACCTATTTATGTTACTTACTAAGATAGTAAATTATAGTAAATTTTCTGAATAAATATAGCTATGACATTTCGAACACACGATCAGTCAGTGGAAACATCGATAACCAAAATAGGTCTAACCAGTGAAGGTACAAACCTTGGATTTACAATAAATCGAAGATACAAACACAGAAATTTTAATGTACCCAAAAATACTAACCTTCTGTTTCAGATTCTCGGGTAAGTACTTGAAATAAAAAAATAGACCTCAGGCAAAAATATTGAGGTTTTTTTTTGCTATTTGAACGAAAGGCATGCTACACTATTATAGATATAAAAACAGGAAATATGTGGTAAGTACGAGTACCTATGTAAACATAACCATTTAAAATAATCCATACATTACTACCGCTGTTACTATTTAACGGCTTTTCAACTAGCCGCAGCTATCTCACTCGCACATTCGTTACCAATTTTAGTAGCCAGAACTAGTTTAATGTATTTACAAAAGGTTTTGATATCTTTTGATTTAACAGAAAAGCCCGAAAATCTTGGATCTATTTATACTATCGAATTAAGAGATTCAAGTAGGTATAATATAAAAGTACTTGTACTTTAAAACAAATGCTTTGTAAAGTACAATATACACTACTACAACATAAAAAGCAATTGGATCATCCACAAATACTTGGAGTTCTAAAGATAATACAATTGTTTAAGCCCACTGCCATGCAGTTGGCAGCGTATCCAGCATTCTAGCTGCATTGCCACGCTGAATGATAGTGCTTATATGTTGACCCAAATAAACACCAGCATTTTGGTCACACCTTGCGTTCACTAGACGCTCAGAAAAACTTTTGAAAACAAGGTAAGCTCCCGACCCTCACGACACGACCCATTTGCGAAACTTTGTAAAGATATTTGAAATATACAAAATGTGATTAACTATTTTAGCGTGAGACTACGCTAGAAAGATGGAAAATTGGCATGGCGCTTAAAATCCCCTTAACTACACATATTTTTTCTTCCAGTTTCTTTTTTTTTTCATTTTCGTTGTCTTTTTACAACCATTTAACCCCAGAACTATACAAGGCCACTACAGAATCGTGATCTGTAACAATAAGACCAATTCTCCCATCACCGTACAAAATCGGCAGAATCGGTCGTTGCGTCACAAAGACGGAATCCGTATAATTGCCGAAGCCGATTATTACAAAGCTAATAGTTTACAGGCGATTTGGAAATAATCACAATCTGGATGGATTTGCATCAGATGCGATGAAAAGGTCAATCAATTATGTCGGTTAATAGATCGTCTCTAAGCAAAAAAGTTTATTTAATCAATTTTGTATTGTGATTTTCAGTATTTTCAGTAACAGCTGTTTTGTGATATTGATACTTTTTAAAAACAAACTGACTATGAGATTCTCTTAGAGCGCTAATCAAAAAATAATGAACGAAATTTGCGTTTTCTCGATAATTTCGCCGCAACCGATAAACTTAGAAAAAATCTTTATCTACAGGGTTACTTCTAAAACACCAGCAACCTCGCAGGACTAAATACCTAACACCATAAACAAAACTCAAAAAAAAAAGTTGTTCCATAGAAAAATATAGTTCACCCGCGACAAAATGTATGGAGCAGCTGATTTTTTTTTTAGTTTTGACATCGACCGTGGTCACGGGTAGACACCCGTGACACCGTGAGTCTACCAGTAACCACGGTCGATGCAACTCGGCCGAAACTTCGGGATTATGGGGTATTTATTTATCTCGTAATTTTAATGCGCGATTAGTCCCGTAGTATATAATAATAATGTACTCAGTTTTAACTATTTAATCTTACTTGTATGCCTATCAATTATATTGTCGAATGTGTCATTCTTTAATCAGCACCTCTATTGTAATTTGAAACTACAAACTTCGTATAACCAACAATTTGTTTAAATATGACTTGTCAATTTGTTTCTAGTTATTATGTGCAATTCTCTTAAGTAAACATTTTCCAATCGATTTGTTTTAATTTTCAATTACGACAACCCCTACTTAAGTTGTAAAGCAAATAAATCGATGTCCCGCTGTAAGATTGTAATTAGTAGAGATATTCATCGAGTTTAAATTTGCAATAACTTGGAATTATTACGATTTGTAAGTACGGCGAAATTATATACAATCACTTTATGAAAATTTACACTCTAGTTACTACTCAGGTAATTCTATTGTACATGGTAGGTACTGTAATTATAGTTGTATACAAAAATCACAAATATTTATTCAACAATTTTGGGATAGCGGTTATAGTTAATGATAATGATAACTTTAAATTCAGTAAAAACTCCGGTAATAATAGGGTATTTGACTAGTTTTTGGAAATCATTTTATATTATTCGTTAGTACATAATAAGCACACTACATTTATATTTCCGAGACATCTACTGTATTAACAATGAAAATCAGTGTGAAAGAATAAATATTCAAGATCCCACCAAAAACGACATTATGTAATGGCGCTGGTCTTTGACGTCACTCACTAGTAAATAACTTTAGTAAATACCAGTAAATACGCTAGTTCACATCTAAAAATTTACAAAAAATACTTAAAAAGTAACTTACAGATCCTGTAATATGACTCCGAAATCACAAAACACAAATTACACAAACAACAGTCAATCGAGAAATTCTTGTTTACTATCACGTGACGTCACCAGAGTTGCCGCCCTTCTTAGAGCGTTTACGTCACAGATAAAATATCAAAATAATATCGTATTTTATTGTGTGCGATTAGCGAAAATTAGACATATTTTAGTTTAAATAAAGTGAAAAATGTCTTTTTCAGGCTATTATCTTTAAGGATTACCACATTCAATAGTATATTTTCTATGTTGTCAAATAGCCTATTATAAAACTTAGAAATTTCATAACATGATATGCTTAATAAATTATGAGTGCGACAATCGTCTCAAATGTAGTCAATAGCCGTTCTTTATAATATCACTACTAATAAATAGATATAATACTATTGTAATTTACGGGCACCTAAATATACTAATCATCATCTGATATCAAAAAATGTGTAGAGTTCATTAAAAGTAAAAAGTAAAAACATACAAAGAGTTAAATAAGAGAACAACCATAATTGTCAAATTGAATCAAATTCTTGTCAATTTTGGTTTACAACAATAAGTAAAAATTATCAATTTATGTATGTGTAGCTTAGCTAACCATTTCATAGAAACTTCTTATGCAAACTTATAAACTACTTACTTCTGGCTTCATTTCTGTGTCTCAATAGTGTCGGATCGGATGTGGCACAAGCTTAAACACCAGCATTTCAAATGCAAACAGCGGATGTCATGTCATCAGTATTTTAATCATTTCTTCTAACTTTAATTTATATAAAAGTAAATACCTAATTTATTACTAGCAATCAACGGATATTCAAGTTTAGATATTCAGATAAGTACAACCAAATCGCAGAATTTAAACGATTTAAATTACATGAAAATTAAATTAAAACTTGATGCACTGTATAATCATCGGTTGTCCCGATACAGTTTTAATATTCAATATCCACCCGTCAATAACTTATAGTTAAGAGATTCATTTATTCATAGTGTTCTTGATTACTACTATAAGACTGCATTATAAGATACTGACACACTGGCAAAATATATTTTTGTCATGTTTTAACAAAACTTTGTTGGGTACCTAAAAATCCAAATTTGCAAAATTTGCTAATTCGTGCGTAAAATTTGCGTTAGGTTAGGAATTGGCGATAATGTGCAAAATGAATGTACATTGTGTTGCTTAAAATATCGTTAAATATTTAACGGACCACTTTGTTTTCACCTTTGGTGTAAAAACTACTATCCGTAGATTCCGTTTATAATTATAATTAGATATTATTTTAATTAATATTCATAATTCTTTGACGTTGTACCTATTTATTGTATGTAATTTGGATATATATGGAGACAGTTTGTCTAAATTTAAAATTAATTTGAATTCCATTCAGGCCGAAATGGCCAAATAGAAACTGTTAATTTAATTTATTTTTTAGATTAGTTTAGTCTAGTAAACTATCTGAAGATTATGAAATACTAGTACAATCTTATTTTTACTAATAGTCTTTATTGTTATGTAAAGTTAAATGCATGCTGTGCTTCCTTAAAAAAATAGCACATTCAGTTAAATTATATTGTAAGTGTTTATAACATATGTAATAATGTAGTTATTAATGTGAAGCGTTAATAAATAAAAAAAAAAAAAAAAAAAAAATATGTTCACCAAGGGCTTACCTGTTGAGACGATTTTATTTTCTTCTAATTAAAACTTTTTCTGTAACATATTAACAATAAAGTTTATCTGAATCTGAATCTAAAATGCTCTGCTGAGAGTTACTTGTTCTTATACCAACAATAAATCGCAAAAAAATGGCAAAATTACCTTCCATCGTGTACAAAATTCGAACATTTTACTTTTTTACATTAGGGTGGTGATCAAAATTACTGTTGATTTTTCAAAAAAGGGTCAACCGATTTCTGTTAAATTTAAATGGGACTACCTGGGGAGTATACCCTTTTAAATTAAAGAATTTTTCGATTCGGTTCTTAATTGGCGAAATTATCGATGAACATACACAAAAAATACATACAGACGAACATAGAACCTCCTCCTTTTTGGAATCCGGTTAAAAATTAGATTGCTTCCATGGTATGGGTTAGGTATCTGAGTCGATTGTCTTTTTGACGCATTCAAATTTTACTTTACTGCCAATTGGCGCGCAATATTATCATATGACCAAAACATATACTAAACATGGCACTATTAGAGAGAAGCTAAGCAGTGGTGGGATGTATAATTATTTTTTGCAAAAAATATCATGACCGACTTCACCCGTGTACAGAATCATTACATAGTAAAAAACAAAGTCGCTTTCCTCTGTCTGTCCCCATGTATGCTTATATGTTTAAAACTACGCAACGGATTTTGATGCACTTTGTTTTAATAGATAGAGTAATTCAAGAGAAATGTATGTGTGTAACTATAATAAACCTGTGCGAAGCCAAAGCGCATCACTAGAACGCAAATATTATGCACGGATCGATGTAACATTTTTCACATTATTGTTGATTTATCAAAAATGGCTCAGCCGATTTCGATAAAATTTATATGGGACCAATTTCGAAGTATATTCTTTCCAATAAAAAAATATTATTGAAATCGGACTACTGTGAAAAAAGTTATGCGTGATTATACATAAAAAAAAAATATATATATATACGTGTCGAATTGTATACCTCCTCCGGTGGTTTGTCGGTCAAAAAGACTGTGATACATAGCTACATGTTCATTATACAAATGAAATTTAACACAAGTCACAACACCTTGGGCCTTAAATTTCTAAATACAAATGTCTAAATCTCTTAGCATTTACTCAGCTAAGAGATTTAGCAATTTGTTTTTGGTATTTAACTGTCTAATTTTACATTACCATTGTAATACGTCCAAATTAAGTTTTCAATAGTATTTTCGATTTTCATTTTAAAATAGTTGTGGGGAAGACAAAATATATAAGTGAACTTTTTCATCTACAAAGGATAAAATAGAATGTTGTACTAACAAAGTTATCAATAAATAACTAGCTCAGGAAATACTTCAGACCACAAACTGCATGTAATGTATCGGAAAACTCGTGCACCATCATCCTGTCTGCACGTGTAGCAACTACGTAGACGTCCGCCAAAATTATCATACAGCCTTCAAGCGAAACTAGAGCAGTTTAGTACAATATACCTACTTGAGTAGTGGTTGAAGTGGACAGCTTAATTTCAAAATAGTTTTGAAGTACACTTTAGTCTTACTTAACACACATTTTATCTAACAACCTTTCTTAGTGGAGATCCGATGGAAGATACCCTAGAGAGGGCTACGGTCAGTAGTAGACGACCTACGACTAAAAAAAAGGAGGACGTATATCGGATTGAGATGAAAAGTTTTTTGCATTAGTTTGCATTATCTTTTTCTCGAGTATACGAAGAGTTGAAATTGAACTTTTTTTTAAAATTTTGCTTAAAACCTTCAAAAAATTGATTTGGGAGTAATTGACCGACGAACCACCGGAGGAGGTATACAATTCGACGCGTATATATTATTTTTATGTATAACCACGCATAACTTTTTTCATAGTAGTCCGATTTTAATAATTACTTTTTTATTGGAAATAATATACTTCGAAATTGGTCCCATTTAAATTTTATCGAAATCGGCTGAGCCATTTTTGATAAATCAATAATAATGTGAAAATGCAACATCGATCCGTGCGAAATATTCGCGAATTCTGTACACGGGTGAAGACGGTCATGCTAATTTTTGCAAAAAATAATCTTGTTAGAAACAAGTTATTTCTTTCAAACTCTTGCCTTCATTGTACACCGGTCACAGAATCAAACGATGTTCCAGCCGACCAAGTCCTTTGGAATGCGCCAATCAAAACTATAACAATGGCAATACAAAAAATATCCCACGGCACATAATAATGAATAGTTAACGACGAAAACTAGGTGAATCTTTGTGCAATCGCGTAGTGTCTTTTAAAAGAAATATGATCATTTTCAATTTCATAACGTTTCCCACACACGGTTCCATGAATGGACTAGTAGTTGACTGACAAATTAGTGTAATCTAAAAGAGATTTTGTGTCGCTAACACAATTTGAAGACGCGTGTCTAGTGCGTGTCAGTGCGTGTGTTTGTCAAATTATATGATGATGAATAATATCATTGACATTGAGTTGCGAAGTCGAATTATGGTCAAATTGACGGCACGCTTTCCAATGAGGCTTATTATGGTATCATAAAAAGTTTCACTGACGAAAATCTCAGGTCATTATAGGTATGATGCGAAAGATTTGACATGCCAAAAGCAAAAGCGCTTCTCTATACGGGTACACATAATGTACAGGGATAAATGGAAGGAAGTGGGATATAGGTTGAGAAAAAAAATAGGTATGGTATGAAGTATGAGAGTATATGTGTCTTAAAATATACCTTAATATCCTTATTATTATTATAAATCCTAAGGTGTGTCTGTTGATTTGTTTCTCTTTCACGCAGCAACGGTGAAACGGATTTTAGCACGAACATAGTTTGAAAGACGAAAAGTGACATTTGCTACTTTTTATTCCGGAAAAATAAAGTGTTCCCATGGAATAGCACAAAAATTAAGATACCGCGCGGACGAAGCCGCGAAACTAAATCTAGTTTATAATATGTATTTATGACAGAAAATATGACGATGATATTGATACATCAAGGCTTCTTCCCGTACAAGGTACAACACAAATTACCAAGTTATTTTATTCATATTTGCGTTTCAACGCAATATTTGACCTATACTTATCCAACGGCAGAGTATATCTTTCTCTGTACAAGACGGGCTCTGAAGTAAATAACAACGGTAACTAAATACAAATTGACAGATTTCACATATCTTAGAAACATGAATAATCATGTTATTTATTTGTGTTGTCCCAAAGAGCTACCACACAATCTCTTTTCGTGGCTAGGCCTATGACCAGTAGTGGACTGTTAATAATTTTTATTACCTAAAAATGACATAACCGACTTCAACCGCGTACATAATACGAACAGCTTGCGCGGATCAATGTATCCATGTAGTAATTTTTACATTATTGTTGATTTTTCAAAAACTACTCAATAATTTCGACTTCATTTAAATGATACCACTTAGAACATAATATGATCTACCAAAAAAATAATCATCAAAATCAATTCATAATTGGTAGAGTGACATACCTATAAAAAACATAGCGTCCAACAAATAATTGGACTTTACGTTGTTCTTATAATACTTATTGAGAACCTCCTATTGATAATTCGGTTAAAAAGACCGGTACCTCAGAGCAAATAAAAAAAAATTATTTGCTCTGAGACCGGTACATATAGTTTCGAAGGACGCACTGTCTTAGTTCAAAATCTCGTATCAACCCACATGATGTATCACCAGGTCAAACAATGAAGAGAACGGGGCCTGAAAATCCACAACCTCAAGTACACACGTACGAGTACAATACGAATGTCAGCCAGTATAATAGTTACACAACCGTGCATCTTGACATTCCGTTTTGTTCGTCACACAATCAGCCCGTGTGAGTTCCCACGTGCAGATCTAGATAGCCACCGAGCCGGTTAAACAGAGGTTTAAGATAACAGACGATTAGACTATGGATACCTGTTTTTATATCAGAGTATTAGATGATTCAAGTATATCAGTTAAGCTATTAGCTATTAACATCGTCTTGTATTACTAGTGGGCCCCAAACATAACCTAAGCCTCTGTCTTTGTGACCCAAACCGTGAGGTAACGAGTAGAATTTCGCGCGACTACGTAGACATGTTAGTAGGTATATATACAGTATGCCTATTCTGTACATTTGTTATGTGTAGCGTGCCTGTATGTATTGCATGTTTTTGTTTGTCAGTATGTTTGATGTATGAAAGGGTGTGAATGTGCGTGCGTGTGTATGTGTGAGTGTGTGTCTGACTGAACACTGCAATACGCAAGATGAGAGTCAGGATTTGCAGTGTGTATGAGTGTGTGTGTGTGTGTGTGTATGAGTGTGTGTCTATGTGTGTGTGATGAAGGTATGCATTTGAGACTTATTTGCACATGTGTATACAAACGGCGTCCACCCTTGCGCAGTGTCTTAACAGCAATTATATCTTTTTGGCTTATGAATTAATCAAATACACTGTTATTTGATTCCTTGATGGCACCTGCAAGTAAACCCTCTAACTCTACTATATTCTACAATTCTACATATTTCATCTTTGGCCAAAAAATCGCTTTCCATCATGCAAGTTGGTGGCCAATATAATTTGTTCTGATATATATGTATATAAGAAAAGGTCCAATTTTATTTTGACTACAAAAAATGACAGTTGCGATTGTAACTAAATAAAACAAAAACATATGTATTGTATTGTGTTAATATAGGGTAAGCCTTTAAATTTATAATATGCCAAATAGCAAACAAAGCTGTGATAAAAATAAAACAAAACATATCACAACTTGTTTACTATGGTACTAAAACCTGGCCTTGCATCTCAATTGACTGCACTTTGTTCACACAAATAAAACCAATACGAATGACTCAGCTTCCGTTTCTTAAAACCCAAATCACTTCGTCCTCGCATATTCCTGCGTGAAGCAATAGAGGATATCATTTCGTAGTCAAAATAAGACTAACCAGCAACTACGTTTTGACGCATCCTATAATCAAAGTTTAAAGTCAAGTGGCATTTAGAGCACTCGTTAAAAAATATCGATGTTTTATTACCGTTGGTTCGACGCGAATAAGTAATAATGATCTAATAAAATGGAACTAAACCTCTAATTATGATGCTATTAATTTAGGAATCATCATATTAACAATGCGATGTAATTTTGGTGTGAGTTCATTTGAATATTGGAAAAAACTAGTTGTGCGATGGGTGTACTAGATTTTGCCTGCGGCTGTGCGTATGCGCAGTTTTAGAGATTAATTATCTGATTAGACACACATCATAATATTTTACAATCGGAAGACAAAGCACATTTGTAAACAATGAGTCGTAAATATCAAATTCTGTTCTTATGACGCACTTATAGTGGATACTTATGGTATACCTATCAGAGATGCAATCAATATATTATAAGAGATTAAAACATATGGGGTACTGACCAAACCAAAAGTAGCAAAATAATCAGATATTCCGTACAAAAATTCGCCGCAACACGACATAACGTATGAAAGGGCCGATTTTTAGGGTTCTGTACCTCAAACGGAAAAAACGGAACCCTTATAGGTCCTACGATCACTTTGTTGTCCGTCTGTGTGTATGTCAAGACTCTTTATCTCGGGAACGCGTAAAGATATCGAGTTGAAATTTAAACTGTATACGTATATCTATAGTTTCTTGCAGTTGTGTAAAAGGAAAACTTCTCAGTTATCGTTTAAAAAAGTAAGAGCCGTTTATATCGTAAAAAACCGCATATTTCTACACTCACAAAAATCAAACCGTTGACATAGAACTATGAAATTTGGCGAGAAGCATTGTCCCAGAGTACACATATAGAAATAAATCTGGAAACTGGACATTTTTATTTAAATCACAAAAAATAGGGCCTCAAATTCACAAATTATAGGTTCAAAATTCAAAGTGAGTAAATCGAATCATGTAAGGTATCATATAAAAGAATTTGATTAGCACATGCAAAAACAGGTTTTTAATTATTTTAACAATGTGTAATTTACGATGTATGATGAGAAAAAAAATCTGGATTTGTACGGAACCTTCGATGTGCGAGCCTGACTCGCACTTGTCCGGTTTTTTTCTTAGCTATTTCTGAGTTTGCCCCATGGTAAAACTTCATCACAGCTGTAACGTAGAGAATCGCTAATGGATTTTCAACAAGTTACAATAAACTCCTTAAGTTATTGTTTTACGCTCCTTCATCATCATCATTATTTCAGCAATGGGACATCCACTGCTGGAAATAACCCTCCCCTAATGATACGCTCCTTACATTATGCTTATTTAGATTTGTCACATTTTCCCAAAGTTTTATCATACATATATACCTAACTATATACTGATTCCAAAATTCTGCTACTTTAAATCACACATTTTCGGTCTATTATATTACCACACCATTTCTGAATATTAATAGCATTGACTTGGCATTTTTCTTTTGTGCTTACATTTCAATTTAATGATAAATAGTTTTAAGCACTTTGACGTGGATCAGAGATATGTACCTATGGCTGCCTAAAACCTAAAACTACATCTTGTTAACCACCATTTACATCACTTACAAGGCAACTACGCCCATCAGCATATTTCTAATGAGAAACACATGTTCAGGGTTCAATGTAGATTTATGATCGCTTACGAAAACCAATCAGAATGGGTGTGACCGAGAGTAATTATTTCTTAACACCATAATATCGGAAGCCGCTACTGAACTAAGGTGATCTTCAAAGCATTATTCACTTCCTTTTATTTAAGACTTGGTATACTGGCAACTTTTAGTGGCGACTAAATTTTGTTGTCTGCTCAACTAACAACTTTTCATAATCACTAGGTAAGTACTGACGGGCAATTAAGTATCAATTATTCATGGGTCAATTTATTTTCTAACCGAAAAACCACTTTAAGTAAAATAATTGTCTCTTTATAATATGGATACCAGACTATATATTGAAGAGTAAAGTATTTTACTTAAGACACAACGTCTTAAATCATGTAAAACAAAGTATGTGTTTTCATCAAGTTTCTTGAGTAAACAAACTCAACATTAGTATGTTTATCTACGATCTACATGTTATGGCTAACTTCTAATTACAAAACTAGTTGACATTTTTAATAACTATTATTATTATCTTTAGACCTTCAAGGGTCTGTGGATGATCCAATTGCTTTCTATGTAGTAGTAGTGTAGTATTGTCATTAATAAATAAAATTAAAAATGTAATTAAAAAAAAAATATTATGTTAGGAAACATTTATGCTGTTTGATGATTACTTCAATGAACTGTTCTAAAATCTCGTTGATGATTTGTCAATAAACTCTACTAAACTCTTCACACAAAATAATGTCACATAAATTGAAACCAATTATTACGATAGCACATAAAATTATTCTAAAGTGGAGTATAATGGCAACAAAAAGTTGCCCGCTTGCAGCCAGCCTAATGGCTCTGATTGAGATGCGGTCTGATACTAAAGAGTTAATTAGACTTGAATTAACGTAACGGATATCGGCTCTGCTGTTTATCGGTGAACGGTATTTGTTGCCCAATGGTGAATACAAATAGCTTAAAGTTGTGGATGCGTCCACCGCTAGTAGCTCTTGTTCAATTTAATCGTCATGAAATATCTAAATGTGTTTATTCCTCATCAATGATCATCGTTATTCGTCAGCTGCATGAAGGCACCGATAGGTAAAATATGATCATTCGGAAATGTCAAAGGAAATTGTTTAAATACTTTCTATATTATCTCTAAGCTTGCATTCGGAGCAATATGCCTCCTTGAGATATTCTACACTGTGCTTGATGATGCGTTGTTTTCACACGCGTTTTGGCGATCATGTAGCGTAATTGTTGCTTCTGTAGTTAATACTATAGTATACAAAAAGGTTTTGTTTCGGAGCTTTTTTTAAATTTAGAACATATATATGAGTAAACTGCAAAACCAATAATTTAGAGAAGAATTATTCGGCATGGTCATAAGTAGGCTAACGCAAATGAAACCCAGGTATGCCAGTTTTTAATAAAAACTGCACCTATCATTGATACTCGTTGGTTACCTCACTTACTAAGCGAAGAACCAAACTAAAGGTCTTCCGGCGACCTAAAAACTCCGACACCAGGGCTAGCAAGTCTATCTACATGAACAAAGTTTTACCACTTATAAACTAGCCTACTGATTATCAAAAATCAATGATAGGAATAAATAATGAAGCTTCTAAAGCTAATTAATACCGTATTAATTAACTTGGATTTTAATTACACTCGAACCGCTTCATACAGTAAGAAACAAATCTCTTAGGCGGATCTTCGTCGATATGGATGGTATTACGTCAAAAACTGAGTGATCATTTCCTTCCTTTTCGAAAGTACACTCAAAGTAATATGACAGGAGGATGTTCGCATAGCACAGAGTAACTTTTCAATAATATTGATGGTTTAAAAAAACTAAAGTCCGAATTAGAGATGTCGTTTGGTCTATGACTATATTTTTATCTTCCTTACCACGTGTGACCTCGTGTGTTATCTATATATGAGAGCTGGAAGCCTATGGATTAAAACCAAAAATTAAGATTCATTAAGGTCTTATAATATTTATTACTTACTCATTTAAGTTATGAAAAGCACGCCGACTTTAAATCGGTTTTAGGTATTCATTGCACTTGTCAATTTCACCAACCACCAATAACACCAACTCACAAACGTGGTTAACAAATTATAATGACATTTTCGCACAGTGGTCAAAATCTCAAAATATTTAAAAAAAAACTCCGATTTCTTCATCCTCCCTCAATCAATGGAGTTATAATTTTCGACTGGTACTCAAGGCATTATCATAAACTCATCTAAAAGAGGCGTCTGCGCGTCCTCAGCTTATACCGTTGACATCTCCCGCTGTCGCTGTCACAAGATGGTTTGACAGCTGGTTTGACGTCGGACGATGCGAAGATAATATAAAGCTCGTATTGTTTTTGTCACTCGGAGTCTTCTTTTGTGTCTTTTTTAATAAGCATGTTGATAAAAGTGGCAGAGATGACAGCCGTTAGTTATTGTAACCCAAATACATATTTAATTATAATATTATCAACAAAGCCGTCTTTGCAAAAGAAAGCGAGATGATTTTTTAGATTCAAAATGCAAATGCAATCGCTCCTCTACGCCGGAGTTGAACAATAATAAAGTTACGATGAAAAACATGGTGAAAGACTTGATAGACACTAAAATAAATGACGATCGTGACATTCAAATACTTCACAGCTTTACAAGTACTGCAGGAGTGAAAACTAAATCGTGCGAGCACTTAGAAAATTAAGGGACAATATCTGAACGAATGTGTACGTTTCCAAATCGAAATTGCTTGTCATTAGCAAGGCTGAAATGTCATAGAACAATGCTGGTACCATTCGATCCGTTGTCGCAGCGGTCGAAGGCCGTACGTGATCGCATTTCCTACGATATTGCGGTACATATATCTGGGCGGTGCTGAGCAGTACGTAAGATTGAGAAAAGCCGTCGTTGGTTCCGATGATTTATTTTATTTTTAATTTATTCATTTTAATTAAGCGTATCATTTACCGATCCCTGTGATAATTGACCTTATAGTTACAAATAAGCGCAAACTGAAGCGAGCCTTGATAATGTAAATAACTATTGTACAATGTAATTTTGAATAGCATTTTATAATTATCAATTATATACTTACACTGTGACGTAAAAAAAAACAACTTAGTACTTTATAAGGTTTAATTTATTATTATTTCGTAAATTTTAGTGTTTTTTGGTCGTTTACAGCTCAATTATGCAAGTGAGCACGTAAACACTGATTTTTTAACCGACGAACCAACCCGATGAGGTACTCAATTCGACGCGTATATATATTTTTATGTACCACGCATAACTTTTTTCATAGTCGTCCGATTTTAATAATTCTTTTTTTATTGGAAAGAGTATACTTCAAAATTAGTTCTATTTAAATTTTATTGAAATCGGCCATTTTTGAAATCAACAATAATGTGAAAAATGCTACATCGATTTTTGCGATATATTCGTAAATTCTGTACACGCGTGAAGTCCGTCATGCTATTTTTTGCAAAAAATAATTATACATAAAATTACACAAAATCAGTTTTCACGTACAGTAGGCAAGTTTTTCTTTTTGCTAATAAATTTTGCTAACTTTTGGTTAGATTTTTTGTACAATTTTATTTCCTTCAATAAATTCATAATAGCAATCAATGTCTATGAAGAGCGTTCCTGTTTAGTTCAACTTTCTGTATTGGTTGAGAGATAACAATAAGTCAATTTTATTTGAAGCTCATGTTCTGCAAAACACCGCACAACTGAAAACAGTCACGCAACAGCAAACATAATGCACTCATAAATGTCTCGATATTATTAAAATGTTTTGGCAACGAACAATTCGATTTGATTTCAATTGTTCGAGTAAATCGAATCGATTTGGTCAAAATCAATGTGACCTACATTATAAAGCTTAAGGCGTTTTATTTCAACTTGTAATCAAATTAATTCAGATACGCAAGTACAAAAGAGATCGTTTATCTCCCGATATGATATAAAAGATGACAATGAATACAATACTACATGATATTGAATGAGCTTTTGTCGAGAGATGCGATTGACATTGAACTTTGTGTAGGTTAAAGGTGTTCGTTTCGTCGACAAGTTGGATAAGTTTTTTACATTTATGGTAATGTGAATCAGATATCACAACTTTTATTAAATTTAACATTTCAATTTCGCTAATTTAATTAAAGTTGAGTGGCTTATACTGCCATGACTTTATACATGCGGTGCTTCATAGCGCCTTAAGCCAAATAGTAAATTATCGAGAGACGGCATAAAAAAAATCTTACTGTTGAAATGTATCAGTCATCATAAAGAAAGTTTTGTATTTAATAACCATTTCAAAATATGCAACTGTCGTATAAATCTCTACTCTACGTTCTTTTTTGTATCCATCTTATTTTTCTCTGCTCACTACCATACTTGCTGTATTTTTATGCGATATTGCTAAATTTAGCATAATGCTGATGATATTAATGATACTTACTGAAAATTTAAAAAATTACATTTAAATTAAAATTATTTATTTACATAATTATGCAAGAATTAGACAGTAATGTTTGCTAAACATAATTAACTAATAAATTAATGGGCTGTTTTCAGTAGAAATACGCACCAACATCATAAGTAACTCAACGCTCTTGTGTTTTATCTAAAGTAGACAATGGTAATGTGATCTTAGCTGTCTTCTTCTCCTCTTAAATGCTCAAAAATTTTGACTCAAATTCAAACGAAGTTGACTTTAATGATATAATTATTTTTCTCAAAAAATCGTAATACCTACTTCCACCGTGTACATAATTCGAATAGTTTGTACGAATCGATGTGACATCCATGTACATTTTTGTTGATTTATCAAAAACGGCTTAGCCGATTTCGATACAATTTAAATGGTATTATTTAGGTAAGTAAGTAAGTAAGTTCGTATAGGCCGGGTGGCTAGCCCTGGTGTCAGAGTTTTTAGGCCGCCTGAAGGCCTCTGACAGGGCTAAACGTAAACAGTATACTACCTAAATTATTTAGGTAGTATACTGTTTCAAACTAAAAAAAATATTTTTTAAATCAGTTCTCAATTGGAGAAAATATCGATTAACATATACAAAAAAAATATACCGACGAACAATACAGTACCTCCTCTTTTTGGAAGTCGGACAAAATTGAAACGGTATACGCAAATAAAGCACACATTGAATTACTAACTAGTCTAAGTCAAAGTAAACAAGAATTGAAGTCGAAGTATTCTCGACCAATCAGAATATGGGAAGCACGCGTCGAAGGCGCTCAGGTCAAAGGTGGTCGAGTGAATGCGCGTGCGCACTGCATGCTTGCATTTAGAACTGTGTAATAGTAAAGTAGAAAATAGTGATAAAATCTATTAGCTATTTAAGTAATATTACTTAAAAAGGTACACTTAAACAGAAGGCATCGCTTTCTGAGATCAATAGTTACATGTCTGCTTTAAGCGCTCTATATTTTAGACTTAAATAACGAAGTTGGTTGTTAAATTGTAGGTCCCGGTTTTTTTAACCGTTTAGCCATGTCAGAGGCCTTCAGGCGGCCTAAAAATTCTGACACCAGGGCTAGCCACCCGGCCTATACGAACTTACTTACTTACTTTACGAAGTTGGTTATTTTATAAATCTTTATAAACTGGTAAAATAGATATTTTTGTCAATTGATAATTTAATGTTCGATTTCTCACTCGTTTAAATCTGTGCTTAATCTTTAATAATATTTTTTTCTTTCCAGGTAAGATTATGCAATCACAAAACAGTTGGTAGAATATCAAAGTTACAACTTGGACACCAAGGTTGCATTATCAGGTATGTTTTATCAGGTTATGATAGTAAGCAGCAGCTGCGCAATGAATATTTTCCAGAAAAAAAAACATGATTATAAACACACCATGTACCTAGTAAATGACTATGAAAAAACACTTGGAATATTTACTGCTAGTCAGGAAACAAAATATAGATGTATAATTTTGGTTGATTCTCCCCAAAATATGGCTTAACTTTGAATATTTACTGTTAGTCAGGAAACAAAATATAGATGTACAATATTTTGGCTGATTCTCCCCAAAAGCTGCCTTAGAATAAAAATCTCACAAAAAACTCTGCAACTTAGTCTAAAGACTGACATATAACATGATTTATTACTCTAAAGCATTAGGTGTAAATGCCCCAACAATGCCCAACATAGTTGCAAGTGCCCCAGTCATGCGTCACCCGAGGAATACCGTCAACTAGTACGTGTTTCGAGATAGTAACACCGCTATCTCCATGACATGTTATATAGTGTTCAAAGTTCTGTTGTATGGTCTTAACTCAATCACTGAACAAAGGCAAGCCAGATTTTAGCGTCGCTAGGAGAAAAGCAAAGGACATAAGCATTAGCAGTGGTATTATTTTTGAAATGTGAATAGCATCAGTGGATTGAAGACTAAAAACACTTGCCTAAAATTTACATAAGTAAATTTGCACAAGCCGCATGCCAATATATATAGGTAGATATACCTACCTTTACAACACTGTAGCGGTAAGCCGTGGTAGCCTAGAGGTAGTAACATCCGCCTTACGATCGTGAGGTCGTGGGTTCAAATCCCAATCCTGTACCAATAATTTCTTCGGAATTTATGTACGGAATTTCACATTACTGGCTTTTCGGTGAAGGAAAACATCGTGAGGCAACCTGCATACGTCCGTAGAAGAAATTCAATGGCGTATGTGAATCCACCAACTCTCACTAGGCCAACGTGGTGGATGTGGCCCAATCACCCTTAGTGGGTAGGCCTATATCTTGTAGTGGACTATTAAAAAGGCTGGTTCAGTACAGTGGTCAAAAGCTTTAAACATGACTTACTTAATAATTAAAATAACCAATCAGAACCTATCATATAACCAAGCCATGGAAGCAATATCGTCAGTAGTCCAACTAGACTCACAATAAAATCACAAAAGTTGGATTAAAAAGTAGCAACTACAAAAGAAGAAGACTGAAAGAAAAATATTACAAGATTTGACTTTACAAAAACACAGAACACTGATAATAATAGAAGATTTTCAAGAAATTGAAAAACGTGGGAATTAAGGAATATCTGTCTTACCACAAAAGTTTTCTTCTTCTTCTTCTTTTGTTTGGCGTCGCATTGTTGTGCTTTTGCCAGTGTCAAATATTAAGTTTTAATATTTTTTATTTTATCAAAATAGTCGCTGTCGTAGTCACGTCATAGTCCAATAAAGTCGCGATCAAGTCCAAACATAGTCCAAGTCATACTTCAGTAAAGCAGTGGAGCTTTAATAGAGGCGTCTATTCTATGGAGTTGTGGTGACAACACGGAACGACCTGATATGTCACATTATATCACTTGCCTACTACATCTACTCATGCATGTAAATTAGCTCATAATCAACGAAATACCACAACTTTTCACTAATTATCACTAATAAAAATACAAGTTTAACAAAATAATACAATGAGGCGACATGACTTTTCCGCGTTCCCACAAAAACTCCATAAAAATTTTACGCACACTAGACAATGTTTAATAGTATAAATTGCACAGTTAAACAGTGTCTAAAGCGAGTTTAAATCTTTTGTGATAAGTCTGTGTATGGTTTACTTTGTTTATAAGACTATCTCGTCGAACCATTCATTACGGACGGATAAACTAACATTAGTGTCCGTGTTCTGACTCTAGCTGTCCCAACATGTACAGTAGGTGTGTTTGTATACATATATTCCAGTATCACTATAAGGGCGCGACCACCAATAAATCGGCGCTCGCGACTTGAGAGATGAAGTGCCCTCTTAACATACAATGAGACCGTGCTGTCGCAATAGCCTAGGATTAGATTCGCGTTGGAGTCTGACAGACGCTTGCTCTACGCCAAGCACTGGCGTCAGTAACTAGCCATTGTCACTAATCTAGTACGTCTTCAAGTAACTGGAACGCAGTGAACAATACTCACGTGATAAGAATAAATAAAAAAAAAAAATATTTTGGGACGGCCTCTGACCCCAAACTAAGCAAAGCTTGTAATATGGCTGCCAGAGACTGATATACTACATATACTTATTTTTATATACATACTTATATAGATAGTAACTAAATGACACCCAGACACAAAGCAAACACTTATGTTCATCACATCCTGGGTGGGGATCGAACCCACGCCTCTTTGATCCAGAAGAAAGGGTCACTAACTACTAGAAACACCGAGGCAGTCAAGAAGGTTAAATAACTGTACCAGTTTTTTAGTGATTTGTTGAATATATGCCTACCTAAGATGGTTTGTTGGGTCATATGGCTTTTAAGTTACGGCACATAGGCTTGTCTGAATTTTTTTGTCAACGCTTATGTCACTTACTTGCGAAAATACGCGATGAACTCATGTGTAGACAGATTTATGCATGCAATATTTCCTTATTAAGCTTTATTGCTAACCTTAAGAGCTATTTTATAATTACAACATAACTCTGAACACCATTTTTAAATTTTTGCCTAAGGTCATCATAACTAAAATCATAAACAAAACTTATCGCGACTAAGATCTCATCCGAAGCTAGTGAGCGGAGTTTGTAATAATATGTACAAAAGTAGTTTTGGTTCCGTACGTATTTTAAATTAATTTATTTTGAATTTAGCTAGTCAATATTCTATTAGGATGTAGTTTTGGCTAGAGGCGTGAGATGTAAACAGGTCCCGTGGCCAATGACTTTTATAAAATTGATATACGGATTCACACACAAACTAACTTTACGGTGAAGGAAAACATCGTGCGTAATAGAAATTTCGTTTGAATCCACCAATCCGCACTGGGCCAGCTTCGTATACAGTGTACACCAATCGTGTTATGGCTGAAGAGGCATAGATATATATTTCTACACATCGGGCAGTATGTAGTAAAACGCAAACCTATACATAATTAAAAATATATACAAAATTTAACTGACTGAAACCTTTTTTCCAATAAAAGTAAGTACTTAAATTTGTTAGACTAGCGACCTAAAAATATGTTATATGTTTCAGAGATTTTAAGTTCCCTGAAGGCCGTTTTTTTGGGTTCAGTAGCTCAAACGGAAAAAACGGAACCCTTATAGGATCACTTTGTTGTCCGTCTGTCCGTCTGTGTGTATGTCAAGACTCTTTATCTCGGGAACGCGTTAAGATATCGATATGTGTAAAAGAAAAACTTCTCAGTTATTTTTTGAAAAAGTTAGAGGCGTTTATGTCGAAAAAAACACCACATATTTCGATACTCACAAAAAACAAAACCTACAGGGTACTTTCCGTTGATATAGAACTATGAAATTTGGCGAAAAGCATTGCCTCGGAGTACACATATAGGAATGAATCTAAAAACTGTACATTTTTATTTAAATAACAAAAAAATAAGGCCGCAAAATTCACAAAATATGGGTTCAAAATTCAAAGTGAGTAAATCGTATCATGTAAGGTATCATATTAAAGAACTTCATTAGCACATGCTAAAACAGGTTTTTAATTATTTTAATAATGTGTAATTTTCGATGTATGACAAGAAAAGTGAAAAAAAAAACTTTTCTGTCCATGGTTATAGTATACAGATTTTAACAAGTTACTTCCCAATTTTGTGAAATTTGAAAATAAAGTTAGTTTAGTTCTTATTTCAAGTAGCATGTACTAGGACTAAACGCAGCATAAGGTTGGTCGATAACTAGTCTGGGTGTGTCTCTTGCACCAAATAATGCTCGTAATAATTGTAGGTGCAGTTAAGTACTATAAGGGTAACAAAATACACGACTATAGGTCGCTAGATGGTCATTGAGGAATATTTTGTACAGACTCATTATTTTCAACGTTGTATAAAATAATAATATTAACTAGCACTACTACATAATTATTTTTCGCAAAAAATGGCATGACTGACTTCAAACTTGTACAGAATTCGCGAATTGTTCGAACGGATTGATGTAGCAATTTTCACATTATTGTTGATTTATCAAATATGGCTCAGCCGATTTCGATAAAATTTAAATGGGACCAACTTTGAAGTATACAATTTCTAATGAAAAATAATTATTGAAATCGCACTTCTTCGTAAAAAGTTATGCGTGGTAACACATAAAAAAAATCTAAATTAAATAGTGCGAGGTCTTATATACATAGGTCCTTAGACAATAGACATCAATAATATTATGTTTTAATGATACAAATACATTTCTGACTGTGTCGGTGGCTCAGTGGTTAGTGATCCTAACTTCTGGGTCAAAGAGGCTGGGTTCGATCCCCACCCAGGGCAAGTATTTATGTGATGAACATAGGTGTTTGCTCTGTGTCTGGGTGTTATTTAGTTACTATCTATATACTTAAGTAAGTATTTAAAAATATGTATACGTAGTATATCAGTCTCTGGCAGCCATATCACAAGCTTTGCTTAGTTTGGGGTCAGAGGCCGTGTGTAAGATGTCCCCAAATATTTATTATTATTATTTATTTAAAAGAGTACGGATCCCTGAAATTTGCGACTGGAACTAGGTTGCATTTGCAAAGAAAGATATACGTACTGGATAAGGTACTTCATACTTACAATTTATTTAGATATTAGTAGGTATACAGTTTTAAGAACAACGAAATGATGAATGAAAAATTTACGGCTTAGGTTTAATATTACTGAGTTTTTATATTACACGCAGCAAACGTAAATAAATCGTATTACACTTCATGGAATTTAAAGTACCTCAGAAAGATTAGGCACAAAATTCGATCGCAATATAGACATAAACTCGTGGAACCAAAGTTTAACTTAGCAATGCACAGTTCTAGCCCAAATTCTATGGCCATAAAAATATTCAATAAATTGCCAAATAATCTAAAAGATATCGAAAGAAAAAACTGTTTTATAAAACAATTAAAGATTATTATCTTATTATCGAAATGCAAACTCGAAATGAAACACATTAGACGTTTATTTAACGATGATCTAGAAAAGATAATAATAAATCGTTCCAGTGCAAGTAATAAAATTGCCATACCCTTATAGGGTCATATGTATAACTAGACAAAATATGTAAATCTCAATAAATGTTTTGTTGTTTACGAGTACAAACTGTTACACTGCCGTTATTCAAGGTATATGTTCCCAAAAAAAGCTAAGTAAATTAGTTGGTTTGTAATTCCTCTTATACTTAAAATCATTCTTTGACTCTACAATAAGCCTCAAACAATTATAGAAGCACATACATTCCACACTGAGCCAAGAAGCAAAAACCAAAGAAATTAATAACGCTCATGTAGCTTAAGATTAACGAGTGGCAGTCTCAAACCAATTACACTGTCAAAACATCACCTTGAAGTCGAAATAAAGAAAACATCAACGATCGGCGGTTGAACATAACAATAATGGTTCCATTGTTGCATGAAACGGTCCAGATGGTCAAGATAAAGGCGGTATGTGAAAAAAGCCTATTTTTTTTTTTTTTTTTTTAAATTTTTTTTTTTTAATATAATGACAATACTACATTACTACTACATAGAAAGCAATTGGATCATCCACAGACCCTTGAAGGTCTAAAGATAATCCAAGTGCTCAAGCCCACTGCCAGTTGGCAGCGTGCCCAGCATGCTGGCAGCATTGCCACGCTGAATGGCAATGCTTATACGTTGAGCCAAATAAACACCAGCATTTTGGTCACGCGTCGCGTCCACCAGACGCTCAGAAAGACTTTTGAAAACGAGATGAGCTCCCGGCCCCCACGGACCCAAAGTCTCAACTCCAAATGGCTCAAATATGTAACCACTGCCGAGGTTAGCATATTTGCGCCGCTTGTGCTGCTCAGCCGAATTGGCCGCCGCTCCAGCCCTACTCTGAGTCTCAGGAAGATGTGACGGTGCCAAAGTATCGACGCAAGTTGCGTCCCATACTAAGGGCCGTCCACACTTCCATGGGACCAGCGTCATGCCGTCAGGCCTTTTGCCATCACCACGCGCCAACCCACTCGGTTCGAGTACGGCTGCGATATTGGCGGTGACAAAAGCCCTGCGTATGACATCGTTAAGGCTGGCGTGGCGTCCAATCCGACCAGCGCTTCTTGAGCAAGAGAGACCGTGGTGACCGAGCTGGTCAACTGCAGTACCACACTGACAGCGATGGGCTTCACAACACCTTGCACCCAAGCGTAAGCTGACAGCTAGACGAAATGCAGTTGGGTCTAAAAGGTTACCAGTATTGAAAGAGGGCAATGCTTGCAACCAAAGACCGGACTCCCATACAGAGACTGCAAGGATACGAGCGCGATCCGCGACGCTAGGACACGTGTCTAGAAGAGATTTCCGTGCTAGTTCGCAGATCGGCCGATCCCACAGTCTCTGCGACGATAAAGTCTTTGGAAGCTCGGTATTTGGGCAAGCGACCCTCCAAGCATTCGTTGCCTCATTCAAATGAGCTACATCTACGCCAGAATGGCCTAAAGAAGGTGCGAGGATTTTTTCAATCAAGTTCTGAGTACTATGAATGGAGGACAAGAAAGCTGGTAAAGCAACACTTGAAATTTGGCGGACCCCTAACCCTCCAAGCCTAACAGGCAAGGAGGCTTGTAGCCACGCCCTTTCAAATGTGAAAAATGAAAATTAGCCTTTGTATTAATTGCGTAAATGTTTTTTTGTTTAAATGAAATGAAATATTTATTTCACTAAAATAGAGTACATATAAATGGTGTTTCAGATTGATTCGTTCCTTCTATTTGCCATTTACTAGCATGTGGAAAAATGCACTTAAGTAAATAATAAAGTTATAACAGATTATTCCTAAAATTAATTACAAATCATATCAAAGTACGGTCAAATTAAACAAATAACAAAATGAAATAAAATAAAAATAATAAGTCAAATTAAATAATAAACATGTTGAAATCAAACAAATTTATAAATGTTATCGTTTACGCATAATTAAAAATTCGTTTAGGCTATAGTAACATTTTTCTATTAGCCATGTCTTAAGTTTACGGCGAAACATTCCATAAGGGAGTTCTTTCAATGATACAGGTAATTGGTTATATACGGTGACACACATGGCATAACAGTTCTTTTGAAATAATGTTTAAATTTCTATGCTGGAAAAATAGTATGCCATTAGACACAAGGAGGCTAATATTTTATCATATGGGCAGTATGCAGTTGGTTTTTTGAAAAATTATACAAACAAAACTTATGTTTAATGTTTTTTTTATAAATTTTGCATTAGTATACATTTTGGAGGCAACTTGTCTAAAAATATCCAAAAACTAATTAATCATCATATTCATAACAAAAGTATCCAAGTACATTAAACTATCATCAAATCTACCAATTGTATATATTTTATCATTATTTCACAATATTAAAGTTCATGCCAGTTATTACGGTACTGTCACATTAGTTTCTTAATTCCAAAATCTGTCTTCAGTATTTCCACAAAAGCGAAACTAATTCATAATAACGTTGCAATTAACTATAAAAAATACTATTATCACAACAGGATATATTAGTGGATTATACTTACCATACCTATGTTTAAACATATATAATTTTATTTAGATGACATTTTTATTACGCCCAAGCATTGAGTAACATCATTTTTATAAAATTATCGCACTATTATTAGGACTTCTCTAATAAAGGAAATCAATCAAATTGAATTATGGCCAGGATATTAACCGTAATAAATCTTATTACTCCAAACATATTCATAAACGTGCGCAATCTACCAACAAGAGATTAAAATAATATTATTAAGAAATCGGTCTAGTTCAATTGAAATATAATTATACTAATCATAAAAATATTTTGATGCTATAAACATAATTATTTTAATGACAAATTTATTCGGTTAAGTTATAATGCAATTCAAGAATACTGCTCAATTAAAGTTGAAATGCTTCGACATAATCCGAAGTTAAATAGCCCGTATACTAAAATAGATTTACTGTTAAATTTACGATAACGCAGTGCTATTTAACAACATAAATATCTGTCAAATATCAGTCAATAGCCAAAATGAAAGCGTGTACGAGATCAGGGTCTGAAGTACTCATAACTTTCAAGCCATAGCGTCTCCTAACAGCCTTTTGTTGTTTTCGTAATTTATGGCAATGGTTACTTGGATACTTATGTTTAAAGAGACGTAACTTACAACAAACGAATATTTACACACTCGTTTAAGTGTTATTTACCTACTTTTCTATCCATTATTAAGACGTAATGTAAATCAACAATCGAAACTCAAAATGGCAGATCAAAGTTAACACTAACTTAGATATTCAACATATCCGAATACAGATCTCTGTTATCAAAACATCTCTAAAATTAATTTTATTTTAGCGCAATATGCTTAATTCAAATCTATATACAATACCGATTGTAAAAAATTACATCAATTTGCTTTTACCACATTTATGGACATATTACTAAGTTACCGATCACGTGTCGTCAATTAATGTCAAGGCATCCATTTGCCTTGTACAACACGCATGAAAGCGCAAACCGAAGCGCTTCGCCCATTTTTTATGAATTGTAACCCATAAATGTGCTCATACCAATCTCATCTGACCATATAAATGTCAAATCAAAGTCACGACCGAGCCAGACAAAACGAATTAATCCAGCATTCCTTCGAACACTTTCAGAATACCCAATCGATAGCAACATCAAAAATAAAATATTGTTGAGATTACAATTATAATTTGAATACCGAGTAGCCAAAATAATAAGTGTGGTTCGGCGATGGCATCTGATAGGTAAGTGGTTTTCGTAACGCCCCCTCGAGCGGTGAGATGGTATCGAGGCGCGCGTGCGCCCGCGCCGCCAGCCGCCGCAATCATACGCTGTTCTCCGGCGAACAAATACACGTAACAGAACATCTGTGCGATCGATCCACGGATAAAAAAGCCAGTTTCTCATCTCTCTTAGAAGGATTATTTGGAGTCCTAATGGATCGATAAAATCGACGCACGCGCACGTCACGAGGACAGCTATTAACCTTAATCCCTTTAGGACATTGGCCTTGAATTGTATCGAATGTTCATTCATAAGTTTTGATTCGATGGGACTGTCAAGTTTCGGACGCGCCGTGGGCGGATGATTGGTTTATAGCTCTAATTATTTTGCAACGTGAGTAACAAATGGAAACCTAAGCGTCATTTTGCGGAACTATGATAGGTTATTTCAAGTTCCCTTTCAGAATGCAAGGTAGTGTAATAATGTGAGTCATAAGAAGAAATCGGATTGAACGTTTCATCGCAATTTCAATCATGTTCAATGGCATCGATTCAGTCCTGGCTTTATCTTGATCTGCGTCGAAAGCAAGGTTGCTGGGAGTGGTCAAGGGATAGAACCTTCACCTCGGGTCTCGAGCCTTGATGAGTCATTATTGTGCTCTGATATCGATCCTAACGACATGATGTTGCAACATCATCCACTAATTATAACTTATACCATTGCTTGCTTAATAATGTAGTAGCGTGCGCGAGTTTTTGCAGCGTCGTATGTCAGGAGTATGGTCTAGTTTCTAATGTAACTGGAGTTTCGTAACTATTCTTGTGGGTGTGTCAGTTGACTGCTTTGTCGGCGATATAGTTGGTACAATCATTGACTTCGTTTGTCGTTCTTAGCCAATACGCTGCCATAGAACAAATAAATATTTCTACGATACTACTTTAGTCTTTCCAGTTTATGGAGTTGAATTGTTTTGCCCAGTTGCCGTCAAAAGTACATAATTGGGGTACATTCCCAGTGTTTCAAATATTACTGTTAGTTAAGATTAATTTATGACATTGTTTTATATGGATGATTTTTAATTAAAAAGAACAATGGTTGACCCCAAATTATATGATGTAAACCACCAAAGTCACATAAAATACACAATATATATCTAGCTACTTGCAATGGAAACTGGTACACAAGTCATACTCCAGAACACACCGTTGATTCCTTAGCAATAGATTTCATCTTCGGGGTAGTAATCAGACAACCAAGTACCTGAGCTATATTATATAATACTTGTACAGCCTCAATGTTTTTATAGTTTATGGTTTTATGTACGATTTTGTTTAACATATTAACCTAAATATCAAGTACCTATATCAAGATCAGGAAAATGGGTAACTATTCTCCACCTTTCAATTTGCCTGTCAGTACTGAATCTATATTTTAAATAAGAGTGACAACTGACAAACCATTACAATACCAAGCCTACACCATCTGCACTACTACTATACCTTTCTGCATCTGATATCATATTTCTAGTGCTGCATCAAAGACTCCGTCTCTCGTTCGACCGTTACGCGTTATCTGATCCGAGTTTCGTAATTCAGAATTTAGCTCACGCATTTTGGTCGAGCGAAAATTCTTCGTGCCGCCGGCCTTGGCAGCTATCTATGATTTGTAGCTTTAGAACACCTGATAACGAGACTGGCCTATTGTTATCTTTAAATCACCATCCGTTCTCACTCTTACTTTCGCTTGACTAGCAAGATCTATTAAGTTTTTTGTTTTTTCTCTACCTCTCGGCTACAGGAAAATATGAATTGGAATTCGATGTTCAATTTTAGTTGCAACAGTTACATTGTAGTATTTACATTCAGTTTGTTTCTAGCTTTTATCTTCTCTAATTTTGCTTTAGTAATATTAGCCTATGTATTTACGTACGTATGTACTCTTCGAATTAACTACATGAAAACAAGATGATCCGTCGCCCCGATAATGCATCAAAAAGTATAAGTAAACAAAGCAAAACATTATTTCAATATTTAAATAAATAAAATATGTAAAACGGAAAGTTATTTCAAATATTTTATGCAACAAATTCTACTGTAACATTGTTTGTTCAGTTTTTATATCTTAGAAAAATAGTTCTACTTCTGACACTAGATTTTATAAAGTAAAAATTACATCTTACAACTAGCTTCCTTTTTTCGCTACAAAGAATGTAATGGTTTCCCGCCAATGTGGTATTGCTTATAGATTATAAGAAACTGTATAAGGTCCGTAAGTGAAATGTTGACGAGACTACACTTTTTTTCAATTTTATCAATATTGTAGAATGCCTCCATACTTAGATAAGGTTGGGTCAGCTTTCTTGATACAATTTAAGGTTGTGCACACTCCCCGGAGTTCGTCGCCTCATATCTATAGACTTCTTTAAGATGTTGCCACTGGTCGTGTCTATTTGTGTTTTATGGTATTGTGACATCCTGAACTTTCACAGATAGAAAGTGGTTGTTCGTGACACATAATTCATATTGGAACCATTTTCTTTTAGGAGGCAATCATACTTGGTTGGATTTTCTACAGTAACTTCCATTCTAAAATTCTAGACGAAAGTAAAACGTACTTAATTTGTGAATTAAACGTACTTATTTTTAATTCACTTTGCAAACTGCCTAACATATCAGAATTTAAAGTGTATTTGTAATAATACGGATTCAGAAAAATAGCTTCATTTCAGGCTGTGCTTGCAATTATATGTTTGACTTTTTTACGATATAACAACGTGTAAAGTATTATAATACTACACGTGTTTGCTAGTAATATGGCAAGATAAGCTTATTTTGCTTTGAATTTACACAATAAGATTTGCGCCACTCCTACGACAACTGCATTATTATTTTGAGCAAAAACCTCCCCTGCATTGCAATTTTTCATCCTTTAGGTAAAATACCGCTGTTTCAGCCCATTTGAGTACTAAATTCTGCTAAACAGGTACTATACATTCAGAGCAATTTTTATCATCCTATGTATATCCGATCTGGCATCTGTTGCGCTGCTTTTTTGGTCAGAATATGATGCGTGACTGGCACATGACAGAATTTTTGATGTGACAATTCTTTAACCTCAAATTCTATACGTGCTAACAGATGTACAAAATATTGCACTTATATTACTACACATTTGTTGAAACTTCAAAAAATGATGCGGTCAAACAAATATTTGCTTATTAAATTAATAAAGTTATAAGGAAAGGGAAACAACCTAAAGAAATATGCATTTCTGAGAGTTATTCATGTTTGTGAAGCTTGCTATTGCAATAAGCAGAAAACCGTGTTCAGCTCGTGGAAAATAGCAGAGAAAATTTAATACGAGGCTAAAGACAAGATAGGTTTGATTCGCCTCAACTTCAGATCTTCAGATAGCAAATGACCTCACCAGAACATGCTGTCTTACTGGTCGATAGAAGAGGCGCTATGTACAGGAGTACGTCTTACTTTTAGAATGATGATGAAGTATTTATTGCGTCATGTACCGTACACTAGTTCTGTTACATACACCCTGTAAAGCAGCAGTAATGAGGGAGAAAAACATACAGCTAACCTATTATTACACTAACGTAGTACCGTAATACCATATTTAAGAACATGGTTATTTCGTGTCCGTTTAATGGTTAAATGGTACGATTTTAACTTCAAGTTTCAAGACACTCTGGAAAGCCTCGACACAAAAGCTTGACAGTAGCTGCCTTAAACATAGTTTTAGGCAGGTGCGATTAAATAAAGCATTATAATTATTAGCGCAAATTTTAGATGTAGCTCCGAAAGCTGACGTGGAACTGGGCCAGTCATGTAATTCGCATACCAAAGAGCTTTAGGCTAAAATTACCATCAAATAAAGTTCTACTCAATGCGGCCTGCTGGTAGGACCCAAAAGCGATGACGCGATGGAATCGACACATTCGATTGACAGCAGCAAGCACAACACTGCTGATATCACCCTATACAAGGCTAAAATTACCATCAAATAAAGTTCTACTCAATGCGGCCTGCTGGTAGGACCCAAAAGCGATGACGCGATGGAATCGACACATTCGATTGACAGCAGCAAGCACAACACTGCTGATATCACCCTATACAGGCCAGGCTTATGATCAAAAACTATTAAAAAGGCTTGTACTGTAAAACTAAAATCCTTTTCTTAATGCAAACGATCAAAATCAGACTTGGGAGCTTTACCACCGTTTATGTCCCCGATTATCGGTATAGTAAAGCCTAGAGAGTGTTTCTAAAACTGCGTACCTATAGGTACTAGTATATCTTCACCTATACTTCTTCACTTATCTTATATATGTAACTACGTCACTAGTCATCACTCATTCGATGAAATGTTTTTAAAAAAAATAGTACAAAAACTGAAAATTTGAAGTTTTTGTACTATTTTTCTTAAAAACTACATTTTCGAACAAAAAGACTTAAGCATCGTTATTTTAAAACCAAAAAAATGCCAAGTCGATTGACTTAAGTGATTAAAAACAACAGAAAATTGAGATGTTTAACTGGAAATTAAATATTATATTTTTTACGACTGAAGAGCAGAAGATCATAAACAGATCAAGCAATTTACTGCTTTAAAGTTAATACCCTTATTAGACCTAGAAGCGTTAAGAAGGATACGGGACATAGAGACGTATATCGTATAAAACTGGCCAAGTATAATAATTTTTATGGGTCGTATAACACATCGTAAAGTAATATACACAGTGTTAATAGGAATTTTAATTACTATGTTGGTAGTCTACTCTCATCGTTTTGGATGTGCGAAGATTTTCTCTCAATCTTCTTTAATGCGATATTTATTGGCTTATAATTTTTATATCGTAGATTTTAAATAAGTTACAGAACTGAGTAATTTAATACCGATCGATGTATATGTGCATGAATCCGAAAATATTATTATTATACTTGCAGAAATTAAATTAATATTTGATTATTGCTCTACAAATATCTCTTTTCAGTATTTGTTAATATAGCGGCAACATAAATACGTCATCTGTGAAAATTTTCTAGGTTCTAGCTATAGATATAGCCTGGTGAGAGACAGACAGACGGACAGCGGAATCTTAGTTTTAGTAAAAACTGTTTTTACGTTTTGGGTTGACGTTTTTGTTGCAAAGTTGCTTTGTGAGGCTTAAGTGACTTAGTTTGTTTATACCTCAGTAAATGAATTTATAATTCATCTAAAATTTTCATGGAACTGCTACTTATATCAATTATATTACGAACACTGATTAAATATCGAAATTACTATCGTCAAACTCGCGAAATTCTCGATTCTAATTTATTTTACATGAAAAAAGGAGAAATTAATCACGCAATCTAAACTTTATTCGAGAGCTTGTAAACTTGTGAGAATTTATTAACCTCAGGTTGGTTTTGAACGGAGTCAGTTATGTGTCTGTTCATGTTATAAAGTACATCCGTAATCATTGAGGTTGTTAATTACTGGAAGATCGAATATTCGAACATGAGCGACCACCCGCGGGCGGAGCGGTCTCAACTGTATCGGGTTGCGATGGGGCTTCCTAGCGGTATTGAGGCTGGCAATCCAATTAAAACAAAGATAGATAAAGAAAGTATATTTTGATATAGTAGGTATAACTTGATATAGTAAGTATAGCATGATATAGTTTTTTTGATGCATAATAGGGCTAAGGGAAAGGGAAAGTGAAGTTGTAGCCGAAGATGTATGTAGACCTAGAAGATACCTATTCACTATTGATTTGAAGATATCCAAATTGTAATTGTCAGGATACAATGACGGAGGCAGAGCATTCCAATCTCTGGCGGTCCGCATTAGGGACCGAAGGGAAAAGGTTTAAAAGAAGAAGAAGTTTATGAAGGAGTAAAGCTTGATATAGTAAGTATAATTTGCCTACTACATCTCATCGTGAATGCTATTTTTACACAAGTAATTTCACAAAACTCAAAAAACTAGCTTTTTATAGTACTAAACAAAACAAAAAGTACAACTGCAATAACGTAATTTACTTGTATATCAATCTAACTTTATATTCGGTTAGATGTGGTTATTTCAGTAAAAAAAAAATCTATCAGACTGATGTAACGTTAAGTTGGTATACTAGTTCCAATAAACAGCACAGATAAGATATGCGGATATCCAAAAAAAATGTGGTAGCATTGTAAGAGAGTGACACGAAATAGGAATGCTGAAAAATAAATAAAGCTCGATCGTTTGCAGAAGAACTAAGTAGTTAAAATATACTTTTTTTTATTAATCATACATGAAAATACCACTGTTTAAACCTTATGTACCCGTGATGAAAGTAGAACTAGAAACTAAACTATTTCAAAGACTCCGTCTCAGTCATCAAGCTACTATGACTAACTTAGCATAGCTCCCACTGGATATCAAGTTTACTAATCTGCCTTTTTACGGTATATGGAACTGTGACACTGCCCGACGTATACTCATACATTATATATACGGGTATTTTTTTATTTTTCGGTGCACTTGCGTGAGAACCCGGACAGGTTAGTCTGGTTGTTTGTTGCTGGGAAATCAGATGTGAAATGTGTAGCAAATTTATCTGATTGATTTTTATCCTTTGATGATTTGCCACTAGCAAATGAAGAGGATAATTTATAGCGTCTTGCTCAACGTATTATAACTGTAATCAGTAGGTAAATAAAATGTCTATCGATATTATTTTGAAGGTTTTTATGGTAATTCCGCGCTACATTTCGATTTATGATACCGCTGATTTTAGTTGATTAGTTTGTAACTTACATAAAACGTTTTAATTCGAGATTCCTATAACTATACAATAAAATGCAAGAATATAGCTTATACTCAAGTAATAAGTTTTTGCTGGATGAAACAAAGAACTTTACCAAGTCTACAGTAGGTATATTGTTATCTTCCGAGTGTTCTCATTACGTCGCAAGTCAAACGCAAAATTGTTACAAAAAAAATTGATCATTTTTAATTCATTACAATAGTTTAAATTAAATAAAAGTATGTAGTAAAACTCACTTAATTTACACACACACACACACCAAAAACAAATTTGATGTTTACGGTACATATCTTTTTCCAGCACAAATGTTATCATTTTTGATGTCAGCAGAAAACCAGAACAAAAACACTTTCATCACATTTTTTATGAACCATAACTCTTTTTAATAACTCGAGTAACATCTAATACGCCTCTTTCGAAACCGCACGTACTATTACGTACATTAGGATGCATAAATAAGCGTCTAAACTAGATTAAAATGCTCATATTTGTTGACATTTTCCCACAAAGATGTCACAGATTAGTGACGTGAAGGTCATTACACCACAAAATTAATTCTCACGCATTAAGACGCTCTGATCTGTAGGAGATGAGACGCATAACTGTGCCACAATAAAACATCTACCGAATTTTTGGAATATGTTCTCTATTAACATTGGAATAAAGGTGATAAAATGTTGACGGATGCGAATTTCACAGTGGTTTTTTTGAGGTATCGCGATCGAATCGAATCAGATGCCTCTTCACACGGGTATTTGCCTCTGCGAATGGACGTCGCTTGTCTGATTATAAAATTATTGTTTAGCTGTCCGATAGAACTAATCTTTTTTAGTGCGTTGTCCCAAATTAATCTAGAGAGTAGGTTGGTGGCCAAATTAATTATTGAATAGGATTTTCCTGTAAGATATTTTTACAAATTTGTTATTAAAAGTAGAAATTTATTTGTGTTATTAAGCACTCACCATGAAAATTTCTATATGAACCTCTTTTATTTTATAATCAAAACTGTTTTGTTCCTTTAAAGTGACTCAAAATCGAAATCACTAATTTGGATTTGGATTTAAGTTTGTATATGCAAGTGTCTGATATTTTTAACTTAGCGATTATCTTATAATCAAAAAACTTTAAACATAGAAAAAACACATGATAATCTTGACTACAAAGCCAGTCAGTAGAGCAAAACTAAAATGTTGAGTTTGTTACAACTTGTGATTTAATTCTTTATACTTAGTGCAGTAATCAAGGTTTCTTCGGCTCTACCTAAAAGGCAATATTTATTTCTTCCACTGCTTTTAAAACCTCCCACGAAGGTTTAATACATTTTCAAAGAATACAAAGCCTCGAAAACCAATTCCGGTGCTTGTTTAAGGCATCTTGTTGTCAAATTAATGAAGTTCGCAGATCCAGATGAGTTTTTTCATGTAGGAGTTTAACAGATTATGCAAATTGTATGCATGGGCGAATAGCGAGCGAAACGATGTCTTGAAGCACTTTACAAGCAATAAGCTATAGAGGTTATACTATTTAGTTGGTTAACTTAGTCAACAAACGAAACACAATGCAAGTATGAAGATCCGGGAGAGGTCATCACAGAATTTTTGAATAGCGCAAATATTTTTGAAATTACAAAGATTTTACGAAAATTGTTTACAATTGGTAGGTAATATCAAGAATATTTTATTCGAAAAAAGTTTTTTTTAACATGACGGGACTTTAAATGTCAACTTAAAATTTTAAGTCTACCTCTACATAAGTATTCATTTAGATGGTGATAATGGTGGTAAGAAAATGAAATATTTAATACACTATACAATAATACTTTTTACTATAATATTGCTTACTTACAATTCGGCTTTTTAACGAATATAATTGTATTAGTTAAATAAACAAAAAAAATATATATCATAATTTTAAGCAAGAAAGTTTTTCCAATATTTTTGCCACTAAGAAGACCCTTGTAAAATATGGAAAGTGAAATATTTTGATGAGCTCAAACATATTGCGCTGAGTATCTCTCGTATGCGATACTTTTCTCGCTTAATTGGCTGCCAAATGAATAAAGTGCCTTAATTTAAGGGCGGGCTCTTCAAAGGATGGAATTAATTTTGCTACAAAGTCGAGAAGACAAGACGATACCATAATGAGGCTCGGGGGTAATTTTGCATATAATGAGATTCTTGTAGCCCTTATGATTTTTAAGTATTTCCCAAATGTTAGGCTAAACATTTTCAGAATATTTGATTATGTTGACTTTATTTACCTGCATTATTATTATTTATAGATAGATGAAGCAGCTATCTCAGCTGTCCTGTCTTGTGATAGTTTACACTTTTCTTCTTTTCTACTGTTACAAAAGATTATGTAACTAAGTCACTGTAACCTATAGTAACTACGTTTTGAGGCAACACTGTGCATAACCGCCTAAATTAGATATTATTTCTGTGTCCTAGGTCTATTATTTTTACTATAAGCGGTGTAGGTTGTTGAAAAAAGGATTAGATAATAAAGATCAAAGTTTTCGATTTTCGATTACACCCAAAGACAGTCGAGTATTTTTGTTGCGCTGAAATTCAAAAAGTCGTCATTAAAATATCCACAATAAACTTATAATATCAGCTTCAAATTCTTTATCTCTGATAAGAACAAAATAAAACACATAAAAAAGCCACTCTTGACTTACATAACTTAACGTTTTTGTCCTTATTCCTCGACGTATCCCAAACGAAACGCTGCCCTTCGTACTCTAATAAGAACAAAATTAAATATTTAAAAAATATTCTTATGATTCACATTACTTACTTTCTCTTCCAATCTTTCAACGCATCCCAAACAAAATGTTGTTAACCTTCCTTATTTATAAATATTATAAGAACAAAATGGGATGTTAAAAAAATCTTCATATGATTCATATAGCTTTCCGTTCCAATGCCTCGACTCATCCCAAAGTCCATTCCACTGTGAGAAGTGCAGCGAAGCCTCAACATTACCCAGATTAGACCTGACGTTTGCAGCCGATAATTTTAATGGCTCGATGACGATACACCAAGCAAACAATAACCAACATACACGTAAACTCAACCTCAGAGCCACTGTTTCATTTCCTCCACCAACTTCATACAAAAACATTAGTTATACTACTCAGCCAACATTGCAAATAACTTGGTTATTCTTTTAATTCACCAGCTGTGCAGTTAATGCGGTTTCGTATAACACTGCTTTCACTGGACCCCGTTCGGATTACTGAAATTTTCACCAAAAGGTCAACTTATTTAAATTATCGGCTGCTTTAAAATAATTAAGTGATATATAGAAAGTATTCAGTCGGTGTGCTTGCTACTGGTTTAAAAAGTATTTTGTAAAGTTTGTATTTATTTATGTGTTTTGACCTGATTCGAATATATTGCATTGCCTCACTTTGTAACTTTTCTGTTGGTCCAAATTGTGTTGTAAAAGTTCACCGGACGTAAAATATTAAATACGTAGGTCAATGTGTCAATTAATGTTTTTCGTCCCGAATTAATACATATCAAATATTTCTAAAGCCTTTTACAGGGTTTATGTACAAATTGTTTGCTACTATGTTTTAATGACGATCGGAACAAAACACTTCTAACACTATAAATTTGTTAAAATTACATTTATATGTTGGTTGATAAGCAAAATATGTTAAATAAATTCTCTAATTACGTTGGAGATAATCAATTTAAATAAAAAAAACCTTTTATATAAACCCACTCTCACACAGCAAAGTTGTTCGAGCAAGTTTTTTTAAAAACCATGATGAACTTTTACGAGTCCATATTTCCTCTACAGCGAATATAAAATTGGTTACGAAAGTAAACAAACCATTTCTTACCACATATCTATGTCCTTTACCGGTATAATTCTCTACCTAATAACCTAACATCAGATGACCTCAATATTTTAACCAAATACGTTCCAAATCATAATCTCATGTGTGTTCTAAGAATACAATGTCAATGCAATCAAGCGTTCCGACGAACATCATAATAGCAAATCCAAATATGCAGCGCAAGGTCTGGGAGCATCCATTGTTTTAGCGAGTTGTACTTCACGGCAGAGTCATACTCCAACCTGAGAAGAAACACATATTATTGTGTGGTTATAAGTCAACTATTATTTTTACAAGGACGTGAATCGTTAGTATCGTCTTGATCGTAAGATGTTTCATCATGATCATCCACATCCCTTGATCGCCCTCGCTTCTCTTCTTGTACGCCTCCTTTCTCGGTCCTTTGGCAATCTTGCCCAGGTTGGTCCCGCAATTCTGTTTAAAACGTTTACTGGCCTATTTTTTAGTTTCTCTAGTTAATTCCTATAAGACAATGTGGTCTGACTAATTGACTAAGACTACAAAAATACGTTCAATGGAAGCAGCTTTTAACGAATCTAACATCCAGTAGCAATAGTAGTAGTAAAGTTGAAATCTTATTTCTCTGGCTTGCAGTGTTAAAGCTCAGACCGCTTTCTTAGTAGGCACTTATGTCAGTCAAGATATCAATCGCTAATTTCATACTGCGTATCCATACCAATTTTTTATCCCATTAAATACAAGTTTTGTATGAATGTCTGCCAGTGTACCGCGTTTCATCACCGACTTGCGCCACTAATATCTCATTCACGCGTACGTCACTCCTTACAATCTTCAATATCAGTTTTCGATCACGCCTGATCTCTGACCCTTGATTTCGGCTACCGTAGACACGATTTTTTCAAACACCAAACATTTTAATATACCTATTAAGGCGATAGAAATAAGGTTTATATTAGCTTGGAGTATACTTCTAAGCGGACCGTTTGAACCATCTCATATTAACAATCAGAGATTAGCATGTTAAATACGTTTAACTGGTATTTCGAATCGGAAACGTGAATGATTTGCTATCGATTAACAACCGAATCTTTATTTACCAATCACAAACTGGTTTAAACAAACCGTCTTTACAAAACGAAAGGACGTCCGTCACAAAAAGTCGAAAACGAACTCGTAACTTATCATTAACAGTCATCACATAGCTGCCAATGCGAGATGTTTCATTAAAAATCGATCCAAAGCGATTGATAGTTTTTTTCTGTAGAGTATTCAGATCGTTTCGCAATAAAAATCATCGCAAGCCCAAAGCCATTAAGTTAATGAATGGCAAATATGGAGCAACATCCTGCGGCCATAGGAAGCCGGACCAGTTTCTGACTAATAACGGAGATGAGTCGGATTTAATGCCCACAGTTACACGCGCGTTGATTTTTATTCCACCTTGATAGAGACCAAATGCTTCGGAAAGATCGATTTTATCGTAACCTCCAGGTTTCCGGCGATAGACCCGGGGGCGCCTGTGCAGCTTTCGAAAATCTTGACAGGATGGTAGGTGGTCTTAATTAACGTGTAATCAGAATAATTAGAGGCAATTATGACTATCAAGTCATAATTAATTTTTATACCATGAAATTTCTTCACAGCGTATAATTTTAATCAGGATTGCACGACGCATGTTTCGCCGAACAAGAGAGTTCAACGCGTCTCCGTAGAGGCACGTTTTTGCCAAATGTACCATAATGTTGGTTCGGGCTCGCTGTAATGAAACCGTGCCTTAAATATAAAGATGGTTACTCGTAAAGTGCGAGGACGACAGTAATGGACCGCCGCACTTAGTGGGCTGCTAAGGTCAGACCATAATGACAATATTTAAATAGTATTTTTATTTGCCTGCTTAAATACCTCCTGTGCATAGAAAGACGCCGCACCTGACTCCGAAATTTAAATTTAAGAAAGAGAAAACTTTATTTATAAAGTGATGAAAATAAGGGACAAAAAATGTTAAATGCATTTGCTCGGCGACTACCGTTGATGTCTTTATTACGAAGCAAGTTTTTGTGGGCTTTGGAATAAATCCCTTTCATGGAAAGCAATTGATGTTAATGAACGAATGAATGATGTGCTTTTATTCAAGTTTTTGTCCAGGACTTGCTGGTGTAATTGCCAGTGAAGCTGATTTAGTTATGTTGTCTAGTACCTAATATTCTACGATAGGGATGCTCTGTAAGAAAAATAAATTTGATCCTACAATAGGTATCTAATTGACTTACAAATTAGCAGGAGACTTCTACATAATAATAGACAAATTTAATGATAATTTACTTACAAAAGCATGAAATATGGGAGCAAAATAATATTTTTACGACGAGGGCGCTTTTTTGAATCCAGAGCGAAGTGAGGGATAATAGAGTAGAATCCCGAGCGTAGCGAGGGCATCTTTCAGGGCGTTTCAGCTTGATCGATCATACATAATGAGAAACAATGGTTGAGACAATTTGTAGAAGCCTCGTCACAAACAGATAATTTATCTAGTAGAGGTATTTATTATGTGAGAAGATGTTAACTTATACGATAGTTGATTTTACAGTAGTGTATGTTTCCGGCGCTTTATCATAGCATAAATCATTAATGTTAACAAATTATTCATGCGCATAATAACAAGGAGGGAATCGTGATCAGAATCTTTGCATTTCTTCTACAGATTTTACAAAATATATAATAAAATCTTTTGTTATTGTTAGAAGAAACTTGAGACGTGAATATTTTTGCCATGTTTCATATTTTGGGTTGCAAACGTACTGTTAGGCGAAAACTGAAATTTTTGGTTAGTTGCTTTCTTCCGATTTTTATCATAATACAATTCTCGTATTACAATGTTATCTTAACATTATCAAAGAATCTTAAAGTACGATAAGATCACTATCGTTTTGAAATAAAATATTTTGTGTATAAAATCTTACATTTGTGTCTAAATGCCATTTATATTTAATCTTTGTGAAGTCATTAAAATTTTATCCAATACAGCAAAGCCATCGGGAAACTACTTTATTTCTTTATCTGTAAACATTCCACACCACAAAAGTTTTACGCACGCTTTAGACTATGTTGAACAGTACAAATTGCACGGTTAAACAGTGTTTAAAGCGTGTTTAAATCTTTTGTGGTCGGAGTTTTGTCCATGACGAAAATTATTCATCAATATTACGCCAAGTCAACGTGTACCTGCTTTGTACATATTATACAATTATACTATTATTTGACTGCCTCGGTGGCTCAGTGGTTAGTGACCCTAACTTTTGGGTCAAAGAGGCATGGGTTCGATCCCCACCTAGGGCAAACATAAGTTTTTGCTCTTTCTCTGAGTGTTATTTTAGTTACTGTCTACATAAGTATGTATTTAAAAATAAGTATATGTAGTATATCAGTCTCTGGCAGCCATATCATAAGCTTTGCTTAGTTTGGGGTCAGAAGCCGTGTAAGATGTTCCAAAATATTTATATTTATTTATTTATTTATACATATTATATCCATACAAATATTATAAATGTTGTTTTTAAACTTTCGCGATTTGAACACATAAATAAATATTATAAATCTGAAAGTGTATTATTGATTAATTCTTCTTTTACGCAGCAACGTAGCAGCGGATTGACTTAATTTTTGGCATGGACATAGTTTAAAAGACGGAAAGTGGCATAGCCTACTTTTTATCCCGAAAAAATAAAAAGAATATTTTAGCACAAAAATCAAAATAACACACGGGCAAAACCGCGGGCAAAAACTAGTAGTACATTTTTTTTCGAGTATTTTTTACTAAAGTGAATTATTTTACGTACGCCAAGTTGCCATATTGCTAACCCTGGTGTTAAACTATCAACTGAGTCAGTATCAGCAACGACCACTTCACAACAAGATGTAGTATTTCTTTTTTGCAAGCACTTGTCGTAAATCTCGCGTAGTAAGTAAACTGTTAAGTTATTCTTCAAGTTTTTTCCGAGACAACTTCGTACCTAAATGGCGTGCTTTATTAGTTTTTTGCGGAAATAAAAAGAAGCATTTTATTTGGTGACTGCAATAAAAGAAAAACTGGTGGCTGTTGGCAAAAAATTGTCGCATAACGCTACCGTGTTATAACCGACCAAGTTTTAGCACCTGCTAAAGTACATCCAAATGTCGGGCAAGTAGGGACAGAAAAATAATACATTATTTTATTTCCACGAAATTGGTAATGCTGGTAGCCATCAATTGCTTTGCGCGGATTGCGAAAGCAATCGTTGAATGAACAACTTTGATGGCTAACGTCACATAGGCGGTGCCAAATGACTAAAATGAAGTCATGAACGATTGCTATTACGATTGCTATTGCTTTAGGCGGTAGGGGGGCAGGTAGACCGACGATATTATTAAGACCGCAGGAACGCACTAGAAGCAGGCCGCTTCCAACCGGGCTTTTTGGAAATCAATAGGGGATGCTTATGTCCAGCAGTGGACGTCCTACGGCTGATAATGATGATGATGTTGGTGAGATAGTATTTTTTTATATAATTTAAATGTCATCAAAAACATGTCCAAAAATATTTTCTGCAATTATTTGCAAGCCGTACATGGAGTCAAGTCCCCGCAAGCGCTAGTAATTCCGTCGCTTCTCCGCACGCGCAGTAATGATCTATGTCTCAAATGCACTTCCTTATAACCCACATTCGTATACGGAAAAATAAGTCCAATTATAAATGACTAACATTTCCATGAAAACTTGGCGTGTGTTTTACTTAAATGCTACAAAAACGGCAACCTCGTTTGTGGTTTTGAAGGATTTTTTGCTAATTTATTTCTCTTGCATCCACTTAATTGCGCCTGCGTTGACTTACAAGTCGCACGGAAATTGAAATTATATTCCTGCTGCCTCCAAGCCAATCAACATTCCCGGCAATCTTGCTTTATCCCGGACAAACGCTATCTCGGTTATTCATTTCAAAAAAGAGATAAAACGGAGCATTTATTGCTAACTCGACCAGTATTTCGGTCAGGGCAGAAATTAAGCGACAATCCATATAAAGAGTATAAATCTGACCATTAAAATCTTCCTCGTAAAGGAGACGATACGTTGTGTAATAACTGAAGAAATCACTTTCGAAAGTTGTAAAAAACCGAAGGTATACCAAGGACCCTTCTCTTTAATCGCGGATCGTAAATGAGTTGCAATAACCCCAAAAGTAATTCATAATATTCACAGCAGTGTTGGACGATTGCACACGTATCTTTATTTCGTTTCTTGGTAACTATTAGCATGCTTCTTGGATGAGGCGCAAACATCAACCTTTGTGATTTCGAGAATTCAAACTGAGCTGTAGATGATTCTATAGCGTATGTAATGGGTGTAATAACATTTCTGAATACAGTAAGGTAAAAATTCATTCAATTTGGTATTGTAATCATATTTTTAATTCCTGTCATTCAACTTTAGTATTATTGATTCTATACAAATCAAAGGTGACGTCCACAAATAAAATAAATAAATAAATATTTTGGGACATCTTACACACGGCCTCTGACCCCAAACTAAGCAAAGCTTGTGATATGGCTGCCAGAGACTGATATACTACATATACATATTTTTAAATACATACGTATTTAGATAGAAACTAAATAACGCCCAGACACAGAGCAAACACTTATGTTCATCACATAAATATTTGCCCTGGGTGGGGATCGAACCCACGCCTCTTTGATCCAGAAGTTAGGGTCACTAACCACTGAGCCACCGAGGCAGTCAAAAACAAGTGATATATTATTCAGAGAAAAATCGAACCAAGATGATATATAAATAATTTGAAAGATTGTTTTATGGGCTTTCTAAAAATATTTAATTTGGAATTTTACTTCCCTCCAATTTTTTTTAAATGCGAAAAGTAAATAGTATGAAAAATAACAATACAGCTTATTATTTTTTCTAGTTTAGCAATAATAAAGTGCTTCTATTGTTATTTTACTTGCATTCGTAAAGCTGATCCTTCCACATTGCTCTCTTAATTTGCTAAAATTATAACCTACCAGTGTGACCATTTAATAGGTACAATAAGGCAAAAAACACTTAAAAAGTGTGTCTAAGTGGTAAAAATGCTTTATTTAACAATTTAGAAGTTAGAAATATATTTATTTATCCTAATAAATTAAAAATTAATTTTAAAAAAATCGGAGGGCTCTTTGTTTTTTTTAACTGTTGTATTAGGCTCAGAAAAATATGAACTTTCTCGAAATGTAACGAGTGTTGTGGTTAAAATTTTTGATTATTATTACACCAGTCTCCATACATTTTGTGGACATGTCCTTTAACTTAAATCTGATATATTTACTTACTACGCAAGTAGCAAGAAATTTAATTTTTTATCTATTCTTCAAAAAAAATGATAAATTACTTTAGTCAGACTTGACTATCAGAAGGAAACCGTTTTTATCATTCGCTTAGTAAAATAAAAATTAAGAACGCACTCACGAAAGCACTCGAAAACTCTTACCTCTGCTAATTCGATTTTTATCGAGTTTTACAGTGATAGTGATAGTAAGACGTTTTCGAGATCTTCTACGATAACATGGCCAGCCCCTCCATTATTATTGTTTCAAATATTTGAACAACCTTCAAACGATTTGAATTTTGGAGGGCTGGGTCATGTTATAGTAGAAGATCTCTAATACAGTGCAGTATTAATACAGACAACCTAGAATCAATATACACACCGTTCTTTTCCTTCCAGTAACCAGAAAAATAAATAAATATTAGGGACATCTTACACACGGTATCTGACCCCAAACTAAGCAAAGCTTGTGCTATGGCTGCCAGAGACTGATATACTTATTTTTTAAACACATACTTAAATAGATAGTAACTACGAGTAAGTAACACCCAGACACCGAGTAAACACCTATGATCATCACATAAATACTTGCCCGGAGTGGGAATCGAACCAAAACAAAATACAAGATACAAAACAACTCTTACTATCAAAACAAAAGAATTCTACATACATAAACAAACACGATAAAACACACACATACATGCTAGAGCAATTGCTCTCAATTGTAGATACATATCCATAAAGACTGAATTGCCTCGACCGACAGGCAACATCTTAATTATTGTTATTTCGAGCCAACCACCGTACGTACGAGCGTAATTGCGTACTGTATCATCTGTAATCTATGTGGAAGCCATAATATTTAGTTTAAACTAGCCACTCGGTTTTTTGGACGGCCTTGCGTACATCTGGCTTGCATAGTACTGGTAACTTAAAGTATAGATTGCGTAAGACTGTATTTAAGAAGTTTTATTGCATTGGATTAAAATTATCCTAGACTTTACCTATAAAAATGCGTTGTACTTTTATAGAAGACGTACACTGATAGAGGTAGATCTCTTGTAAATCTCTAATAACACTAGATAGAAGCGGCTTGCATCCAGCAAGTTACTCCTTGTAAGTGGCTGCAAGTCCTGGAAAACGTATAGGGCGAATCAAACTGAGTGGCGTCTGTCAAATCCTTGCGCAGTAGCAAATTCATATCAGCGGTGCGATGAAGAGTGGGGATTTGCCCAGCTTGGAGGTAACTTGTAACTTCCCAGACACCATTATATTTGATTAGGCCACCGTCCTTATTTTACGTTTCCACCACCGTCCTTATCGTCTATACGTTTCCTTACATCCAAAGGTGGTTGTCTGGAAGAAATCGCTTTTAGCGAAAAGACCGCCTTTTGTGCTATTTCTTTGTTTCTTCTGTTATGTTTTCCTATGTGCTTGGTTGCCTGGAAGAAATCGCTTAAAGCATTAAAGCCGCCAATTATAAACCTATTGTTTTGTGTTTGTACTTATAATCTGTTTTTTATGTAATGTGGTTGTTTAAAAAGTATTGTTGTTTGTTTGTTTGTTTGTGCTTAACACCAACATGTTAAGAAAGCTTTAAAGTTATATTGTATGTCATGTGCCCTGCAAAAGGGGCATTTCACATTGAGAAAGCGAAGCGCTATCTAAAGCTGGTAGTCAATAGTCAAGTTATGTCTCTACATTATCGGTCTTATTGTCTTAGACCATATAGAATTTAAACATACTCTACAGCCTTAACCTAGTTCTTCTATTGCCCCACTGTGTCGCATCAATCTTCAGCGGGATTGGTAATGAAGACTCCCATCGCTTTGTATATCGGCTGCATGCTATTGTATCTGATATGTTACGTACGATACACACAGCCACCAAGTTTAATAACTGTGTTGGTTTAGAAGAGGAACGCTCGGCTGGCTAGAGTAAAGCTTGAGTTTTAAACTCGATCCCATAGCAATGAGTTCTTTGAATTTATGTACGGACTTACATGATATGTCCCGGATTTTCGGTAAATCAAAACATCGCAAGGCATGTGTAGAAGGAATTTGAAAGCCACTAAGCCGCACTAGGCCAGTGGGTGGATATGACCCATCGCCTCTCTTGAGTATAGTAGGATTATACAGCATGACATTCATTCATTATTCAGTACATAATTTTTATCGCGCAATAGACATCATTAATCTAGCATATTTTGCGCATAAAGAGATCGATTTTTTTCATCAATTTTTTGTCAAACTATTCCAAAGAAAAATATATTCCATGCACCCTACACTCCAGACAATAACTACCTACCAAAACGTCTCGGGCGTAAGTACGACGCGGCCAAGTAGGTACTCAGACGTAGGGTGACATTGATTACTCCGTTTATCTGTATACTTTCTCTTGAAGTTATTTCAATATTTTTGTACTAAAGTGAGGAAAACTAATGTAGAGGTTTAATTGTTTGTTTATTATACTTTCCGTACGCAAAGTATGTGCACTGAAAATAAAAACACCCTGTATTCAGCAGTGAACTTTTAAAAGGCCGGTCCAATACATTCCAAAAGTAAACTTAAGGCACATTAAACTTAAATTTGAAGCGCTTTATTATATTATATCTTCATTAAATTGTGATCAGGCAATTTAGTGATGTATTTTAAATTAGTACGACGCATATGATGCATATAAAGCTAGATTTACATAATGTATTGAAAATTGATGTAATACTTTTCGAATAAAAAGCAATAGTATAAGTATTAGTACTCATAACAAGCTATAGAAAAAATCAAAAGAGTCTATATCTTGAGTACGCTAACTGCTATAGCAGTATGTATCACACAGGCGCGGCGGTATTCAATAGCCAAAACTCTAATGGCACTCACAAATTGTTTATACCTTTGTTTCGCTACACGACACAAAAATTCATTCATACACAGTATCCATCTTGTTAAGCAACCATATCATCAATTGTTATGAAACGCGCTCATCATATTCCGAATGATTTGTTTGTAGTGCTCGCAGAGTTACTATAACATTATGCAAGCATACAACCATAGAGATCTAGCGAGAGGCATTCTTCTTATCCGTCGTCGTCGCACGAGTCACTTATACATCCATCCATTCATCAGACGTCTACTGCTGGATATAGGGCTCCCCTATGGATCTCCAAAAGATTGGTTGGTACCGGCTTGTATCCGGCGCGATCCTGTGGTCTTAATGGGGTCGTCATCCTATGCTGCGCTTGCCGATAGGTACGTGGTCTCCACTCGAGAACTTTTCGACCCCGTTGAGGCACTTATACGTCCTAATAAATTCTCATACACCGCAACATGCATGTTTACAAAATATTCATTGCATATTGCAGTTTTGTCTGAGTTATTTTGAATAAATTGTTAAAATCTGTTATCTTCGGTGAATAATTAATAATTGTACGTCAAATATGAGCGTTACACGTAATTGTAATTTTCAACAAAGATTTCCGAGCATAATCTAGTTCCCGCAAGAATGAATAATTTGTTGTTCTCTGTTAATTTTCTAACTATTGTCGTGAGTTACAGAGAGTTTTGCAGCATTTTGTGAGTAACCAAGTGCCCGATTGAGACGACATGTCCCATCTCGAAAGATCTGTGCATACAAAATAGTCATAGAACATGTTATGCGGCAATTTTAATTTCAAATAGGTATGGTTTGAATGGACCTACCGCGGTTTGATTCGTCGTAAATTGAACATGATATTGTGCTTTGAAGCTTTGAATTGTATATTGATTGACTGCGAAAAGATGAACTCATCGCTTTTGAAAAATAGTCAATAGAATAATATGCTTAGATGAGTTGCGTTATTTGTAACGATGCGATGATAGCACAGCTGAAGTGTCTGGATGAAACGTCATTTTTGTGTATAGTGAATAAGGTGAATTACTACAATTAAAACTTATTTACCTACTATAATTATTCATTTATCCGGGGACTTTCGAGCGGAGGGCTATTCGAGTAAGTATTACTGACTCAATGAAAATGTATTTGTATTGTTGATAAGATGCGTAAATAGTGTTTAAGTTGTAATTATACTTTTAATTAATTATAGTTAAAGTTGGAATAACTGAAAATTACTGATACATTTTTGAAGCTACAAATTTCAAGGCCAAGTTATAAGCCTTCAATAAATTGAAATTTATCTATTTTATTAAAATTGAAATAATTTATTTCAAACAATTCTCGCTTCACTTATTTATCGCAAGATAGGTATTTAAATTCGTTAGGTTGAATTCATGAGATTTTTTTATTAGAAATCATACTTCACTGCACTTATCAAATATAGGTATACCAAGTATACGATATTTAACGATAAAGTTGCTGTAGCATACAAAATCGAAAATAAATTTATCCGAGATAATTATTTCAACCAAAGATACGGTATCATTTCAATAAGTAACTTGTTCCTTATAATTGGCACGCAGTCGATACACCATTTCATTTATTCAATCTCATTATTTAGAATGCCCGGTAGGAAACTAAAGGAAAGTTATTTTAGCAAAGATTATACGAAGTCGCAATATTAACACGGGTATAGTAATAAAGTTGGAATTGGTATGAAGTGAATAATGCAGTAAACTAATTTCATACAATCTGGTCAGAATAAATTATTTTGGTAGGTACCTAAACAACCAATGTTCGCGAAAATAATATATTGTAAGTAATATAAAAATACTAATTCGTTTATTGTGAATTGGGCAATTTCACTGATATTTCCACAGAGATACAGAGGAATTATGTGGTTGATCGAAGAAATCTGATGAATATGCATTGATTTAATATTGCATGAGTTAGAGAAACGTCAAAAATATCTCGATTCAGTGCCTATTACCGGAGGTTTTCTCCGGATACTGTCAAATTCTTGTCAAATTTCAATTCACATTGACAGTTTTGATAGCTCTAGATGTTCTATCCATTTTTTGTGGTTGAGAATGGTCTCATGTGACAAAAGCGCTATCTCTCTGGATTATCCTGAAACAAACATTCTTCAAAGATAACTTTATTACTGGCATAGCGGTGGACATTTTATTAGTCGATACCTATAGGTACCTATATACATAACTACTCGTACTAATATGTGATTTTTAATGAGTGTAGCATAAAGTCGATTATTTGATTTGCAATTCGATTAAATTGGAGTGGATTGCATACGCTCAAGTTTATTTGAATAACCGAATGTTTGATTATTTTATTGTGCAACTTAAAAAAAGATATTTTACTAATGCAATTTAGAAAACGTAGTAGAAAAGGTATAGAAAGATATGTACTGTGCTGTACTAGCCTTTTTTAATAGTCCACTGCAGGACGTGGGCCTACCTACGAAGGGTGATTGGGCCATATCCACCACTCTGGCCCAGTGCGAGTTGGTGGATTCACATACGCCATCGAATTCCTTCTACGGACGCATGCAGGTCGATGACGATGTTTTCCTTCATCAAAAAGCCAGTGGTGTGATATTCCGTACATAAATTCCAAATAACTTATTGGTACGGGACCGGGATTTGAACACACGACCTGACAATTGCAAGGCGGGTATCACTACCTCTAGGCCACCACGGCTTTAAGAAAGATATAGATAGACGTATTTCTGTGTATATTTTGTGTTTTCAGACAATGAAACATTACAGTTACCATTAAATTACGTTTGCCTACTGCTATTGCTATTCTGTCCTAAAGTCGACACCAGCCGGCGCTCGCGCATAGTAAACTGCGCTAATCGATTCCACGGCTGTAAAGAATTTATTTCCCGCCTCTGTATCTAATATAACTTCTACGCCATGTAATTTCATCAAGAAAAGGTAACCTTATAAATTCCTTTGATATTTCTCTATTTTAAAATCAAATCAGCCGGATTAGATTCTCGATGTTTAAAATTAAATTATTTTTTTTATTTATTAATTATTATAAAACTTCAAAGAAAATACTTTCTGAAATTTGAAAAATCTATTACAGATTTTCATGTATGTAGTTCATTAACAGAATTGATAAAATTTGATTTATGCTTGACTTAAAAAAAAGACAATAAAAGATAATTTTGTAGAGCTGATTTTAGAAAAAAAAGTAGCTTGATAATCTAGTAGAGGCAATTGGCATCATAGCATAGTTTTTTCCATAAGTATTTATCTTTTACTACATAGTTCAAATAATTATCTCTTTGTAAATAACCTGGTTGTTTTAATACGTTTTTGCAACATTTTTAACGAGATACATAAATATTCGAGGGAAACGCTTAAAATCGATCGTAAACCAAAAACTTACGCCCCCATTACTACAGCATTTAAAAGTTACCATAACGAAATCACTACGAGCAGTTTTATTTGTTCAAAAGATTAAGAAATATGCCTACAAAAGAGTTGTAAATTAATTTTATCGGGTCCATGAATCATGAATTAAGTAATCTAAAACAATTTATAATCCTTTCAGCAATCCATAGTTTATTTTTATTCTTTATTATGCTTAAAACATTTTGTTTTTAATTGCGTTCAACTTCATTCTGACGAACGTTATGTAAAAACGCGGTCTTGGAGGCTGCCTGCATTCAAGATAGTGTGTTTTCATCCCTCCATCCATCAGCCGTAGGATGTCCACTGCTGAACATAGGCCTCTCCCATGGATTTCTAATAAGGCCGGTTGGAAGCGGCCTGCATTCAACGCGCTTAAAAATCAAAATCAAAATTTTATTCTTTGGACATAATGAAATGCACTTCGAGTTTGCGTTCCTGTGAAACTTGTTATATCATCAGTCCACCTAGTCAGTGGAGGTCCTACGCTGCGCTTGCTGGTCCGTGGTCTCCATTCGAGAACTTTACGGCCCCATCGGGCATCCGTTCTTCGAACTATGTGCCCTGCCCATTGCCACTTTAATTGTGTTTACTTTTATTTAAAGAGATATAAAATACTACATTAATATTTATTTTTAGAGTTTCAAATACTTCTCATTTGTATAAAATATGTAGGTAGGTACTTGTTTCTATACTTTGTATACTTACCTCTGTTAGCAATGACTGTTGTGATGATCTGGTGGTTTTTTATGGTCATTCGAAGAGATTTTAACTCGTATCTGGAGCCATATTGAAGATTAAAGTCTTGACATTCCCAGGCATAGGTAAACGCTTTTTGAATATTCCGACATGTTTCTGTCGGATGCTACTTTGATTTTAAAATCACAAAATCAAAAAATACTGCATTCTTTGAAATCATTGTAAAACACATTTTTGACGGCCAAGGCCGTAATATTAACTTTGCTTAAAGATTTATTATGTAATAATACCTTATCATATTGTAAATAGTGGTTAGTTATTATTCATCATGTGAGCCCTCTTTCTATGTACATAATTAAAATTTGTTAATATAAGTTCATTTAGGTCATATTAAAGTAAATAAAATGTAGAATAGATATAACACCTAAGTGTTCGGTATAGTTAGTTTGATTAGTACTTAATTTGATTATTGTCTAAGTTAATACATTTCATGTATGCAAGCTTCTGTAATGGGTAGTTATGTCTTGCCAAGTTTCTTCTTTTTAATATTGCACGCCCGTAATGGGTCCAGTATTGAAACTAATATTTAATATTAACACCTTTGTACATAGTGTTGCAATAAACGATTTCTGATTTCTGCCACTTGGATCTGAAATTTTCTAAAATAAACCTATGGGCGATACCATCCTATAAGCGAAAACAATTGAGAATGAATTACAAAGACCACTATGCACGTACGTACCAGCCTTTCAATTGTCTACTATTGGACACAGTTCCACTCTAAAAAGTATTAACAGTATATTGCTACCAAAATATAGCCAGCATTGGATTTTGACATAAGTACTCGTAGGTAGTCTCTAAAATAACTAGTCTATAATAATATAATATGATAAATACATGGCAAATCAACTGTGGCCGATTTCTTGAAAGTGAATAAATAAGAATTTACTCGTGCAGACTTAAATTAATTTTATCGAATCATGAATCACGAATCAAGTATCCCAAAACAATATAGTTCGGCAATCCATAGTTCAGAGATCACGTAATTAATTCTCAATCGAGGATACCTAGAAACAGGTCCCGGTCCTCACGACGCTTCTAATTTGATATGGATGTTGCAACAACAAAATAATTGCGAGTATTTGTCGCAACGATACTAGAAACTTTTGGGGACGTCTGGAGCAACATTGTTGCGCAACATCGAATCGGATGGCGATGAAATTAACTTCTCGCAACTTCGCCTTATTATTTGTTAACAACCGTTATTACTCGTTTCGTCAATCACTGTCATTATGAGTCCAAACAAGCTGTTTTATTTGTCATCAATGAGGGCTAATTTTTGATTTCTGTTTATGCGGACTTAGCTTGCAATTGAGGTTATAGTCTTGGTGAAATGATGATGGTAGGATAACATCTCGCAAAGGAGTACTCCACCGGGCGAGATGTTGTGCTCGGGGATAGCTATCCGACAGTGTTAACTTAGGTCTTGAAATGGTTCAGCCGTCGTTGTAAATTTCGTTTTGCGCGATGCAGACTCCGGCTTGTCATTGGCTCAGGCGCGGCGATACAGCTTGTGATTGGTTGCCGGACGGCGCGCGTAGCTAGTGCCATCTCGTAGCGAATGTAGTGAAGTTAGTCGCTTCAAGGTTATTTCTTACAGATATATTGCTTGATGTCTAAACTGATGATAAATCGTTGAACAAGGCTCCAAAGAATACGTGCTTACTTAATGTAATAGGATAGAGGAAGGATATACAATCTTTAGATTATTTATTAGTATATACCTATATTTACAAGGATACCAAGAGTTGAATACTCAGCCGCTTGTAGCTTGCACATAAAGACTACAAGGGAAAAACAAGGAATATGAAAAATTGTATCGATTTTAGAGCCCATCAACATTGCCATTAGCATGGCATTATCACCCCGAAATTGATAATATTTTGACATTTCTTGTTTTTCCCCTGTATATAGAAAATACAGAGAATGTTATTCGGGACAAAACAATTAGTTACACAGAAACAAAACACGGAAACAACTAAAAATAAAATACCCAATGCTTAGCCACGAAACCGATCCCAACTCAGCATATTGTATAGCCTTCCATATGGTGCAGGCTACAAGCGTCTTGTATTTGTGTCTGATAAAATAAGTAATTGACATCAACTTATGTATTTTAATTTGTTTCAGTGTAGAACCACCGCCGCCAAGCTGACTACCGCAAATGAGATTATACACAGTTACCACGTCCAGGCGCTTATAGGTAAGAAAATATTAACAAAGCTTTACGTATCTTCATTCAACCGATATCATCTTCAAAATAAATCTGTTTTATATCTCGCTTATACCCCCAATACAATACCAGCTATTATAAAAATTCAAGTCTTTCTTTACATTACGCTGATTACTACGACAACGATTAATTAATATACTGTCAACAAAAAAATCAAAACTCAATCACAACAAACTATGTAAACTTTGAAAACAATGACTAGAAGCATTCTTCAGCAGTATTTATATAAATATAAGCTCCTATCCATTTGCGTCGGCATAAATTTAATGCTAAAATAATTTATCTCGAATCTACAGTAGAAAAGGGGCGATGGGCAAACTTTATAATGGCTACCAGGGCTTACTTATTATAATAAACGTGGTGGGTTGCCGGGCTCGTACACGGTTTGACCCCAGGGCTGCGATTAGTCGCTACTACAGGCGGAGGTACCTACGATCTAATACCTCTTAACATGGTGTTCGATCGAGAAACCCTGGAAGAGATATCAATATTTTGTATTTAAATATTTTGGGAAAAATTGACGTGACACGAAAAAAAATACTTAAAAAAAATACTACCTAATACCTACGTAATTAAAGCTATTATCACTGCATAATGTACTACATAGCATAATTTATTATATTTTTTAGACTTGTTAAGTTAGCGTTTAATTAATCTACCATCATCCATGAGTGACAGTTTTTAAGTTTTCCATGTGTAAATGACATAGCGATGGGTGACGCTTAACATCAGTACAGCGTCTTGTACGACGTACGCCGTATCACTAATAAAGAAACACATACCTGAAATAAGTCCGATAGTCACCTTTAAACTTATACAAGTGCTTTATCTCCATGTTACTCTGTATCGTTCTGGCTGTACATGGAACTGCATACGCATTACATGCTCCGATATAATCGTACGGCAAATGACTGCCTTAGAGAAATTTCCTGAGGAATTCCACACATTTTCCAAGTTACAGCACTTTAGGTTGGAATAAGTAATTTTACTAAGTATTTAGAGTAAGATTACTAAACGAGAGCACCGTAGGAAATAATGGAGTGACTGTGAAGAGAGTCATATAAACAATAACATAAGCTCTAAACTATACAGGAAGATTTTAAAGACGAACTGATTTAAGTATTTTTAACGTTACCATATATACAGTATACATATACCATTTACATAGTAATCAAAAAACATCCTGCCTTTTCTGTATTTTAATGGTAACTCATTAGTTTTTTCGTATGAAACTAAGAACTGTTCAAAAAAAAGTAAGTAAGTTCGTATAGGCCGGGTGGCTAGCCCTGGTGTCAGAGTTTTTAGGCCGCCTGAAGGCCTAAAAACATAAAAAAATCGTGGTCTCCACTTGCCATTTAGAACTGTTAATTGGATTTAAGGTATTAATCTACAATAAATGAGCAAAATGGTCTCAATATCTTCATTAGATTTGTAAGACAAATAGAGAATATATCAGTTGTAGTCATTAAAGCCTTCAGAACATTCCCATGATTACGTTTTAATTCGTAAAGATCATACAATTTTCATAATTAATTTAAACGCGGCTTCTTGCAACGCAAGGCCATAGAAAAATATAGCTTACTTAACCACTACTGCCTATAATCACATAGTCTGACCAATATTTACATATCAACCTCTCAATTATACAAAAAATAAACATACACTTTTATAGACACGTTTCCTTAGAAAATGTGCTCCAGTTTATGTAATCGTTTAAGATTTGCCACACCCCTCAACGAGAAACCAGATTTTGAGATAACCTCTCATAAATGTTAAGTCTGTCATGTACCAGTACTACATACCTATTAGAAAAGACGTAGACACTGAGTGTGATGTCTCACTTTAAAGTAATCATAGGTGCCGCACTATCCGCGAAACGTACAAAATTATGTGAAATTAAATTGCCTTTAGCGTCCGCGGAAACTTCTACACAACAAAAATGCATGTATAAAATGAAGATTTCTGGAAATAATAGAACCCACATATTTAAGTGGGTTATTATATATTATGAAAAATAAACATTTAAAAGCAAATCAAAAACGGCAGATATCATCGAGATACAGAGAGTTAAAAATACAAACATTAAACGGTGTGGCAAGGAAATTGCTCCACCGTCTCTACCGATAAGAGCTTGTACGTAAATTGTTAACAAATTATTACAAAATTAATACTATCAATTATCCTATGTAACATAATATAATCGCATTACTTCTAACGAGTAACTGAGTGCAGTATTAGTCGAATTAAATTTGATCTCTATAATGTACTGGTATGGATCGAATGTAATATATTTTCCTATGAAATACATTCCAGCCTAGCAATAATTATTGCTTATATAATATAATTAATAATTCATCCATCCGTCCATCCATCAGCCAAAGGACGTCCACTGCTGGACATAGGCCTCCCCTATGGATCTCCAATAAGACCGGTTGGAAGCGGCTTGCATCCAGCACGATCCTGCGGTCTTAATGAGGTCCTACGCTGCGCTTGCCGGTACGTGGTCTCCACTCGAGAACTTTTCGACTCCACCAGTCATCAGTCCTCTGCGCTATGTGCCCTGCCATTGCCATTTCAACTTGCTAATTGCCGTTGGGCTATGTCGGTAACTTTGGTTCTTCTACAGATCTCCTCATTCTTGATTCGATCCCGCACAGAGTTGCCGCTCTCCATAGCTCGTTGGGCTACTTGGAGCTTACTAATAAGGCCCATAGTGAGAGACCACAATTGATAATTATGCTATTATAATAGCAGTTTGTTAGACGCTGCAGCAACGAAATTTGCAAAGTCAAATAGCTACATATCTTTACCCGAAAATAGTACCGAACAACCACTCTAATGTAGGCGTCTAACCGTCGTTGCTCAAAATATTTTATTAGCAAGTTAGACGCACAAGGCATCCAACGTTTCGATATTTTCCTTAGCCATTAAATTCTAAGGATAGGACAGTTATCGACGCTTTATTCAAGTTAAATATGATATTTTGCAAAGTAACTGACTTACATAATATTAGTTTACAAACTTTAATGCGATTTATTTGTTTTGCGATGAGATTCATGACATTACAGCGTTGCACCTAACGATGCTATTATGCATTTCAAAGTTCTTACACGGGAATCGTTGAAATGTTTTAGTGAAGAGTACAAGTATGCTTGTAGAGCTGAGATAACCTCAGTACTGTACTATATTGTACAGTACCAGCCTTATAATTAGTCTACTGCAGGACTTTAGGCCTACCCGCGAAGGGTAACTGGTATATCCAGCACGCTGGCCCAGTGTGGATTGGCCAGTATTGGGTCTTGATTGCGTGCGAGTTTTTTTTTTATTATGTAGGATAGGTCTACCTTTGGCCACCAACTCGCCTAAAGGAAAGCGAAGTTGTAGCCGAGAAGGAGTAAGTAGACCTAGAAGATACCTATTGACTGCCTCGGTGGCTCAGTGGTTAGTGACCCTGACTTCTGGATCACAGAGGCGTGGGTTCAATCTCCACCCAGGGCAAATATTTATGTTATGAACATAGGTATTTGCTCTGTGTCTGGGTGTTATTTAGGTACTATCTATATAAGTATGTATTTAAAAATATGTATATACGTAGTATATCAGTCTCTGGCAGCCATAACACAAGCTTTGCTTAGTTTGGGGTCAGAGATCGTGTGTAAGATTTCCCCTAATATTTATTTATTCACTCTTGACTTGAAGATATCCAAATTGTAACAGTTAGGAAACAATGATGGAGGCAGGGCATTCCAATCCCTGGCTGTCCGCATTTTAAAGGAAGAAACGATTCGCTTAGTACGAGTAAGTGGTACGTCGAGTATGTAGGGATGGTATTTATGCGAATTCCGGCTTGTTCTGTTGGGAAGAGGAAATTAATAAATTATTTCTTCTTCCTTCTTTCTTTATTCTGGTACCTCTGCTGTTTTCGATACATATGGTCCCAAGTTATACCTATACTGACCTGACAGATATATATTATGAGATATGTACGAAAATTTAAATATTGGTTTTGGGTCTGCGCTATTTTTGTCCCTACGTTTGTTCGGAATTTTCAGAGAACCTCTGAAACTAGGAAACACCATATTAAACTTTCAAGCAAATAAATATATTTGACATTATTGGATCTCAGAATAAAAATTCGCTTCTTTGGTATCTCTTACATATATTTGAACCCATTTCAGTATAAATATATCGATAGAGCGGCTCGCACGCGACTCAGGTTATCAAACAACAGCGTGAATCACTAGCCCACTTTCCAAGAGCTATGTCGATACATCGAAAGCAACGGATCTGCGCTATTTTGCGGTTTCCTACAATTGAATATTACGCGGTTTTGCATCAGTTGGTATCGTGTCGAATAAACTGGTTTACTTGTTTCACCGTACCGTCTCCTCATTTATTTTAGATAGTGCAAAATTGGATCTAAGTGCGGTATAAAATAACTTTGTGTATTTTTTTACAGATAAATATGTAACAACTCATTTCACGTTTTCATAAACATTTGAACACTTTTGAAAATAAAGACAATTTTGGATCACTTCTACCGTGCTTACATATCTTCTTACTAAAAAAAACACTGTACTCCTACTGTACTCTTTTGTCTGATATGTATTTAATGTTATCATTCACCATGTGGTAAAGTAAGTAAGTTCGTATAGGCCGGGTGGCTAGCCCTGGTGTCAGAGTTTTTAGGCCGCCTGAAGGCCTCTGACATGGCTAAACGGTTAAAACAACCGGGACCTACAATTTAACGTGTCATCCGAGCCACGGTAGCGCTCAGTTGGAAAATGCCACCTGCGGTCACCCACATTACCATGTGGTGATGACCTTAAACTATGGATATAATAGAGTTTTAATGAGCTTTAGATTTTTAAGTGGCACTAAACAATATAGCCAAAGATATAGTTCACCATCACTCAAACAACTGACTCACATATTTGCTCAAATTCAAGGAATACAAGGGATAATTTAAAAAGGTAAAAGTATTTTCTCATCCTATCTTCTCATAAGCTTCAAACCGTCTTAAAATAAAACGCCACGCTTTAGATTCCTGATAAAGTCATTGAAAGCGTCAACAGGCAAGTCGACGCACTAAAGTGTGTTAGTATGGAAATGAGATAGATAAAAGAAGGCTGTAACATAGTTAATTTAACGATGCGGCGCGACTTGCGCGGGCGCATGCGAATTTATGTATGCTGTTTTAATATCGCGGTAGCTGTATGGGTTAACTTTCATTCAAGCAAAAATGCTTATGTTATCAGACTTGATACGTACTTTTTTTTCTTTATAACAGCATCAGCCATAGGACACGACACCTATTGCCCTAGGCTTCTCCTATATGGATTTCCATTAACTTTGGTTTGAAGCGGCATGCATCTAACGTGTTCCAACAGCCTGTGGACGTCCTACGCTATGCCTACAGGCCTCCATACGAGGATTTTGGGCTCCCATAAGTTCTTTCATAGCTAATTAATGTGGAGCATTACTTCGACATTCTATTAAACATAATTTAAATATCCATTATATGTTTTCATTTTTATTCAGCCACAAAATCATGAACTGATCCCTGAACTGTGAGGTTGGTTAGGATTTCGTGGTTTTATACATTTTAATACAGGAATGTGTATATTTTATGAAATAATAAACGCTCGGCGCCATAATATAGCCTATAAAGATTAATTTACGTTTTTAATTGAAAACTATACCATTCTACCTAACATGGTAGAAGAAACCGGCGTTCGAAGCGCTAAAAGTGTTTTACAAGACATAGTACTTGTAATTTACACGAATTTGCGCAACGCTAAGCTCATAAAAATGTAAAAACATGGCAACACTTTCTACAGAGTAATATTTTTACGCCAGTCACACTAAAACTTTCACACACTCGTTCACACATATTTTCTTGGCAAAAATATTTTGCCTACCATAAAAATCTAAATAAGGTTATCATGAAATTATTTGAGTCAAATAAGTCACTAGTACTATCTTAAATCATATTTATCACAATTAATAAATTTTATTTAATTTTTATCGTGGCATATCTAGACCACTATAAATAAAGTTGTAAACCATAAAAGTAAAAACTCGAGAGCATTGACGCAACACTATTTGACTCTTATTATTAAATTGGCCAATCACTGAAATGTCGCACAGATTCTAAAAGCTTTTTATTACTCTATTTTTGATGCTTTAACCGTTGATAAATCGATAATCGGTAGCATTAGTTGAAAATCGAGACAATCGATGGATCAGATAATAATCGCAATCGCCAATTCGTTTTAAAATTAATTAATTTTATGTACTGTTGAATCTGGTTTAGTTAAACGTTTTTTGATTAACTGGAGTACTTACAACGAGATATAATATTGCTTTTGGGTACTTACTAGTGATTATTAATAGTAATTATCAAACCACGTAGATTTTATATCCTCAACTGTCTAATTATACATATACGCCCTTCTCTTGGATCGATTAAAATATTTACATATGACATTTTTCTTTATTATTATTATTTCTATATTAAAATACTAAATAACAAGCCGAATCTAACTTCTTGGCATCTGTGAACACGAGACTACTACATTTGTTGCTATAAATAATTGAATTGAATTGACGAGTCAATTTGCAGTAGGAAATTCGTTAGGTCAGCTGCGCGAGAAGCGAGAAGCTGCAGCTCTTAGCTAACTTTAAAGTCGCCTACACGCTTGAATCGTCCTATCATTGTGAATAGGTAAAATCCTTGTAAAGATGTAAAGTGGTGTTTTGTTTTTAACTGTTGTTATTTTTTACTCGCCTGTCCTGCCCATTTTAGGTTCAGTGTAACTTTTAACAAAATTGATTACGTATTCGAAACAATCAGACATCATTCAAATTGTATCTAATAAAACTGTATTTTGAATCGCAAAACCGCGAGTGGTGATGACTTTATACATACGTCATGGATTTTATCGACAAGCACTGGACTAGTTGAGATATCTCGGACAAAATGAACACACTTACGCCGCTCCAATTATCCTATCGCATCAGTAAAAGTAGATATAGAGATTCGATTAAACGACTCTGTGGTTACAACTCTATGGAGGCCGGTTTTACCGTCAAGTAAACGATCAATTAAAACAGGTGTAAATACCTTATTGGATATTAAGCTTCTTGAAATCAAAGAGCAGTAGCTCATTACTTTTAGGATTAGCGGATATATTTTATGTCCTAGTATAAATTACCTCGTCAAGAAACTAGTTTACTTAATTAGAAAGCAAATAATTGGCATTACCTTTTATTGTGAAATGTTTGATTGCTTTCGGCAAATTTTATGGATATTTTTATTTGTTTAATCTCCAAATATTTTATTATAATCTGTATACGTATGGTAAATAAACTTAATCTTTTTTGAGTCAACGGATTTTACTTTAAAACTTGATATGCTTAGGTAACTTGCTTTAGACATGGCTTTTTAGCTATATATCGATTTGCAGGTATCATTTTTATTTTGGTTCTTGTCATAATATACAGGGTTATTTCTAATCAATTAGCATCCGTTTAGGGGCTTATTCTGTACATCAAAACGAACAACTTTTGGTCTACGACTTTTGACAAAACTCAAATAAAAATTGGTATTCCATAGAAAAATATCGTTCACCCGCGACAAAGTGTATGGAATAGCTGTATTTTTTTTTTGAGTTTTGACAAAAGTCGCAAATCATAAGTTGTAAGTTTTGATATACAGAATAAGCCCCTAAAAAGATGCTAATTGATTAGAAATAACCCTGTATAATTATGTAATCAATAAGGATGTTTACTAAAAAAATATAATTAGTCCGTCAAATAGATTTAAAAAAAATATTAGACACGTATTTTTCCTTTTGTCAATTTAACAAAAATTGATGAAAATATAGCCCTTTGAAGTTCCGCGTGACGTCACTAATCGCTATCAAATAGATCGGCTAGTGCCGTCACGAGCCCCCACTCTCAAACTTTGACAAGGTAATTTATTTTTTATTTATATATTAATCTTTGTCACTAATTGTTGTATATGAATATGAAATATGAATATGAATTGTTTGATTGACAAAAGAAAAAATACGTGTCCAGTATTTTTCAATAATCTAACTGACGGACTAATTATAATAATGATTTTATACCCTGTAAACATCCCTATTGTTCGAGTTACATTCCTTCTCCCTGCAGATGATGGCTACATGGCTTTGTTGTTTATTGCAAAAGCTTATTTAACAGCTGTTTACTTATTAGTGCAGTTGGCCTCAGCTCATCTGTTGGTATTGACATTTTGCTCGTGATTTCACCATTCTAATTACGTAGGCGTTATCGCTACTTAGCATCGTATTACACTCTAATAGTTCTCTGGCGAATAAATCTTACACTGTCTCTACAATGTAATCTTTAGGCTATTTCCTTGTACGGTTGGGAAAAAACTTCGCCAAATTAGGGATAGACTTGGTGAGACTTAGATGGATTCAGACTCAAACCAAATCACTATTTTTTGCAAAAAATGCATAAGTTCTTCCATATTTAGCAAAGAGTATTAAATTAAACAGGTTACTTCCAATAAGGCAAAACATGATCGGTACTTCCTAAGGTACAAGTAAATATCTCGTGTCATCTCAAACTTCTAAGAACATTAATTAAGAGCGGATGCGCTTATGTGTTAATTACGTTTATTAAGAGGAAGTTACTTTATATAGGTCCAGTTTTCTAACATATTTTCCTTAATGGTAACGAGAATGTACCGATTGAGCGCGTGCCAAAAGTGGCCGCAATTCACGAAATAACTTACACTTTCAATAATTCAATCTGAGTGCTTGTTTAGAGCAATTTAGTTAAACGACAAAGCTTTCATGGGCAACAATTTAAAAGTAGCACCATTCTTTTGTCATAAACACTTCTGAGCAATTGGAAATATTACGTGAATGAACCTATTCGATTGTCGTTACTGTTACAAATAAAAACGGTGCTGCAGAAATCGAGATGCCTTAAATCACGAAGCACTCACGCGTTAAGTGATTGCCAAAAAAATGTTATCAATTTTCGTTTTTATCGATTTGCTTTAGCACAATTTACCGAAATCTTGTAAGACTTTTACCTCCATTTGCGCGAAAGTCAACGTAAACGGTTCCAATCAGCGGCGCATCTGACTGCCGCTTTTAAAGAAGCTTTTAAGATTTTGCTAAAGCACTAATTTCGGACATGAGTTATTTCAACCACTATACATACGGTCAAATTTTACATAACCATGTTTTTACGTACTATTGCAAAAAAAAACCTTCAAAACCGGTGTATTTTAAGTTGGTAATTAAATTTTAATAACTTAATCAATCTCGGAATATCGTTGAAGCCATAAATTTGCCATTCGAATGTTCGATTTTGAATAGTCAAGTGATCTTGCTAATGACGGTAAGTGTGAGAATTTTTGCCAGAAACGTGCCCAAGCATTTGCTTAGGAACATAAATTCTCGTCAATAACCAGTTGTTACGTAATTCGAAAAGGTCAACATCGAAAATAGGTCTAATGACCTGATTGTGTGGGTAGGGATGATCAGGAAGATATTTCACAGTTATCGTTGCAGGCAGAATGATGGTGGCGTGCGCTCATCCAGCGTGTTAGATCACTTATAACGGCGGAGTGCGAGGCGCGGCGGCGCGGCGTGCGCGGGCGCAGCCGGCAGAGGCACGCGCGCGCGGCGCATCAATTACTCGCTCGTGATCGCTCCCGCACTACAACCAATATAAATAAAACTGGCCACCACACGCCACCAACCAGCCGCAATTTCACAGTGGCGCAATTGTAAAATGCTAGATCGAAAGGTCTCCGGTTCAAACGGCTTATCTTTATGTCAGAAATGCTCCACATAGAGAACGTTTAAGCGATATTCGCAGCGCGTGCCGCTTGAACTTTAGATTCGCCAAGGTCTCCGAAACTAATTTAACCGAGAGCGTTTCTTTGTTTAGCATCTGGCGATTAGCCGTGACCGTTTTGAAAGAATTTCAATTTATCGATGCTCCCAGATTTACGATTCGATGACCATATTAATCTGAGTCGTGACTGCGAGTGACGTCCGAAGTAGCACGCGACTGCCGATGCGTCACGGCGCAGTTGCGGGTTACAAAAACGATCACCGAAGCGCGCTGCCGGCTCATTCTTCTATTTTTCGTGGCGCCTCCGTCCTATTTTCCCTTTCCTAACTGCGGCCTCGGTCACGCACAGTATTGATAAAGGCGATTGATTCGCTTTCGCTTCCTCGATGTCGAATCTGGCGGCGACGGGTGACGACACGACCGGCCCTTGCGGTTTGACGGACGACAGCGAACCACCGTTGCAACACAGGTGGCAGTGTTACAATGGACATAAACTGAGCCAAGTTTCAACCTAAATCACCTAATACAGTGCCGTTATCTAATGCAGATCTCGTGAAAATACCAAGTCTAGCCTAACGCTGCCATTTCAAGTTGACGGATTTACACAAGTTTAGATTAACTGATGTTACAGTGGCAACTGTAACTTTAATTTAGGTTGATGATGGAACAGACAGATTAACCCAAAATTCGTAGATTTAACTTTCTTATAAAATCGACTTAAAAGTTCGCGTGATGTACTTTATTTATTATCTATAAAATTTAACTTGATCTCTGCGACAGTGAGATTGACATTTTTAGAGTTGGAATAGTGGTGGAAAAAATCGATTTTCAAACAATTTTGTAATGAAATCGAATGAGTGGTTGTAAATAGTAGTAGTAGCATTATAATAGTAGCATTTTATTAAGTTCAACAAAAACAGACAAAAATGTGAGCAATCTATAAGCTGTACTTAAGTACCAACTATTATAAGACGTTGTATCCATGAAAACCTTGCATTTTATTTAATTAGCAAAAATCTTGAAGTGGTTAATTATATTGCGTAATTTTGAGTAGGTAGTTTATCCTCCAGAAGGCTTCGTAGTCGACTATAAAGACATTTCATTAAAATATGTAAAACAAAAAATCACTTTATAATTTATTTTAAGGGTTTACTCCAGATTTTTATTTTTGGAGCGGAACCCACAATAATGAAAGTTATGCTAAAAATATCGTTCAATCTTTGATTTGCGATTATTTCATTATTTTATAGGCTTGTGGCCATAAAACCTTTCCTCCATTTCATAACGCAGAGGAAACATTAAAAACATTGATACAGTTTCGAAAAGTCGGTCAAACTGCAAAATGTTTTTTAAACGTTCATTGCGAAAATCGGAAACGTCCATCAATGGTGTCATTCAACTTGTTCGCGATGATTATAAAAGCGCCAGAGCGATAAAGCCAGAATGTGTTTGAGATACTTAAGTGTTAATATCGTGAGAAAAAAGCAAATTAAAGCCTCTTCCGGTATTAATATTACATTTAAGTGTATCGGGGCTGGGACGCACTTTATTCCATTAGCGGCCGATGCTGATAAGGCGGTTGCTTCACGTTTTAAAAGGATAAAGCACAAAAGAGGCCTAATCAATAATAGAAACCCATCTATCTAACCTTCGATAGCGATTTCTTGGTGCAATCGATCAGCGACCGCCGCGGGCGATGGCTTGCGTTATCGTGCTGAGACTCGGAACAAACAAATTCAATTAGGATTAAGAAATTAAAGTTTGTCTTCAAAGACTGCCGCGCTCTTCCGATGATGATCTGGGTCGTCGACATTCGTTATCGTATTTCGCATAAATTCCATTCGAGCTACTGGTCTTTCTACTCGTAAACCATTTTTGTTTTATGGTCATAGAGCATTAAATTTCAAGAGTTATTCTGGAGATAGCATTGATTTAATAGCTGTCGTTAGTTTTTTACATATCAAGTGATAGATATAGAGTCGATAATACCATTTATTATTCATTTGTCATCTTACAATATACCTGCTTAAAACGTTTGCGTATTTAAACGAAAAAAATTTTTTTTTTCTTTTCCTACCTTCTATACCTACTTTATTTTTATTGTTGGATCATTTGATAACACCATTACAGATACGCGTGGAATTTTTTTACTGGTGGATTTTTGTCGCATACTTTACTCATAACTACACATTTCACCTCTTGTAGATAACCAGACTAAGTCCAACTTATGCCATTTAACGCTAAAAAGTAAGCTATATTCGCTGACGTGTCACGTATGGACGAAGACTTTTGACATTGGAGACATCAAATTCGTGAGAAGTTTTAACTTTGATACATTTCTGACACTTTAACCTACGCGTTGTAGACGCAGAAGTAATTAAGTGTCGACTCCACGTAACCAAAAGACGTGTTACGTGCCATATGACATTTTTGATGTGACCACTCGACATTCACACCGTTTAAACTGTATTTTTATGGTGACCGTCTGATGCTGTGTCATGGTTATTGCCGTGACTCATCTCGAAATGGCTGGTTTTGGACCATCAATCATTGTAATTTTTGTAGGTTTAGTGTTACTTGCTTCATCAACTTTTGTGACATTGTAGTTAGCGCATGGTTGTATTTTTTTGAGTTTGCAAAAACTTTTATATTCGAATAACGTTGTCACAGTTTTTGTAACGTTTTTGTCAACCATACTTTTTTTACAGAAGACAAGTTTTTATAATTACTCACATTTATCTGTACGCCTGCAATTTCTTCTCCGTGGACAATTGACTTATTATTATAAATATGGTTTAGAAACAACGATGTTTTATAGAATGTTATTGGGATTAACAATCTACAGTCAGGACATCCGGATCGGGAAACTATGAGTGCAATTTTTTTTTTATTTTCATTTCCTTTCCCGAATATATATTTTACTAATATTCGTTTCTGTAAAATAGAACCTACCTATGTGATCACTTTTGGTATACAGGGTTATTTCTAATCAATTAGCATCCTCTTAGAAGTGTATTCTGTACATCAAAATTAACAAGTTTTGTTCTGCGAATTATGTCAAAACTCAAAAAAAAATTGTTGTCCCTTAGGAAAATATCGTTCACCCGCGACAAGATGTATGGGATAGCTGATATTTTTATTTAAGTTATGACAAAAGTTGTTAGTTTTGAGTACAGAATAAGCCCTTAAAAGGATACTAATTGATTAGAAATAAACCTGTATGATTCACTTTGCCTATCTAAAACGCAGTAAGTACATAAAATGACATCTAGACAGGCTAAAAAGAAGCTAATGGAAGTCATTGCCTCACCAAACTCTCACTAGCTAGCAATCAATTACGAGCTGTATGTTGATTAGAGCAACAGCTCGAATACTAACACGGCGCTGGTATTTACGAGCCATCATCTAAAAGGATGCTTGTCCCGACGACTTTTCCCGATCGATCGAGTTTTCTCTGCAACCGGTCGCATCGGAAACTGTCGTTTTCGAGCGCGAGATGATTCGCCTTATCAAATTGCCGGTTGCGTGAAGATTTTCCCACATTTTCTCGTAGTCGAATGCCGTGTAGATGATATAAATCAGAGTGAAATTGTTGGTTGCAGCGATTTACGCTCGAGGCGAGTAATGGGTGGTTATTTGTAAGTTTTCACTTGACGGACGTTACGCGCCATCGCACCGTTTGTCCATTTGTCCGTCAGCTGTGGTCTCGGCCGGCTTTTTATGTGTTACTCACTTTCGATTGTCTTAAAAAGTTAATGAGGACCTCGTTAGCAGCTAGGCGAAGCAATCAGAAGTCGAAGTAATCAGTACTTTCAAATAACGAGCTAGTTTGCTCAACTCTAAATTACCTAGGTTTAGGTGTCAAATTGACGAATGCGGAAGTATTTATCACCTTTTTCTGTCATAGTTATTATGATCTTGATCATTACAAGTATCTTTTTCAGCTCTTTTCTAACGCTATGAACGAAAATACAATTATAGCAAAATATGTGAAAACAAAAATATATGTGTATTAATAGATCATATAATTTACACCTGTAGATATAATGTAAATTCAATTTTTAAGTAGCACTTAATATAAGATTTAAATTAAATACAAATCACTAAGTTGTCTGCATCGAAATTCTCCACATTCATAAAAGCAAACCACCTTCCAGACTACATTGGATTCTATCAAAAGAACCAACATACGATCATGTTTACGATCTCAAATGAAATACAAAAAAGAAAACAACATTAGGTGCTTAACATAGAAACATGAAGAAAAGAAAACACATATTGCTATGTAGTTTTAAAAAACCTTCCCTTCTAAGCCTAATGACCTCAATTACACCAAGTAAACTAAATAAATCCGTTTTGTAAGCGAGTTAAGGTTGTGAGTTGTAAGTGTAATAATATAACCTTTTAATTACATATTACTCAACAATTACTCTTGGTTCTCACCTCCCGCCCACCGTGGCGTGACAAATGATGGCAAATTAATTAATTCGCTCAAATTAATGATTATGGGATAATTAATGTCTAGTCACAATGTTCAATCAACAATAAAGCTTATGACTATGATGTTAATGATGTGAATTGGAATGAGCGGACTAATTAGCGAACACATCTAGAGTTTGTCATAAAACAGACCAGTTTTTATGGAAAATAAGTAATCCGTTATCTTGTAGAAATTGTGGCTTTTTAGCAAATTGTAGAAATTTGTGAATCGTAAACTAAAGCAAAGCTAAAGTGAGCCGTGGTGGTCAAGAGGTAGTGACACCCGCCCTACAATCGTGAGGTCGTGGGTTCGAATCCCCGGTCCCGTACTAATGAATTTTTTGGAATTTATGTACGGAATTCCACACCACTGGCTTTTCCGTGAAGGAAAATATCGTGAGGCAACCTGCATACGTTCGTAGAAGAAATTCGATGGCGTATGTGAATCCACCAACCCGCACTGGGCCAGCGTAGTGGATATGGCCCAATCACCCGTCGTGGGTAGACCTACGTCCTACAGTGGACTATTAAAAAGGCTGGTACAAACTAAAGCAAAGTTATAAACTTTTTTTTTATTTCATATAGGTTTGAGTTTGACTACATACGCATACATAATGTTAAGCAGATATGCGATATAGGTATAGCACGCTTACTTACTTAGAAGATACCTATTTACTCGAGATTCGAAGACACCTATGTTATACTTTAGCAGAAAGACAGACTTAGCCAAAACGTACGACTAAACCACTTATTTCCATAAGTTTATTCCAACTTCAACGCATTGATTTGCAAGGTGCACTTTCGCATCGACTTGGCATTATGTGCAATGCAATTTTGGAAGTATATGTCATACTTATCATTATGACCAACTGTTACTATTAGGCTGACCACGAAAAAATATTACCTAACTCTCGACAAAACGCAGTTTATTTTTGCAATTCCGAAGTTGGCCCTGTATTAAACGTTCATAATATTAAGTATCTTATAAAATACAGTCCTAAAATCCCAGTACTTTACAAAGCAACAACCTGGTAAGTATAGCAAATCTTTGCATAACATTTCATACGCCGTAAAGCAACTACGCTTGGCTCCAATCGGTTTTATTAGAGTTCTCGATGTAAATGACGGCGTGGAACGGGACCGGTGAACCTATTACGCGAGGGCACGACCGCCCCCGGCGACGGCGCGCGGCCGACTGAGGAAGTGACGAGGATCGGCGCACGCGCAACCGCAGGGGTGCAGCTTCCGATAAGCTTTTCATATAATTCGACTAGTCAAATCCCGTTATTTATGGTTCCTTAGAAGTCTAAAGGCATTGGAATAGATTGCTGCAAACAGCAGTCTTACAAAACTTCTTTTTGTTTTGTTTTGTTTGGTTTTTGTACACAATATTCAATTTAATTACCTCGGAAGTTAAGTCAGGTCCGTAATTTTTTTCACAAATGTATTTAAAAGAAATTAAGCAATAGCACCATCCCTAAATTTCTTAGGTTACGCATAGCTACAGGCCCGCACAGTATTTGAACAAAGCGGGCCGCACCGCCCTCAGCGGTCCGTGTCATAACTCGGTTTGCCATTAGTTCTGCAATGACAACGTATGTATTGTCTGACTAAATATAGAATTTGAATTATATTCGAGGTGAAGAGTGCGAATTGTGTATTTTGTTATTGAGATCCTTGTAGTGTTATTTAGATATCTGTTGGCAGGAAAGAAATAATTATAAAAATAAATACCCTTCCTTCGGTGGGGTAAAAAGCTATTACTTTTCACTTGCTAGCAACTTATATACTTAGATGCCAAGTTAGCTCAAATACCCACTATGTGAAACATCTAAATCACATATAATAGACGTTGTCGAACCTTTGAATACTCTCTTTGAACTTTAGTCAAAAATTGCATACAAATGGGCTCAGGAGAGTTTCAATGGTTTCCAAATGATCCATTACAAATCACACCAAAATATTACAAGTCCTTGTAATGTCCTACGCCACACTAAATATGCGCAACACTATCAACTGACAGTCAAATAACCTGAAGCAGAGATTGTCAAAGTGGGTCCTTTGAAAGCGGCGTCTAGAAGTGCCCATTTGCTTTATAATCGGATGCTTTGTGATTATGACTTTCAGAATTTACATAGTCTTTATTTTTTTTTTATTCCCAACAATGACAAATACATAAGCAAACAAAAAAATTAATTTAAAAAAATATAGACGAATAATACATCAAAATATTCAGCATATTATATAGTTTTTTTTTAACAACATTAGTTAGAATATTTATAACTCGAGATCGGCTGCACTAATTTTTAATGATCTTTCGTTTTTTTATTCGTCTCCTCCAAGAATGGCATACGCTTACGTTTGCTATTCTTCGTACGTATTTATTTTTGCTAGTCGTACGTTTTGCCTAAGTCTGTTAAAAAACCTATGTCTGTCTTGAAATTTAATGACTTTGGGGGTATGAAGTTCGCCATGTAAGCTCGTATATAATAAAAGGGCGCACACTGAAAAACTTTGAAACCCCCAGATCTAAAGCATTCCGGCGCTTATCTGAATGTTTATGGTCTACCCATTTACAAATATTTGTATGCATATTTTGCAACGTCGGAAAACATAGTTGTTAGATGACCGCGGCTCCACTCGATAAACTAAGACATTCCCGACTCTCAAATTGCCTCCAAATAGTTAACGATCTAGATCTCAGATAAAATCTGAATACAGGACTATCGCGGTATTAAATCTGTATTCAATTATGCTTGCGAACACTCGTTTAGAAATATTTCATTCAAATATCAGTACAGTACGTGGCTGTTTGGTTGGCACGATTGGAATAAGAACTTTCCGTTGTAAAACTGGCAATCAAATATCGGAAAGAAAATAAATAAAGAAGAAGAATGAGATTATGCAGATTATTTTTTTTGCAAAATAACACTAATATGAACAAAATAGACCACTTCGCGTTAGTTTGAAAATGCTACCAAATCAATTCGAAAAATAAAAATAGTTAAAAAAAAACTAAAAATCACGCTTTTATAGCTTATCAAACTAAAAAGTGTAAAATTATTTTAATATAGGCAGAATATAATAATTAACGAAAAATATTAATACTATTGCGAAAAAAAGCGTGGGGTGCTCGATTTATAAAAATTTAGGGCACAAAGCGCCCCACGCTTTTTTTACAATAGTATTAATATTTTTCGTTCATTATTATTTTCTGCCTATATTGAAAATTATTTTACACTTTTTAGTTTAAAATGCTATGAAAGCGTGTTTTTTAGTTTTCTTTTTAAACTATATTTATTTTTCACTTTTTAGTAATCGAACAAATGCATTGTCATCGGTCTTTGATAAGTATGCAAAGTTTTAAAAAAATCTGATCGCTCTAAGTAGTGCAAAATCGAGCTTAAAGGGGTTGGTTACAAGCAAACAACCAAGCAAGCAAACATACAGGTGAAACTATTATAAGCGTATTAATAAAGTTGTCAGTAAAAAAAATGTAAGGAATAGTTGGCTACAATAGATACCTTTTGCAAGTTTAGACCCTTCGACTAAGTCTCTTTAAAATGGAGACAAATGAAATGAGGGTAATATAATTGAATCACTACATTCATTTCTATGACAAATATGACGTATTAAAAGTCCTAACAACAATAACAGATCTGAATGTTTTATGAGTGTAGAGCATGTACAACAACATTCATCCGATTCACACTCCATTGCTTGATCTTAAAATTTACGTGGAATAATTAAAGAAAAATTATTGAAACTTGAGACTGCTAACTCAAAACCTGGTACTATACTTAGCGAGCGACCTACTATGCGTAGTTCTGCGTTGACGACGCCATTTTCGACACGCGGAATCGCGACGGTGCATTTATCAAGATCATCTCGCGATCGCATCAGACATCATGAATATTTAATAGAAGATTCTAGTCTCGTGCTGTTCGAGTTATTGCTATAAAGTGCAAGGTATTAAGGGCCCGCTTCCTTCTGGAGCTATCTTTCTCTTGCAAACAAATTTTGAGGTTTCTTTAAATTAGTGGACATGATAAGCTATATAAATAGTTGTTGTTAACTATATCAGTATTGTACCTATTACTGTACTGTACCAGCCTTTTTAATAGTCCACTGCAGGACGTAGGCCTACCCACGGAGGGTGATTGGGCCCTATCCACCACGCTGGCCCAGTGCAGTTTGGTGGATTCACCTACGCCGTAGAATTTCTTTTACGGACGTAAGCAGGTTGCCTCACGATGTTTTCTTCACCGAAAAGCCATTGGTGTAAAATTCCGTACATAAATTCCAAAGAACTCATTGGTACGGGACCGGGGATTTGAACTCACGACCTCACGACTGTAAGGCGGGTGTCACTACCTCTAGACCACCACGGCTATTGTATCTATTATGCAGGGTTATTTCTAATCAATTGGCATTATTTCAGGGGCTTATTCTGTACATCAAAACTAACAACTTTTGTTCTTCAACTTTTGTCATAACTTTTAAAAAAATCAGCTGTTCCGTACATTTTGTCGAGAGTGAACGATATTTTTCTATGGAATAACAACTTTTTTTTGAGAATTAATAAAAGTCGTAGAACAAAAGTTTTTAGTTTTGATGTATACTCGTACAATAATCCCCTGAAAGGATGCTAATTGATTAGAAATAACCCTGTATAGTGCTAAACTAGCTGTGGTCAAACTCAAGATTGAGACAAAAATGGTGTTATAAAAATAGGCGTAAAAGCTGCTGCGTAATGTTGTGATGTTGTGATCTATATTTTTTGCCGGTAATGGAAAAAATTACACTTTTATTACCTAGTTATATGTACTACAAATTATAAAATTGATCTGTTATATAATTTTGTGACAAAATAGCGATGCTTCTTTTCTAATGAGGCGTTTTCTAAATTATAATTCAGCGATATCAAAACTTCAAATTGAAACACTTGCATAAAAATATGTACGAGTAAAAGGCACAGAGATAGCAAAATCCATGAACGTAGCCTTAAATACCAACAAGTCACTAGATTTGTCATCTAATTTATGGTAAATTAGTTTATGTGAGATATTGGCAATAAATTCGTTGATTTAGGAAAATTGCAGCAACTCTCCGTCATAATTGTTTTCTCTAGAAACTGAGACTAGTTTTCTCTCGCGCCGGCGTCGTAAACTTCACTTGTTTGTCGGAATCCGTGATGCAACGTGAAATTGTGTTTTATTCTTGATTTTGAACATAAAGGGGGCTACTTATGGATCACAATGATTTTATAAAGGCAAGTGCATAAGATTTTTCCTAAGTGTAAAAATAACTCAAAAAGCTCTATGACAACATTTTTAAATTTCATATAACTGGAAATAACTTACGTATTATATCTACTAGTCATAACGACTGTAGTTTTGACCGCAATTGGTGGTCTTTCTCAAGCTGACGAGCGCGCGGACTTATCTCGCAAAGCACTGAGGCTCTATGGCAAGCTACCGTAATGCAGTATGATATCACTAGATCGCATGAAAAGCGTCTTTAACGTTACATCGTACCAAGATAATTTTCAAAGCTTTTATGCCTTAGAAGAAATGTTAAAAAGTGGACAAAAATTGTGAATAATTAAACTAAAAATATTTTAAAATTTTTCATTCACGCCATCGTAATATAAACTGAAAAGTTGCCAAAATTCGACCTAATGTGTGATTATCTGTCTCTCTGTAGATCAAAAGGCTCCCCCTCGCCTCGCACATGAAAAGAAATGTCCTAAGTTTTTTTTTTATGTATAATACATTTAGCCTTGGGCTACATATTTGGCCACCAACTTGCCTGATAGAAAGCGAAGTTGTAGCCGAAGATGTAGCGTATAGATCTAGAAGATACCTATTCACTCTTGACTTAAAGACATCCAAAATGTAACTGTCAGAAAACAATGACGGAGGCAGGGCATTCCAATCCCTGGCGGTCCGCATTATGAAGAAATAAGCGAATCGCTTAGTCGAGCAGGTGGTACGTCAACTATGTAGGGATGGTATCTAAGCGACTTCCGGCTTGTTCTGTTGTGAAAAGGAGATGAAGGAATCAGTTCTTGGAGTTCGAGCGCACAGTCGCCGAAATGGAGCCTATAGAAAATTGCCAAACACGATACTTTGCGCCTTTATTACTTTTAAATATCATTATTCCTAGCGTAGCTCGAATGACATATCAAATCTCGGTTGTTTTAACCATTTAGCCATGTCAGAGGCCTTTAGGCGGCCCTAATAATCAGAGACCAGAACGAACCACCCGGCTTATACAAACTTACTTCAGTATCATAGGTGGCGGTAATCGCAGGTTATGTAAATACGAAGTAACGTGCTCTACAGTTTTCGTAATATCACATCCGCTAGTGCGATATAATGTATTTAGCTTCAGCATTAGGCGCGTGGGCAGCCCGAGCACATTTCTATGATGTATCGTGCTCAGCCGTCTCGTGTTACAAAATTTGCTGCAATTTGCATAGATTCTATCCTGACTATGTAGGGTTTGGACTGTGGACAAACGGATTATTTGTAAAGTCACTGTTTTTGCTATATAATATATATTCTGCTAGAATACTAAGATTACTGGTACCTGTCATAAGGCTTAAACATTAGGATTATCTACCTCACCTTTAGATATAAAAGTGAGTCAATTGCTTATAATAAATATCTAGTAGCTTGTCTTGATGGTTAGTGTTAATCAGAATTATCAGAATTGTTGTGATATTACCAGGTATTTTTATTATAAAGTTTTAATACTACAAATAAGTCGTTGTAAAAGACACTGAGCCCGGAATTCGTGGAGTGTTTTTAGAAGATTAATTAGTAAAAAAAGTAAATACGCACCATCTAAATAAGTTTGCATGCGTAAGTTTAAATTGAAAAAAAAGACTCAGGATCACTGAAAGAGAACACTTTAACTGTTAAAACCAAGGGTTGCTACATATGTTAAAACTGTTTATCTGTATATTGTATTATCTGTGTGTGAATTAATAAATAATTTATTTATCTATCATTGTCCGTAACGTCGCTTATACTTGTATACCATAAGCATTGGCATCGCTTTTTTATGATTGAATTTAAAATTTAAAAAAAAACTCGGGTAACAGATGATATAGAATTTATTAGCCCGTTACACCAAGCCGTCAGCACCAACCCTACGTGTTCGACAATAACATAACTTGAGTAGTCTATCCTTCCAAAAATCTCTGTCCCAACCCACAGCTTGCAATAATGCGATCCAGTGACATACCCTACCAATAGTTCACGGTTAGCTACTACAGACACCACCTTATCTGATAGTTCAAACGGCGGCGCCACTGTAATAAATTCTTAACAAATCTAGAGCAGTTTATACTACAAAGGTTTCGTTCAGCCATTTGGTCAGTTGTGCAAATAAGATGGTTGTTCTATAGGTACAAGCGATATTTATTGACCGCAGATAGGCAGTGGTTAAATGGCGAACAATAAACTCGCCAATTGACGCCTACTTACTGTAAATAGCTTGGTTACTTAGTTTTAAATGATTGGTGTAAATTAGATTCAAATTTTTTTCAAAGCCAAAATTAATTAAGAATTAATTGTAGAGTATGTATAGATACTTAAATATTATTTTAGCATATATCATCATTTCAGTTAGAGAATATTGCTGCTGAACATAATTACTATACGATATATTCTAATTCCATGTTGTAATTGGTTGCCATCCCGTGACTCTACAATATTTAAAAAACTTAGGATAAAAAGAAAAATCTACCGGTGGCAGTTCATAAGATTTTCTGTTTTATTATTTTGGTAAGTTCAATGCAACATTTAAGTACAACTAAGTTGAAGAAATCAGACTAAGGAACAATAAAACCATTTTTTATCAGTAAATAAATTTTAGTAAGTACATGATATATTCTTGTTCTACTAATAATACTTTGATTGGGTGAAAAATTCCTTGCGAAATAATTATTGGTAATCCTATTGATAGCTAAATTAAATGTGAACACGCACATGAATGGCATTATTCAGCACTGGCCGCTGAGAATAGTAAGGTGCAAGACAACTAACCTTGTCAAAACGATTTAAAAATGGACATAGAACAAAAGGAATCTTCTTAGCTGGCCTATTGTCTATGCCTAAATACCGGCCGCTTACATTACAGATGAGACCTAACCCTGTCAAAAATATCTAATTCTAAAAATGGAACACAGAAAAAGTAATGACAGCTCCGAGTACAGAGTATAATAGCGTACATCATTTTCACTTTGGCATTACAAAACCTTCTATCGTGAAACATTTTGAGATGAAAAATGTAGGTATCTGCTTATTGGACAGTAAAGTTTTTACAGTTTACAACGAAATAGATACAGACATGTAACTAATAAAATGAGGCTAAAATCATTGATCTGTTTAGGTCGCGTAACGATCTCTAAATATAATTACAAATAATGATTGGTTAATACTGTGAAAATTATGTTCTACACACGAACCTCTATCTTTTCTATCTTTTCATTATACTAATACGAGTGTAGCTGAGTACTGAGAGAAAATCATATGATGTTGAGGATCATCAACACGACGAAGAAGAAGAAGATTATACTAAGTAATCTTGACGTAGCTGTATCGAAAGTAGCGGTTTTGTCACTGGCCAATAACTGAATTAAAAAAATAGAATAATCCAGCTCGGCCTCATCAAATTCAAAAAAAGAACCAGAACAAAGGACAGTCAAAACAATGCGCCGGTCAAAATGTTGGCCTGTTGCGAAACGAAGGCATTAGAACGTCATGTGGTAATGGAGTGGCGCGCGCGCAAGATTGATGGCGCGCGTGGGCGGGAGGCGCGATGAAAATACCCGCGAAATTACACGCCAATATTGAGGTTAGGGCTGTAGTTAGCTACGGTATGTGTAAAGTGTCTAATAGTTATGTTTGTGACTTGTGGCGCTACTGGCGCTGTATGATAAACAGTTGAATCTCACCGTATTGAGTTGCAATGTCTATTTATATCATTGGAAGTTCATACAGGGGCTGTTGATTTAAAAAAATCCGGGACGTATAAGAGGTGTAAATTATGAACAATTTTACAAAAAGGGGGGTGACACTTTTTGGCAATGATGAGCATATTTTTTTATCTCTGAAATGCACCGCACTTCAATGCAACACTTTGTAAAAATTTAGTAAGTATTTTATTTCCCAACAATTATTGCTTGAACCTTATTACCTGTAAACCTGGTCTTCCAACTCCACGAGACCGCCTCGCTGGCTTATTATATTTTTATCTATGTAAAAATATGTGTGTGTATATGTAATAAGCTTGTATTTTTAAGGGTACGATGAGGCTGGCATGGACTTTCGGTCCAAAAGCTCCCAAAAAAATAGAATAAAAAAAAAGTGATCATGGTGCATATTTCCTACAAATAAAGCGTTTTAATATCACACGTGTGCTTACACGAGATTCGCTAACTAAATTATTTTTTCTCGTAAAGTATTATACCTACTAACCAAGCCTTTGAAGCTAAAGAAAGAAACGTGAATAAATGCAAACTCTTTGTACAGTTTACGATAAAAATAAAACAGTTAACATAAAGCTTTACTTGAACTGTCTACTGAAGATGTTGAGATAGCAAACAAATACCCTCATTATGAACTGTAGATAGCGTAATTGCAATTTAACACATGCTACAATGTATTGATAATGTTTGCTTAACATTGTAGGACTACTAGAACTGGAAATAATGGTGGAATACGACTGACACTAGACGAAATTAGGGACGACTCTTCAGAAATAAATTATAAAATTAATTATTATTCTTTAATTCGTCAGATTTATTTAATAATTGCGTTGTTTGAAAATTGTATCATGGACTCAGGCTATTTTGTGCTATATGGACTCTGTGTTCCAAGGTCCGTCTCTCATTGCAATACCTACGTATACACGACTCAATGTAGGTAACGACAGCTAATAATTATTTTACGCAAAAAATTTTAAAACCACCTTCATCGTATACAAAATTCGAATATTTCGCTCAAATTGTTTACATTATTTTCAAAAACGGCTCTCAGCCTCTTTAGGAGTCCGTTAAAAACACTAAAAATATTGACGCCAACAAGAAAGAGCTAACTTTCTTAGCGATCTGTTTGTTAGACTCTGGTGCCAAAATTGATAATTTCTTAATAAACTTTTACTCTTTTGCTTTTATGTAGATCAATAAAATCTATAATCTAGGTTTTGTTCATGGATTAGTTCCGAAATAAGTCTCGTCCAAAAATATCTTTATATCACATTTATGTCTAGCTAGCTAGCCCTAGGCGAGTTGTCTGATAGAATATTAACCAGTATAGTTTGTAATATATGCTGTTTCGAATTTAATGGCACATCGCGAGACGCACGCGCACCGCACGCGCCGTTAATGATCTAGAGGTGATTCTGCTATTCATTGCTTTTAGTTTTATAAATATTACTTGTATAATTTTTTCATATTTTCAAACTTTAAATAAATACATGAACATAATTATAAAAGTAGAGGCTTTAACTTTTACCGTTACCTTTACAAATTTAAACATTATTTCAGGACGAAAAATATCTTTTATTTCAGGTAATCTAACCCAAAATCGTTTTAACAAAGATACTCAATTAAATATTTATTCAGCTTATATTATGACGTACATAGGCAGGTATATGTATTAAATAGAAGCAAACACACTGGTATACGTCTATGTTCAAACACTATTTTATGTAAACAATGTACCTATGCAATTAATTGTTTTGGTGTGGAATAGTTAATTTCATATTTAATTTCAAGTTTATAAGAGATATCTTCTTCTTGGGGTAGTTACAAATGTATCTAAAACATAAACTGATTGTAAGTTTTGTATCATTTTGTAGACAATTTTCAAGTTACAAAGTACCTATCTTATCAAGTTAATAACTTACACCGAACAGTGGTAGTAACATGCGCCACTACGTACTAGAAAGGTAGTAAAAAGATTACGAATTTTACGACTTACTACTAAGTGCTCAAGCAAAACTTTATCTGATACGTCTATCACATCAAATTATACACGGCGTTTCTCTAGACAACGAACATATTTTAGTATATCACTGTATTAATCATTATGACTGACTTTCACTATGGGACTTACCCAAAAACCGCGACAAAAAACAGCTGTTTCATACAAAAAGATCATGGACTCTCGACAATACTTTTATGGAACTGCTAATTTTTCGCAGCTTCGGGGTTGTTCCATAGTAAAATTTATCGTTATTATGAGTACAATGATATCTTAGATATGTCTGTCGTCAATAAAAACACCCATCGCGTGTACTAGCTGTCATCGTAAATCCAATAATAATAAACGCCTCAAACCAAAGTAATATTAAAATACAAAATTAAATACTTATTAGCAATTTGTTACAGAATCGCCCACCCACCTCTAACGACCTTCCAATGTGGCACGAGTAACATCCATCTTTATAATCTTTTCAAGTTCATTCGATCGTTCATTCATTCTCTCATTGAGAACGACTCGTGCGTAAACGAAGACCTAATATTCTGAATACGAAGGTAAATAAGCAAAACAAATAATGTTCATAATTTACGAAACGTTATCTCATTGCAACACGTTTGATAGGTTTTGTAATTGAGTTTATATCAATCTATCTGTCGTCATGTTCATTCTTTCATTGTGAAAGGAGCCAATCAAGCCTTTTCATTTCCATTCAGGGCTGGTGATGTTACTGGTCTGCTAAGTACGATACCTACGAGCAATACGTTGAAAGCTTCCTTGAAAACTATATATACTACTTTTGTTGTTTTGTTTTGTTTAGCAGCTAACCATACCTATTATTAACTTAATGATCGACACAATGAGTCTAGCCATATTTATATCATTATGTTTTATCCTACATATTGCCGGGAACAAGCTGAATAGATGGGATTTATAATTGCTTTTATTGATAATTTATAGCAGATACCCATGTTCAGCAGTGGACATGCTACCACTTATAATATAATCATAGGTACCTAGCTAATATTATGATTGAGTTATTTAATTTAGGCGATATTAGACATTTAATTTTTTTAAGTGCACTGAAAATGTTAGTCTAAGATTTCAAATAATTTAAAGCCTCTGCGAAAAAGCCATTACAGAACTTTAGCCGTTGTATCGGAAAATACGCTAACTCCAGTATGTTAAACATAAGCTCGTTAATCAAGAATGAGGCCCCAGGCCAAGGAATACCCGGAATCAATCGATTAACTGACTACTTACTATTAAAACTATAGCTTCAATTTGATTCTAACTTCTCTTAAAAACCATCTTAGACCCAGACTCCACCAAACCGAAGTGCGGGAAGAGCGGGCTTTTTACCTACATGTAACGATTGTTATTTATAAATTCCAGTCTATAAATATTATTTATTAACGATTATGATCACAACTTCTTTTTCATCATTGTAGAACTCTCAAAAACGAAGCTGAATGCATCGAGCTTTTGTTATAAAGAGTCAATAAATGTGTGGCCAAATAGGGTAAATCAACCAAATGCTACATTACAGAGAGCTTCTATTGTATTTGTTTATCGAAATAAGATGTACTTATACAGTCGTGACCAATTGTATTCTTTATTATGGTTATAATAACTCAAAGTTTCTGGTATCTCTGGCGGGCAAAACGGAAATATTACCGTTCCCGTTCATTTTGGTGGAATCTGGACCTGACTGGGTGAGGTAATTTATTCGCCAGGACGCGAATAAATCTTCAAAGAAAATAACTGAAGAAGCTGGTTATTTAAAACTTGAGAACTATGCCCGGGGCCAAAGAGATACCTCGGTAGGTATTATTTATGCAGTCTGTGGAGGATGTTATTTATTTTTCATTGGTCTAATAAGCGTAGAGAATGTTTAATGAGAATGAATCTGTACTTTATGATAATTACATTGGATACATTTTAACATGAGGAAAGTGGTTACACGCGTGTTGCTATTTCTTAGTAAGTATTTTTTGTTGTATAAAATCGTGCGCAGTGTAAAGTTTACCAATCGTTGGTATTATAAATGAAATAAAAAATATTTAATGCATTTCGTAAATAAAACTAACAATTTAAAAAAAAAATCATATCTTTTGCGACATGACATGGAATTGACATTAACCCTGAACATTTGATTGTGATTCTATTTTAATAACAATCCTTACTCCCTTACTAACATTACTTAAATTCGTAAGTGTGTTTATTGGTTTGTTTGTTACTTCTTCACGTAGAAATATAGCAACGTTACGACTTGATTTTTGGCATAGAGAGTGTCCGGACAATTTTTTAAAGAAAAATTAAAGGTTAAAAATCGATTTTTAATTTTATGGAAGTTGCAAGGCTTTGGAAGGGAAAGCGGATAAATCTAGTTTGTCATAAGTTGAAGTTGAGCTTGGGGAATGGGGATAAAAAGTAAAACAGTGCATTACAAAGAAGCGTGGTATAACGGCCGGTCTCGCAATAAAGCCGGCGGCCGGACAGTAAGACGGTTACCGCATTGATCTAGAGCCGCATCAGTTTCAGCTTAGACCGCAGTCTAGATTTACTGTTCCGTAATTCATGTGGACACAATAACCTCGTTTTTGGTGACAAGGGCTGAACTGATAGCGATCCATACGCTTTTTTTGAGTAATTCAAGCCCACAAAAATTTGTTTAGACTACACTGTCCCACTATTTTGTTTCTTGTTTGTCTATTTTCCGTTCCGTTTTTCGTAATTTACCGTTTTTTAATGTTTATATTTTTAATGACTTTCAAAATATTATTGTTTAATGTTTATTTATGATCAGTGCAACAGTTTATTGAAATGAAACCTAGTGAACCCTCTGTATCTCTAAGTTTTCAAAATTTAATGAAAACTATTATTCGTAAACCACAGTGTAAACTAGATTAGGAAATGCCATTCATTTATACTTATAGATACTTATTATTAAATAAACTTCGGAAATAAAATTGTTTTCAGCAGATATTGAAAAAAATAACGTCTTTAACTTGAACCGTATGCCAAACGCTCCATGTAAATTGTAAATTGTGCTTAAGTAAGCATTTAGCTGATTATAAACTATGAGAGCTTCAAAAGCACATTTACTACAAATTGATTATACCTATAATTTTCAATGCTCATATTCCTGTTCATGCCTATTTTACTTATAGCTTGTTAAGTGCAAACGGTGTCATGATTTTACTATTATATTAAAACACGCTCAATCATTCTCAGGTCACGTATAGTTTATTGCGGATAAAGCGAACGTATTGAAGCTGTCACTTACAAAATCATTAGCTAACAATCTTATATCTATTATTACCTCTATCACAGAGACCGGGAAACTGTGTACAAAATGTATATTTGAATAATGCTGATATACTTTTTTCACAGTCGCTAAGTTAAAACTATAAACTTAAGGTTAGTTACACTTATTGTTAAGGTGATCAAACATAGTAGTTAAAGTCCATGGTATGGTAAGAAGCTATGGTATCTTTGAAAGTAGGTACCACACTTCCCAGAGCAACATCTTTTAAATGACTGCTTCGGTGGCTCAGTGTTTAGTGGTCAAAGAGGCGTGAGTTCGATTCCCACCGAGGGTAAGTATTTATGTGACAAACATAGGTGTTTGTTCTATGTCTGGGTGTTATTTAGTTACTATATATCTAAGTAAGTAGGTATTTAAAATATGTATATGTAGGTATAACAGTCTCTGGTAGCCATGTCACAAGCTTTGCTTAGTGTGGGGTCAAAGGCCGTATATAAGATGTCCCCAAATATTTATTAGATGGTTTTCTTGCGTCAATTATGTTATGAACCAGTATCCTAGTACGCCGTATTGGGACATTCTTAAAATACTTCAAAAGAGCTTTACAGAGACGAGCTAAATTATAACAGTAATTAAACACGCGGTGAAACTAGTTCGCGACGCGGAGAGGTAAACGCCCGCAAATAGGAAGAGTTAAGTATAATCGAGTGAGTACACGATAACGTCGATTTTAAATCGATACCGATCTGTCCAATGAGCTGATAATAAGTATCGAGTTACAAAGTGCGAGCGGGATTAGCCGGTCGTGGCAATGAGACTTTATGAGGGAAGGATGACAAGTTATGGGGCTCTGTCACCTCGTAATGTGGCTTACTGGAGCTATACGGAACTATTTACTTATACTGAGTTAAAATAAGTAAAACAAAGATCCTGGTACTTCAAGTTTCATCCGTAATTATATCGAAATATACGTACAACTGGAATTGGTAAACATAGTACCAACCATATTGGTACTGTACTGTGCGGCTTTTTAATAGTCCACTGCTGGACATAAACCAAAAAGCTGTTAGGCCTTGTATAGCCAATACACTGGCCCAATGCAAGTTAGTGAAATCATTTTTTACTATATATAACGGGACTGAACTCACGTGTATGGATAGTCGTAACGACTATAGTTTCGGTCGCATTCGGCGACCTTTCTCAAGTTGGCGAGTGCTAGCACGCACGAATGCGACCGAAACTATAGTCGTTACGACTATATGTACTAAATACACGTGAGTTCAGTCCCGTTATATATAGTATAAAATGTGTGAAAACCACGTCAATTTCCATAGTAAAATAGTGAAATCATAATATATGTACATACATATCAGCTCAGCAAACCTTTGGCGTTGTTCTGTATGTTTTAGTTTAAAATCTATATACAACGTTACTGATATATTTTTATAGTCCAAATATCTTAGTGAAGAAATCATTTTTGAAATTTTTTTGTTTGAAAACAGAACACAATTCAAAATTTTGAAAGCATTTTTGAAAGCTCTAGGAATCTTGAATGACCAAAATAAAGATTTAAAAGATATAACCCACTCTAAGGAAACATTTACTTAAATTTTCCTTCCTCGCGCTGTTCTCTGAAGTACCAAGGGCAGTCGTTAAGTAGTATCTTGAAATTTCATCGACACACTGAGATGGCCAGCATTCTATTTTTGCACAGAAATACCAACGACCTAGGAAGTTACTACAAGTGCGACAATTACGGTGAACATTTCTGAGTCAGGTGGTGAGTCATTTTCCTTTGGTATCTTCCTGCCTTGTCCGTACAAAACATGTTATTTCGAAGCGTCCACAGCTAGTTATCAATTGTAGTATATATAATATTTACTGTATCTTTCGCTTTTTACTAAGATCTGATTTAGACCTAAACTTGACGCAAAAAGACCCCCGATTTTGAGATTTTGTTGTTCGGAAAGCACTTAGATTATTTACCTACATTAGTGTGTTACACCTATAAATTTGCAAATTTTCATGATATTTCAATGATTTTCTCATATTCTACCAATTTTTTTTCATGATACTACTACTTACATATGTATGTCAGCCTTCAAAAGTCGCTGACTAGTCGTGAATTCATTTATTCACATAGGCTATTGAATTTCTTCTGTTGACGAATATAGATATCTTCGCATAGAACGATCAAAATTAAGAGCATTGATAATCTAAAGAAGTTCTTGGTATTTTTTGATTCAAATTTATTTCGGTATACTGGTTCCAGCGTACTGCTCACAGATTAAAACCTAAAGTGTTTAATGAATAATGTTCGAAATAATTTGAAAAAAAATCTAAGTAGGAATCTACCATGTGCCCACACTCTGAACATAAATGCCTCTCCCTCGATATTGCCTATTTGGTAGGCTTTTACAAAACAATATGAGTGTTCCTTACACCTACGGCCGATAAAATCCAGTGTGTAATTGCGGTAGCGCAGTTCAGCCGACATCGATGGAACAAGTATGCGTGGGCGCAGCCGACGTAATGATGAACAGGTTCATTTGTTTCATTCATTTGTAAGAGCTAGAAGATTGTGGAATTATAGGTATTTCGTTACTAGCTCTAGATTGAGCTGTGATTAGTTGTACATTGCAGCGAATAGTTATGTGATTTATTTTTACACCTACCGATTTTCCAGTGATTGCAAACTGAAAAATTAATATTAACTATTTAACTTTTAGCAAATTAGCACCCGTTCACAAAAAATGCATATTCCTACTTCGTTAGCATAATGTATGTAATTGATGTACAAAAGAAAAGTTAAGTTCGGGTGAACTTAAAATCTATATTTATCTTGAATATTCAGTATTTATAAATAGTTATTGTGTAAGACTCAAACGTAATAATATTTCAATCGTCAAAATAATTGTATTATTATAGGTACACTCAGTTCAATTTAAAATGCTACCGCTAATAAAAAATAATTTAAATTCTTTATCTTAAATTTCGTAATGTCAAAAAATTAATCATCGAGACGCGCTTTTCATAAAACTTCTCATATTTTTACCAATGAACGTGTTCACTACTCGACAACTTTTGGTCCCATCCCCATGATTTACGTTCACATTCAATACGACGTCTTTATTTTCCAATGCACCTGAAGGCGATTCGTGAGAGGGTGTGCCACTTGTGGCCCTAAAAATTCCCGATAAAGTAATAAATCAAATTCACTGTTTCATAAAGTCTTAATACTCTTTTGTGCGCGTGTCGGCATATTTATCATCGCGATCAACACACCTTGTACTGGTACAGTCGGACTCAGACACAACACACTCGAACAAAAAATATTACTCAATTGTTCCATTGTAACATTTAGTTCAGCTGAGGCTTTTATTTTACTTGTATTGTAGTTTTCTTTAGAAATATTAATTAATTACCGACTTCCAAAAAGGAAGAAGTACTATGTTCATCTCTATGTATTTTTTTGTGTATGTTCATCGATATTTTCGTCAATTGTGAACCGATTAGAAAATTTATTTTTAGTTCGAAAAGGTATACTTTTGAGGTAGTTCCATTTAAATTTTATCGAAATTTGCTGACCCGTTTTTGTTATAACAACAACACATTACATGAATGTCACATCTGTTCGTTTAAACTATTCGAATTTTGTACAAATAAAAAAAAATAACTAAAAATATTTTAATTAAAAAAAATTACAATGCGAATAAAAATTGCTTGAATTATATTTTAATAATAACAATAAGTGAAATATATTACTTAAGAATATTTTGCCTCCAGTTATCACTAAATTATTACCCGTTACCAAACTTTATGATGCCGACTGTACAATGTATAACAATGGTGGTGAATTTCGAGGATCGTAAGTCTGCGCCAAAAAAGGTTCTGAACCTGTGAAGAGAGTAATACGACAATGTAATTTCGCACCTCTGAACCGACCCGAGGCTCCTTGTGAATTATTAATCGATTTTCACAAAGAAACGACGCAAGTCAGGTTACTGCTTCATAGTGTTTTAACCAATTCAACTTGTATGTGAGTTACTATGTTGTTTTAATTTATTGTGTTGGTTTTGAAGATACGAGTATGTATGTAAGCGTCAAGAGTAAATGTAATATTTGTATTCTTCTTTTTAATGGAGTGAATGAATGAAAAATAGTTTCGTTCACTAGACACATCAACTGTTTTTTGCTGTATCAAAATACTTATTCAAAGATTAATGTGTCTGCGACATTTCTTTTTTGTTTTGTTTGAAACGTTGAACTGAACACCGTACTTTAATAATTAATTTTCGCAATAAATCGCAACACCGACTTCCACCGTATACAGAAATCGAATAGTTTTACCGAATCGATGTGATATCCATGTACATTTTTTTTGATATATCAAACACAGCTCAGCCGATTTCGATTAAATTTAAACAGGACAGATTTTATTAAATCGGTTCACAATTGACGAAAATATCGATTAATTGGCGAACATACACAAAAAACTACATACAGACGAACATAGTGTTTGGGACCTCTTTTTCGGAAGTCGGTAAAAATACTCGTACAATCTTGCAATGGGCGGTGCTAGATTGGGCCAATGAGTAAATTGAAATAAATAAAAACCTTTTATATTAATTTTTAAAGATAATGGATAGACTAAAGAGCCAGTGCTTAATGCTTGATAACCCATATTCATATTCATATTCTTTATTTGCTACTAAGTGTTTTACAATTAGGTCTTATAATTATTTTAAAGCTCTTAAGACTTAGTTGCCCTTGTCGGGCATTGCAAATACAGGGCGCTCACTGTGGTACAACATAGATAATTTTATAAAAATAAACTTATATAATTTAAAGTAGGCATCTCTTAAAATAAACTTACTTATGACTGAACATTTTATTGGTAAGTTAGCTATAGTTAGTAAAAAATAAAATAAACGAAAATATTTATGTATTGAGAACAGGTACATACGAGTACGTATTTTAATAATATACATTATAATCAATATTTTTTTTTTTTTATATAGGTAGGTAATATTTTTTGTAACTGGTAGCTTCTATGTATTCATTTAGAGAATAAAAGCAATTTGCCGACAAGAATTTTCTTAATTTTGTGTTAAATGAAGCAAATTTAGGTTCGTTTTTAATATTTGTTGGTAGTTTATTAAATACTTTTATTGCCATATAGTAAGGGCTTTCATTTAACATTTTAATTCTTGAGTATGGTAGTCTCCCAATAGTTAACAAGCGTGAAAATGTCCGTTTCAATTCGTATATTTAAGTATTTCAGTAGAGCTACAAATCAAGTATCTACTTAATTCAAATTTTACGCTAAAATTCCCGCTGCGTGCAGTAAAATGTTTAATGTCGACCATTTCCTGTACACATCAACAGATTTCGACTTTAAATCGTATTTTACGGTGGGGACTAAGTATTTCGCTTCATTAGCACGCAAGCTCGTTCATTCAAACATACTTGGCTGTAAACATCGGAAAGGGTACGGAATCGAAACCTATCGAATTTCAACTAATGCTCATGACTTCGGAAATGTTAACTAACGCTGTTTATTTGTAGGGCTAGTGATACAGTTATGTTAGAGGCTAAGCGGATTAATAAGAAGCTGGAATTTTTGCTGTTTTTAGTTATGAGCCGAACTATTTGATAGTTAGGGCTATAAGGAGTCTCTGCGAGATCGAATCAGAAATGAGGAGATCCGTAGAAGAACCAAAGTTATCGACATGGCCCAGCGGATTGGCAAGTTGGCAGTGGGCAGAGTACATAGCGCGGAGAACTGATGACCGATGGGGTCGAAAAGTTCTCGAGTGGAGACCACGTGCCGGCAAGCGCAGCGTAGGACGTCCATCCACAAGGTGAACGGATGACCTCATTAAAACCGCAAGATCGCGCTGGATGCAAGCCGCTACCTCTAGGTCTTATTGGAAATCCATAGGGTAGGCCTATGTCTAGCAGTGGACGTCCTATAGCTGATGGATGGGTGGATGAACAATTTAATTCTTCATTCATTCAAAATTTAAGAGCAAGGGTCTTGTCGGAGAAGCAATTTCTACGCTTCTTTGCTAGTGTTTTATCGCCCTGTACGACATGACATGACATCCACCTTCTCTTTCATTAGTTCCAACTGGATCTGTTAACATTTTGTGATTTTATGCTCAGTAAGCGACAGTGTCAGTAAGTCCTAAACCTTATAAAAAAATTGGGTCGGAAATTTAGTGCATAGTTAAATTCTATTTTTACTTACCTATATGTTCTTCGTGTTCGTTTTTTTTTTCTCCACTTTTTCCATATTGAGTTATTTTGAAATTAGAATCAAATATAACTAAATTTACTTTTACAGTGGTTGCAATGGACATTGGTCTTGTAGTGTAATGGTTTCAGTAGAGAGCTCTCCAGAAAAAATATCAGAAACGTGAGCAAATCAACTTCCAAACAATGTACAAATGTAATAAATGTAATGTATAGATTATTACGACTATTGTTTTTTTGGATTTCACAACAGATCAACTAATAAAGCACTGCTTTATTAATACTCGTAAACACAGTTAAGTACTTCAGAGTTTCTCTTTTTTGACAATTTAAACTCATTTGTAAACGAAAAAACACAAGGCTAACTATTTACTACTCCCAAGTAACAAGTATTTATTTCTAAAGCTTTAGAGTTTTACTGAAGAACTACTAAATTAAGTAAAAGGGTCTTTCACTTTCTGAATTTTAATCTCGCTAGAGTCGTTGAACTAAATAACCATGCGACATTTACTATCGATAGCCTGATAGCGGCACTTCCCCGTCCAGCCATTGTTGTCCGATGTTATTCTTACGAAATATCGCCGCAATTTGCAGTACATTACCTATGCGGTATGAATAAGTGAATTGATATAGAAGTCGATAAAGCAAAAGGAAATGGGATTGGGTGATAAAGTTTTACTTGAATTCATTGATACGTCAGTTATAGTCATACTATTGAGCTCTAGTTTTTTAAGACTTTATATCTCCTACCACCGGTTGTTACAAATACTCTGTATTTGTTGTGTATGATACATATTATTAATTGGTGCAATAGGTATCACCATTGCATAAACATTTTAGATTATCGTGTTAAAAAACGAGAAATAAAAAATGCTGAAGAAAATCGATAAACATTCTTACATTCAAAAAAAACCTTTTTCAATCTTAGTTTGCATACATTATTATTATATAACGGGACTAATCGCGCACTAAAATTACGAGATAAATAAATACCTCCTCATCTCGACATTCCGGCCGAGTTGCATCGACCGTGGTCACGGGTAGACTGGAATGTGGAACAGCTGGTACCGCCAATTCAATTTGAACTTGAAAAATTGTCACTACGACACACAACACTGACAGTATCTAACAATGTCCTTCTGCCTACACTACGCGATTTGCAATTTGTTGGCAACAGGATTACACGACGCCGATAACTTAAATCCATCCTCCCGGTTGAAATTCTTATGTTTTTTGATTTCCACCGCTTCACAAACTATTCTTGAAAAATAGTGTCGATCCGTGGAGAGGACTTTTGGGTCGTGGAGCTCGATACAATGACCAGTACCTACGTCAAGCAAATGCTCAGCTATAGCGATTAGTCCCGTAGTATATAATAATAATGTGTTCAAATCACGAAAGTTGGTTGGTATACCGACATACCAACATTGCAGGTACATTATGCCTGTTGCTAGCTGTGGACCGCCGACTTCGAGCGATTATTAGAATATTTCTAATACCTACCCTCATTAAGGTATTTTTTTTTTTTTTTTTTTCCTGAACCCAAAACATAATTTTAAAATGTAATGCTTCTTCTAAAAGCTTACAAAAATTTTATAAAAGTAGTTTAGTATAGTTTTTGTATAGTTTTATTTAGTTTATATAATTATCATGTTTGGTATGCACATTTTCTTAAGTTTTGAACGAACCAAGTGTTTGCAAAACAACGTTATAATAGCATATTTCTTTGTAATACTAGGATATAATGAACACTGGTATTTGTACATATGTAATTATTTAGTGTAAATAAAGATATTTTGAAATTGAATTGAATATAAACTACCAATAAAAAAATAAAAAAAAAAAAAAAATAAAAAAAAATAAAAAAAAAAATCACGAAAGTTTAAAAACAACATTATTTTGCATACTATTTGATAATTAAAATAGTAACTCAAGTTAAATGTAGCCATTATAAAAATATTTAATTTTTTCCTTTCTGACAAGTACTTTTTACTTCATAATCTTAAAGCGCCATTGTACGCTGCATGCAAGTCGCGTCTAACTGTTGTTATTGAAAATGTATAAGACAATATCCAGCAGTGATCGTACTAATATGTGACGATGATAACAGCGCGGCATATCATCGACGCATTCATCTCATATGATGACATGAATGCGTTGCAAACGTTGTGTTTGTCTTCGATAAAACGCACTGTTTAAGTGTTTAGGTCTCAAATGTGGCCCAGAATACTTTTATTCTTAACTTAACAAATCTTTCGGACTATGACCAAAACGCTTCAAACGTGGACTCGACTATTTTCAAGTGGCAAGAATGCTCGTTATGTTACAAAATGATTAGGTCCACGTCAGCACGCCATTGCATTGTATCTGATCTAATTCAGAGTGGACAGAGGACAGTGTGGTAGAATGCACCGTTGTGCCGCCTGCCCTGCTTGCATACTTTCACCGCGAGCTTCCCGATGGGCCTAGTTCATGCTAGGGCTAATAATAGCGCGCCTGTGAACAATGTAGATAAATTGACGATTTGTGAGAAACTGGCTTTAATTTTGTCTAAAGAAAACGTTAGAATAGCAGTGTTATGCATGAAAAAATTTAAAAGTTTGCATACTACTTGATCACATTCAATCATATTCGACTAAAATATGTAGCTCCAACAGATTAGAACTACACATATAACAATGTTTGTGACATCTTAGCACTATTAACTAATAAACTGATATAAAAAAAACCTTTTGTTTACCTTTTTTTACATAATATGAATACTCATTTCATCACAAAATCATTTTTTTTGCACAAACCGAAAACGGTTACATACCGAATGTCAAAGCTAACTAATAATTAACAAATTTGTCGGTTTTTAGCTCAACAAAAATTGTTATATCTACATTTTATATCTTATCGAAAAAAAATGGATATTTTTTTTATTTTAAAACAAAAAGGGTTTCGTTATTTAAAAATAATACATGATAGTAATAGAGTTTTCAAAGCCTTAAACGACATAAAAACTCCGACCACTGACTGAAAAAATTTACCAAGTACTTATACGGTAAAAGTTTATAGGTAATATTCCATTTTACACACACAAACATCTGTGTAAAGCAAACTAATGGACAAATCCTAAAGAGAACACAAGTAAAGGATCGTCAGATCGCTGTCCATTTGTTGTGCACTTGCCACGCATTACTTTGCAACTGGTCCACCGGAAACATCGTAACGAACGGCTGTACTCTATACCTTACTATTCTAACAAACCAGACAACAGTGGAGAGTAAGTACCTGTTTTATATCTTAGGGATGTAATGGATCACTTCGTTTTAACACATCTTTGAAATACTTACTTGAACTTCAAAATTAAAAGTATTTGTACTTTTGTAGTTTCATGGTGTTATTGACATGAATTTAACTGGAAAAGAAAACAAATGCCTGGGTTTTAATAAAATTACAGAATATTTAATATTACGTTATATACAATAGGTACTTCGTTAGAGAATATTGTGTTGGTGGTGCATGAAAATATAATGAGAAATGCCTTTAAATCCTGAGCATCAAAGTGTGAACAATTTGAAGCTTTTAGACCTATAAAAGACAAAGTCATTTATACACATACAATTATTCAGAGACAAGATATAAAAATGTTTGATTAAGATGTCTAAAACATAAATCCAATTTGAGACCGTTTCAGCGTATAACTACGACATTTTACAAGGTATAAATCGCACTTTTTAGGTATTTCAGTGACACAACAAAGTTTCATTAAAAATCAGCACTTAATTCGGGCTTTACTTTTATTTCGTTGTCTCCAAACATTTTATCACCACGTGGGCGATATAATTCATTGTTTTCAAGTACAAAAAGAGAAACCTTTATACGCTTCATAAATCAGTGCAAATATAACACCCAAGTTTAGGATGTGAAAGTGAGCATTCGCTACCTTTTTATGGCTAAAACTCAATTAAGTATAGAAATTAATTAACTCAGTGCGAATTTAAGCGACGAATGTATGAATGTCATACAATATTTTACGTTCATTAAAGAGAATGTATGTAGTAAAGCGAGGTGAGATGTAATCAGTCAGGTCGAAGTCTCATCTTACGCAAGAATGAGACGGTTTCGACACAGCTGTAAAGTACCAAAATAATTCGTCGGTCAGTCTGTAAACAGCCCGATTTATGTACGATTCTCTTAAACTCACTTTCCTTCGGGCAGTTGAAAGTTAACGTGAGTGGATGTCGTCGGCTTCTGAATTTGCCGTCTCCAAGTGTTAAGAACTTAAGCCGGGTCGTTTTGTTTCATTTTTTTGTTTACTTTGTAAGCTTGAATGCTAAGCGGTTTCTGACCTTTGGTAAAGTACTTCAATATTTCTGTAGGTTTAATAGTGCTGATTTAAGTCGCTATAGGTAAATTCGAAACATCTTTGAATAACAACTGAGAAACAGTATCGCACAGTTGTAAATGCCACCAGTTCGCAACGAATAATTGCCTAGCAAAGAACAAAACATAAACTTCGCTCCGTTCACGATTGTGTTTTGTTTCTCGCATGGACTATGCTCTACCATACCCTGCTTTACTTTAGTGTATCCATCCATCCATCCATCAGCCATAGGACGTCCACTGCTGGACATAGGCCTCCCCTATGGATCTCCAATAAGACCGGTTGGAAGCGGCTTGAATTCAGCGCCATCCTGCGGTCTTAATGAGGTCATCCGTCCACCTTGTGGGTGGACGTCCTACGCTGCGCTTGCCGGTACGTGGTCTCCACTCGAGAACTTTACGACTCCACCGGTTATCAGTCTTCCGCGCTATGTGCCCTGCCCATTGCCATTTCAACTTGCTAATCCGTTGGGCTATGTCGGTAACTTTGGTTCTTCTACGGATCTCCTCATTCCTGATTCGATCCCGCAGAGAGACTCCGAGCATAGCCCTCTCCATAGCTCGTATAATGATCTTATATTAGAGTCTTAATTCGCTCAAAATGTATTTTTAACTCGCCTCATTATAAGCTGATTTAATTCAATTATGCATGTTCCGTTACTTTACTTTCTTATCAGAACTGCTACGACCTTTTCAACTGCTTATTAACATTTCGCTTTCATTGCTACTTATATATATTTGCAACAAATATTTATAACATTAAAAATAAGAAGATAAAACGCAGCCGCTAAATTCCCGATCGGTATCGACTCGAAATACTGTTGCTATATAATTTGACTGACGTTGATTGTTACAAAGTTAAGTATGACTTTACGTAATTAAATAAATAAGTATGGGTGTATTTCAGCGCTGAAACTTAAATATACATATACTTTTTTTTTAATTATAAATATTTGAGTTTTCTCGCACAAGTATATTAACAAGCATATTGCGAACATATATTATGTAGATCAAATCTAGGCAGAAAATATTAAATAAGAACAATCTGAAACTTATAGATTCAGAACGCAAATTTCAAAGTGTTTTTGATGGCTTGAAATATCATAATAATATTACTCGTATTATATTGTGAGGTATCAATAGGTTCAACAAAACAGGCTGTGCTAATGAATCACTCAATAATTTAACCAGAAAGCTTTAATTATAATATTCACTTAATATCCATATGTGCAATGAGTAATATTCCATAATATGAAGATATCTCAATATCTTATGAAGATTTTATAGGTATAGCATTGAGCGATGTCAGTAATTACTTTGGTTATAATTTTGGTAAAGGAGGAGGTTTTATGGTAAGCAACTTCTGGGCATGAAAATACTATAGTACTTATAGATTATTTTTCTTTGACTAATAAATTGTGATACAACTAAGACTTTGCTATCCGACTAGTAATTTTCCATTTGTTTGTTTATCATAGGAGTGATTGGATTGAACTGTAATTCACTCTTTGTGAAAATTTTGCCAGATTTTTCTATAGGGAATAATTTGTTTGAACTCTCATTCACTCTTTGTGAAAATATCACAAGATTTTTCTATAGTGTAATATTATGGCGATGTACTCATGTAGCGAGATGACCAAGTGTAATTAGTAAAAAACAGAGATAGATTAGCTCTGATGCCGTTTTTTGTGTCTGAATAACTGCTCTGAGAAAAACACCATGACGCCACATCATTCCGCGGCAGGACGACACTCCTCAGTACGAAGTATAGTATATCTTCTTTGGTACCAATTGGTTGCACCTGGCCAATTTTAGTAAAAAAAAAACATTAAAACGCTTACAAATACTTTGAAAATATATATTTCTTTTCTTATTCCATAATCTACCACAGCAATCATTAGAGCTTAATACGAAACTCAACGCAAATAGCAATCAAGAGCAATATTCTTAATAATTATTTTTGCAAAAAAAATGGTATGACGGACTTCAGCCGTGTACAGAATTGGCGAATATTTCACACGGGTCGATGTAGAATTTTTCACATTATTATTTATTACTCAAAAATGGTTTTGCCAATTTCGATAAAACTTAAATTGGACCACCTTGGAACTACATTTTTGCAAATAAAAAAACTTACTGTTATCGGACTTTTTTATAAAAAGTTATACGTACGTTATGTATATGCATTGAATTTAGTAACTCCTCCGTTTCGTCGGTCAAAAAGCAAACTCGTTACCTAAAAGAAAATATTTAATACAAATAAATATAAGTGCTACGCCAAATAGCTTCACCGCATCATAAATAAAGAATTTCCAAGAAGTGGAGCACTTTTATCAAATATTTATAGCATGCCAATCTTGCGCGTTTACGATTTTATTCGTTGATTTATTAATGACTCGAATTTAGAAAACTTGTTATAGTTTCCGAAGAACCTGATCTCTGTAATCACCTACTATCGATGTTCGTCAAAGTTTACAAAAAAAATAAAATGTACCTATTTTTTGAATGCAGTTATCTATTTACATCTTATAACAAATAATATTGTATCGCCGAAAATGACACAATCGACTTCAAGTAATCTGTTCTATACATGCCAAAGCTCAAGTCAACATCTCCCTGTGAAGCTGCGTGAAAAAGAGCTAAACCAAACAAACCAATACCTAAACTTACTTATGCTTATCTATAAGGATATTCATTTTTATTCTTTAGTCAAGTTCAATATTATAAAATCTTTACCATCATACAAAAGACATCAACGCGTGTATTAATTTACATTACAGCCTAAAATGATGGAAAATATACTTTGGCATCTAGATGCTTTCAAAAAATAATGATCCGTTTTACAAAACAATAATTTATTAATGTGCGAAAAAACTCTACTACAAATAATTTATAATATCAAAAAAATATCAACCGAAAGTCAGTTTAACAAAACGTGACTTTTCGAACCGATAGTAGCGCCCACTTCAAATATTTTATTAAGTCCTATTCCTTGCTTTTACGACTATTGGCCATAAACAATCGATGTTTATTGAGTATCATCTAAGTAGCCGACTGGTAATAAAGTCTTCAACCACCGAGAATCACTAAATTCGATTAAATTTGAATTTCACGATCTCTATTTGCCATCAAAATGTCGAAAATTTCCTTGAAATAAGGTATAGTTTCTAATACTCACTGCCAATTTGAATTTTGTGTCATTTTGACTTAATTTTCCATCAACAGACATTAATAAATCCTCTTAATTATTTATTTAATTGATAGATAAGTATGTCCTTAGTTTATATTATGGATTTATGTTGTGAATACGGTTCAATTTGCATATAGACAAGATAATTAAAGTTTAAAGTAAATGGGTGACACCCACATGATATTCTTTTTTACATTCTCAAAGATAAAATAATGATACTATAATTATGTTAATCTATTAAGATTTTAAAACAATTTGAACTAAAACATAGTTTATATTTTCAATTGGTTGACTATGAGAATTATAAAAATATAATCTGAAATTTGTTAACGTTCTCACTCACTCTAGTTATTAAATAGGTAATTCACACAACATATATTTTGTCAAAAAGCTGTGGAAATATTTAAAGATCAAATAGGGAATAAGGAGGTTTTTATTTTACAAAAGCTATCAAGCATCAAAAAACGTAAAGTAATATTTACTCATAAAATAAACCAACAACTGTATTGTTGGATGCAAGCGGTACCCCGCCAGCTCTACAGATAATCTGTCCCCCAGTAGTGCACATCCTACAGAAAAGTACAATAACATAGCAACAGTTACATAAAAGTACAAAATTACGTCACTTAATTCTCATACAATTAATATGAGTACGTTTAATCTGTTGATTTTGTGACATTTACAATTCGCACAGCTCCTTTTATTTCTGTTAACGCATCAGTTAATTTCAACGCAATATCAATAATTATATTTCGCCCATGCTTTAGTACACTTCGTCTTATTAAATTCAATCACTTCAGAACGTGCTTTACTGAATTTCACAATATACTTCTTAATTGCTAGGCCTTTGACGGCGATGCCGCGAGCAGATTACGGGCAGTTTTTAATTGAATTATGTGACGTTTACATTTGAGTGTCGCTAAATATTGCACCTGGTTTTAATAAATATTTCAACAACTTTTTAATACATATGCTTCAAGTACAAAATGGTTATAAAGAAAATACGATCTTTTGGAGGACAGCGCGCGCGTTGATGTTGTTTCAACCGGGTTTCATAGTGCGTATCAAAAAGACATCAACGCGCGTTTTTGTTTTATTTGCTTTAGGTTATATGTTTGTATTTTTTGCGATATCTTCGCTAAATGATAAGCAATGTTCCACTATTCTTAAATAAAAACAGTTGTAAAATAATTGTACAAAAATCATTAACTTTAGAGAGAGAAACTTTGTCACTTCAAAGATAATTTTAAATTAAACCCTTAGAGCAAATAAAAAATCAAGAGGGAACGTCGTTGAAAAGTCAAGTGAAGCCGGTTTTTTATATATGTGTGTGTGCGTCACTGCTGCGCCGCCATAGTTCGACTGACAAGCCAAGGCGTAGTTTCCTTGTACGTTGATGTGTGTGTGATTGTCTTTACACGGCGAGGCGTAGTTATGGTCGGCCTCACTTGTTTGTTCATAACATTCCCTCTTGATTTTTTAATTTGCTCTGAGATTATACCTTAGCGAGATCATCAAGTCTTCTCTTTTTTTGCACTTTTTAAAAAATTTCAAACTAGTATAAAAGCGGCCATCACAGGTAGCTTAAATAACTTATATTTTTATCCAATTTACTAGTTTCCATTTTTTATTGAATCAAATACATTCGAAATTAAATAAATTGGTATATTTTGACTGACATCGGCATACGGTTAGTTTTACGAGTCCATTATCGAAGCGTAAAAATCAAAGAAATATTGCTATTATATTTGTGCTTCGCGTTTATGATACATAAATATTTTTATAATCGATATCACTATTCTACTATTTACGATCGTTTTTATTTCGATACTTTAATTGAACCAGTTTAGACAGCCAGTGAAAGAAGCTAATTGGTTATATTTCAAACAAGAGAACGCAACAAAGCACTAAAATTACTCGTATTGATTTATTGATGAATATTTACTGTGTTCATCGGCAATAAAGAGTCATAAAAAATCAACACATAAAAATTCAAAACTGTTTCGGACCACTGATGTGATGGCCAATCAAAACGAAGATGACAAAACAACCAATCACTGTGTTCCGCACCGTCATGACGTAATCTTGGAGAAAATTATCAAAATTATCTTATAGTCAGGCCAGGCCTACCTAGCAAGTTCGTAATAAAACCAAACACAAATATTATTGAGGTGTTATCTTTTAAACTGTGTGTTACTGCTAATTATGTTTTTTTCTATTGCAAGTAGAAATATGTGGCTCACAACGCCAAATAAATGTGGGTGGACAAATTTTACACATTTTCGAATACACGAAGAATTCTCAGCTATGCCTCTTTACTTACGGTATGTTTTATTTTTTTTCACTAGGTATTTCAAAAATTGTTTTATGTCTAAATAAGCTGCAATATTTTTAGGTATCGCTATAGCAAAAAAAATTAAGTATTGCTATGAAATTATCTAAAAATAACTCTAAAATAAAAGTGATGGAATTTTTTATTATAGAATATTGTTTACTGATGAAAACGCAGACAAATGCGAAATACACATTTACTAACGTAATAAATACATACAAAATGTAAGACCCTGCACTGCACGCTTCGTTATTAAGGCGACACATTTGAACCACTTGCTCTACACCAATTTCATTAGTCAAAGAGCAGGTAAGACGTTCTTGCGTAAATGTGTACGCCTATACGGTCTTAGGCTTGCTTACACATATATTCTGACCGGCACAGTCAGTTCGGCATAATTTGTCGAACGGCAAAGTTGACCTAAACCAGCTACATGTACTGTACTGTACCAGCCTTTTTAATAATCCACTGCAGGACGTAGGCCTACCCACGAAGGGTGATTGGGCCATATCCACCACGCTGGCCTAGTGCGGGTTGGTGGATTCACATACGCCATCGAATTTCTTCTACAGGTTGCCTCACGATGTTTTCGTTCACCGAAAAGCCAGTGGTGTGAAATTCCGTACATAAATTCCAAAAAACTCATTGGTACGGGACCGGGGATTTGAACCCACGACTTCACGATTGTAAGGCGGGTGTCACTACCTCTTTACCACCACGGCTTATACCAGCTACATAATAGGTACGTACTCGTATGTTGGGCAGCTTGTGCCAATCGGCTCTGGTCGGGTGATTTATTCGGGTCAGCACAATTCAGTGTTCATTCAACCATCACGCATCTTTCCGCGCGTCGCGTCATTCATCTACATTTTAGTTTTGCCGCCCGGTTTTTCCGATCGAGGCTGACCTGAATATATGTGTAGCAAAGCTTAGGTTTATTGGCCACATGAAATATTATTAGTTTTGAATCGCGTCCGCTTGTCCGCCTGTCCGCTCGGTTGTCACCGGATGCGAGTGCGACTAAATTGATGGGACCAGTCTACGTATTGCCGAAGCCAATTTCACCCGACCTGTTTTAATTGCACTATATACTCCTTCGTAAGGTCGACAGGAGGTGATAAAGCAGGTAGTTGGTCAACGTTGGACACGCATTGCGCTGATTAAAGCAAAACTAGAGCTAATCGATAAAATGTTGTTATTTCACAGCATTTTGTACATTTAGCACTATTATATTTTAGGACTATGTAAGAACACCGAGATGAAACTTATGATATTTACAAAAAACTAAACACATAGTAATTAGAATTTATCGTAAAATATTGCAAACATTGCATCTTAATATCGTCATTGAGCCATAAGGCTCTAAATATCCTTATTTTTAATGGACTAATTAATAACACAATATAAAAAAGACAGCTAAAAGCTTGTCAAAAGATCACAACTACCCGAGACCAAACTCAAAAGAAATAAATAACCACCGCTGTAATTTCCTCTCACTCCCATTTTTAACTTGCCTCGACAAAAACTATAGCTCAGCGACCATTGAAATTTATACACCCAATTAAATTAGAGGCAAAAACAACACACGTAATGAGGCGATTAATAAGGCATTTACACACTTACACGTCTGAATACTCAGGAACGATCAAGTTTTCTCCCTTGCTTTAAGTTTCGTTAAAATGCCGTTCGCTGCATATTTTCTCGGCGACAAAGAATTTAATGACGAACATAAATTTTGAAGGGAGCCCGTTTTTATCTTGTAATCGCCAGTTAACAAGACAACTGAATCAAAGACAATGGGTGGTCACTGACACTCAACTGATTTGTACTGCGACTTTTCAACTCCTTGGGCACGACAATTGACGTTATGAGTTTTGATGTATGAAAACGAATTAAATAGTACTATTGAATATGCTGTACTTTACATATATTTTAAACCACTTGTGAACAATTTATATTTAATATTTAGAAAATTGCAAAAAAATTGATAGTGACGCGTCAATCTTGACTCATTCGAGAGGGACTGGCAAAAGGCTACGGGGAATTGTGACTCATGCAAAAAAAATGGAGGAGACCTTTTACCAGCAGTGAAAAAAACACACTTTGATCATAAAAAAAATCTGCTGAATAATAATAAAACTAGAGACAAAAGTATTTCAGAATATTCCTCATCCTAAATTTGTAAATCTGTTATATAGAATCCGGATGTAACAAAGACAAGCTGTCGACAGGTGCAAAATCTAATAATATTCCTAATTTAATATGACGTTCATAAAGTTTTATATAATGTAAATAACCGTAAAGATGGATAGGCGATGTAATGATGATTTAACAGGTATAATGAAAACCGTAAACTATACGTTAAGTATACGCGGGCAATTCATAAATCATTAATAATGGCTGTCGGACGCGTCGCTAGTGTGGTTAGGATGCGTATATGTTTCTTATGACCGAAGAACGAGATGCAACCTAGAAGCCTGCACTTTTAAAATAGACTAACAAGATTAAATTGAAAATTTAATAAATCTCCAATGGAATGTGTTTCTTACGGCAGGTAACAAAAGCAGTGGCTTTAAAATGGCTGAACTGATTTCTATTAATCATGGCTAAAAAAACAACGGGTTGCACTACGGGAGTGCCGGCAGAATTAAAACATGAACAATACGTCATCCGTCTTACGAATTTTCGATCAGAGTGTCAAGTGGGAGATTTGCAAATCATATCGAATTACTTTTACGTCGCGTTGACCGAGCGCGCCGTGCACACACGCGAGCAAATTGACACACACGCTTGAATTAGCCAATCACAGACGTTGCCGCGCTCATGTCCGATCGGTTTGGCGCTCGTTACATTACCGTAAAAAATACTCACACTTAGCTATTCAGTTTTCTGTACGTGACACAAGATGGCGCTGTGCCATTTCCATACAAATCACATCAAACGTTAACGCGATCGAGCTCGAGCGAAAATCTCGCACTTAGTCCTCAGGTTACGATCTGACGCGAATTTAACATTATTTACCCATACCAAAAAGTGCACAATGCCGCTAAAGAAGTTGTTGCTTTAGTTGTGTAAACCGTTCAACTAATTCACTTTTCAAAGAAAAAAGAAAATCAAAATCGGTTCATCCGTTCGGGAGCTACGATGCCACAAACAAACACACACACACATGTCAAACATAACACCCCGTCATTGCTGCTTTGGGCATAAAAATAGGTAGGTAATTATGAATACCTACATGAGTACATACCAATTGGCGATTTATATGGCAAGCCTAGCAGCGTATCCATTGGACATCCATGGCTCAAATGATGATGGTAATACTTAGTTCCAAAATAATCGAGTATTTTAAGTACCAGAGTGGAACACAGCATACAATAAACATATTATTAAACATATAGACTGCTAAACATAAACCCTTCTTGTTGACCTTATCATAGCCGACTAAAAATATATGTGCTTCAGAATATAATTACTTACACATTTTTGAGTTTATTTACAGAATATGTATTTAATATACACTTAGGTACAAATAACTGTAATAACTCCATACACATAAAACATGTAACTGATATACAAAGCATGTGTAGATCAATACCTTGGACACAAGTTGTGTCAATCAAATGTGTAAAAAGTAATAACACACGTTCCTAATAATGATTAACCGATACAATAAAAATAGCACTGTTTTTATTGTACAAATAGGTATTTCATGAAGAACATATAATAACTGCTCCGATAAATTCTAGCGTTTAACACATAACTCTCTAACAAGTCGGCGCGGGCTCAACCCAAAGCTTTCGATTTATATCCAGTTTTCCACTGACGACCGACCGCGTCCACCTGATTTCAAATGATTTGAATAAAGCGTCTCATGTAATTAGCCTTACATAAGCAGTGGTGACATAGTATCAGCTAAAGTCAGAAGTGAAGAGACTATAAAATATATCCTTCCAAAAGTCTGCATATTTAAATGGTACCACTTTGAATAATTACCTTTGAAATTGGCTTAATCTAAACCTGCAAAAATCAGCTGTTCGAAACATTTTGTCAGATTTTTTAGTTTTTCACTACAAAACGATACATTTTTGTCATATCAGAGTTTGTCCCATTGTAAACATCATTCATAATAATTAATGTAGGTATTTGATGATTAGATTCAGCACCATACTTTTTGTAAAAACGTCGTATAAGTAGAATTAGCTACTTGTCTTTTTTCGCGCCATATCTTTGTCTGCTATTAACATAAGAACTATTGTACGCTGAGCTGGGCTAAACTAACAAATATGGCATATACTCGTATTTCTGAATTACTTACAATTATACATACTAAATTAATTACACATTTAATCACTCTATGCTATTAAAGTATCTATGTAGCCATACATAATAACGTTGAATATCAATAAACAATTTAAAAAACAACGTTGCACTCCGGGAGTACCGGCAGAAGTGAAAACTACTATCATTTATGTGGCAAAATTAAAAAAATACAATATCACACACGCACACTCGCGCAAGCGCCCTGCACCGTCTTACGAATTTTTACTTTACGATTATTTTTACCCATCCCAAAAAGTGCAAAACGCCGCTAAAGAAGATTTTATTTAAAAAATCTTAACGCATAGTTTACATTTTTTTTGTAAGTTGAGATACTGTAAGCTAGTTCATTGCGGTGGTGAAGAGAAAACGCGATCATGTGCCGCATGCGCCGCAGATGTCCCTGTAACAAGAGCGGAGTATCTAAATTCCGCGACGAGCGAACGTGCGCGCGCGCCGGTGAAATCATTAGGGGTACTCAACATTTGTTGCAACTTGCTTTTTTCTCTCAGCGAACGAGCGTCCGTTGGCTTTGCGCTTTCTTGCAACAAGGAGTATATTATGACAGCTTTAGCAATTGAAAAATTTGTAGAGGATATTTTCTCTTCAATAAATTTGTATTTTTTTCAACGTTTTGAGACATACATTTTTAAACTGCTACAACTATTCTTCGTTTATCTCTCAATTTTATTTTTCTTGTTTTCTAATAAATGTTTCAATTTGTTTGTTTCAGGTAATAAAAAAACTCAAAAAACTTCATAAAATATTTTTAAAACAGCGTTGATGTCGAAAATCCATATGGGTAAGATACATAAGGTGGTTATAATCATAAGTCATGCTTTTAATTAAGAAGAAATTATTTTTACGGAGTATATAATTTGTTCTGAGGAGCATAAAATACTAGAGCGTCAGACTGTATCATCAATTAATCAAAAACTTCACGGCACCAAATAAGAAAACCGATTACAGTAAGCTGCAAAAAGCGTATCCGCACGCCCATTCATAAATTAACAGGCAAATAATTGTAACGTTAATCATAAATTAAGGATATCGATTAGCATGAATTAATGAATGAGAATTTATACACGTTTTTAACGGTCGATTTATAATGGATTGTTCGCCGCCCCGGATGGTTGTGCACCTCTGGCTGGTTTCTCTTAAACCAGTCCGGCCGGGCTGGCTGCGATATTATATGTATCGATAAAATATCGACTAGCTAATCGTAATTAACGATGGTATCCTGTGAAATGGAATTATGTCGACAAATCTATTCGCTACAATCGATCAAAGTACCAGTTATTGGAATAAGAAGTAAGTTCAGACGCAACGCATATTTTGAGTTGGGACCTGGGAGTGATATTTAAATTTAGTTAAAATGTTAATATTGCAATAAATGATCACATATTTTTTCTCACTAAAATAACATCACTTTCCGGTAGGTCTTCACTTCGTCACAATAAATCAAGGGAAAGAGTTACTCTATAATATTGACGGGACACACTTTTTGCATAAATCGGAGTATCGCGCCCACCCCCTGAAATAACATCGCGCCCACCATAACTTGAACCACGATGCATTCATACGAATAATTTACAAAATTACTCAAATTTTCGGCATCGAAGAGATCTCAATAAACTGGGCGGGGGGTAATGATCTCCTTGCGTGTGGTCCGAAAAACTTCCGAGTAAAAATATCGAATTCAATTTTATGAATACAATTACACTACGGTCGATAACGGCGAATTAACATGCTAATGATCTAACTTCAATCAGCAATTAACTAAGCAATTTTTTTTTACAAATTACGTGCCAATTAGAGTTGAATTCAAATTAAGTATGTTGATCATATAATTGCGCATATCGATGTCGATGAAATGGCTGTTATTCCATGCAAAAACCGGCGTCTCGCGGTGTGTTGGAATGTTAGTATTTACATTTCTTTCTTGTGTAGCCTTGCTTAGTTGAGGCGTTCAAGTGCGCGTGATTGTGTCTAAATAAAGAGTGGATTCACCGTTAATGGCCGCAGATGCCTTTAGTGCATATCGTATTAAATATCCCTTACTAGTATTGATGAATGATGCACATATTGTCGATAGTCGATAAAAATAATATGCCTGATTTTTGTACGGTCAAAAGTTTTCAATATGACTTTCTGGTAGTGCACAAAGTAAGTGAATTTTTTACAATGTGATTAACAAGCGATCAGACCACAATTGATTGTTATACATATTTTAATTTTATATTATTTACTCTACATTTATAAAATGTACTGTACTGTACTGTACCAGCCTTTTTTTAGTAGTCCACTGCAGGACGTAGGCCTACCCACAAAGGGTGATTGGGCCATATCCACCACGCGGGCTCAGTGCGGGTTGGTGGATTCACATACGCCATCGAATTTCTTCTACGGACGTATGCAGGTTACCTCACGATGTTTTCCTTCACCGAAAAGCCTGTGGTATGAAATTCCGTACATAAATTTCAAAGAACTCATTGGTACGGGACCGGGGTTCGAACCCACGACCTCACGATTGTAAGGCGGGTGTCACTACCTCTTGACCACCACGTCTTCTTATTTTTCTTCACTATTTTTAACCTGAATCTCTGAAAATAAGTAACTGAACCGCGTCATATTTTTTTGACGTTATAACCTCTTATAAATTGTTCAAAGCCGTCTGCATGCACGAAAAAGTGACATATTTCGCCTGAGCCAAGCGTGGCACGATCAGCCTAAACGTTTGACTTGTTTCCGTTATTGATTCAACAATGTGATTACGACGTGATAATGTCATAAGGTTATGGCGTTATCACGTCGTTATCGTCCGTAAACCGACTTTACAGACAACCATTTTTTTACAAATGATATTGTTCATAAAGTGTACAAAAAAGTTTTCCTTTGCTTTACCTGTTAAATCTTTAACAGGATTTGATATTCATAAGCTGAGAGATTTATCTTTATCGCGGTAAAATTATCGATATTGATTTATCGATAAGGAACCCCATCTCTTTGAATTAGTGCACAGTTGGACAGGCCGGATGGGTATGTAAAACGGGTGCGAGGTTGCGCCGAGTAAGGCGTAATGACATCCCACTGAGGTTCAAGACCACCAGAGAAAGTCCTGGAATAAACTAGTTATAACATTACAGTTTATTACAACATTTTTTATAATTATAACTTTGTAGAGCTCACAAGCCTCTCATCGACGTACAAAATTAAACCGCGGTTTTAAAGTTTTCTCTACACTATGACGGTGAAAACTTGAAAACCGCGGTTATTGTACGTCGATAAGGGTATTTAGAGTAGTAAGTTTAAGTTTGTATAGGCCGGACGGCTAGCCTTGGTGACAGAGTTTTTAAGCCACCTGAAGGCCTCTAACATGACAAGTTTCGGCAAGGTCATGTCATGGGTGCCGCAGGTGGCATTTACAATTGAGCGCTGCTGTGGCTCCAATGACACGTTAAATTATGGGTCTCGATTGTTTTAACTATTTAACTGTGTGAAATGTACGAGTATATAATAATATAAAGGCCATCCGACGTATCAAGCAGAATCTTTGTTCGTTTTGTTTTTTCAGCTTATAACAAAATGCGTCACAATTTTGTACACAGTGTATTGTCTTAAAATAGTTTCAATCTTAGATTGTTTATTCATTATTTTTACTCGAACATAGAATCCCAAATTATTATTTTTTTAATTTAATCTACAGTAAAAAGTCGTCATCTTTAATTTCTAATACTCTACAGTGATAGGCCAATTTCATCAATTCCTAAAATAACTAGTTCTAAATGATTTCCAAAAGATTTACTACTTATTAAAAAAATTGTTCGGTAACGCCGACAAGGAGATAAAACTGAATATTAATTAATTGCGATCAAATTCACTCTGAGCACTTACATTTCTATCAAGCCACTCAATTATTTCCTCTTTTATCTGTGGTATCTCAATAAAAACATCCTACACAATAAATAGTCGATGCTCTACTTCGCATCCGGTGTGCGTAACGAGGAGCATTAAACGATTATTTCGTAACTAGTCTTGACGGCTACTTGATTTATTTGGAGATTCGTATTGGATTGGAAAAACATTGAAATAAGTGTCAGTGTGAGAACAGCTTTTTTTTCATTTTATTTTCCTTTATGCTTATACTTTATACGAGTAACTACTCCCAATAAGTAAGCACAACACGGTGTCTAGTTCTGAAGTCAAAGTTCTCAAGTCACTTGAAGGTCATTGAAAAGGCTTCGCGGTTTAAATAAGTCTATGAGTCTACAACTTCACTCGAGCCACGAAAGCGCTAATTTATAATTTCCACCTGTGATTATTCAGAAATTCAGCATATTGAACGTATTTAATACTTGCTGTGGTATAGGAAACACCAAATTAAACTACAATTATGTACACAACCTGCTACTAAAACATACTACAATACAGATTTTAAAAGTAAAAACTGTATTTGCAATCAAGTGGTCTTATGAATGAATCATAATTATTAGCTTTTAGTTCTGCTGTTAACTTTGTTTGAACAAAATTGTTAATAGTGCATGTTTGTCTCAAATAATAAATAAATAACAAAATTGCTTTACACCAAAGACAGAAATACAAATATGATACAAATTACACTTAACTAGACAAAACAAACGGCGGCCTTATCGCTGGAAGCGATTTCTTCCAGGCAACCTCTGTACAAAGACGGGGTGCAAAAGAAGATAACCAAACTATAAATGTCATAACATAAATATACATAATATACTTACATACAAAGAAATACACATATACAATTTTACCTAAACAGATACAAAATAATAAACTTACATATACATAATTATACTCATAACAGTAAAGAGAAATGCGATTCTGCAAGAGCAATATTTATTATCAAATTATTAAATATTTAACTTTGCATTGCTTGTACTTATATCTTTTAATTTTTCTTCGGAACCCCATCACTGTAAAAACATCTCGCTTAACCGACACATTTTTAATTTACTCGAACAGGAAGACGGCCGGTTCGAAATATTAATTAGATACATTACAGAACCATCTAAACCCGAGTTAGCGGTCTATTTGATACCCTCATTATATGTATAGCCTACATGCTTCTGATAAACCGATCATTTAATAGATTACTGTTTTGATAAGGGATACCAGTAGCCGGATATTTTAGTGATGGCAATAAAATAAAGTAGATTTATTTGATCGCAGCCACCAGCTGTCTATTTTAAATTTACAGCTAATTAGTTAGCTTTGGATTGGAACAGTGAAGAGCTTGGCCTGAGGGCAGTCAAGCTCTAGCTTAAGAATGTGAGTCGTTGAATAAATTGTCTTAATCTTTCTGATATTGCATCATAAGTTGCCGTATAAATTAAGTCTCATGATAGATGCGAATTAAGATCTGAGTATCGCTGAGACGATTTCTCAGAATGCTGAGTTGTTCATTGATCTGTATGTCTAGCATAAAAAATCTTATAGGGCAGGTGCCCCGGTTGTGGCCATCTTAGTACAATTTGTGACCAATTTAAATTTTAACGATTAATTAGAAAATTTAAAAATTCAAATAATAGATGAAAATAATATTATAATTTGAGATTGACACACACAATATTCATATTGTTACATTGTTTATAATTACCATTTATGCAATAATTTTGACAAAAGAGGGCCACAACCGGGTCAGTGGTCACAACCGGGGCACCTACTATACCGACTCCGCGATATTTACAGAGCACGTGAATTTTGTACTAAGTATAGAGCTAATTAAATTTTCACGGCTAATCTACCCGGTAGTAGGTATGTCCAAATACATATAGATGAGAAAAATTACGAAAATATTTGTTTAAGAAAAAAAATTCACCATGCACATAAATGTAGACAGAAATGACCGTCGATACTAGTACATAATGTGGAGAATCAAACTAATAAGTCCATTTTCATGTGTATTTGGTCACTATAAAATATGATACATTAGTTTCTTAAAATAATTATCACAGTTCTTGTTGACTAAGAATATGTGCTTTCGCCACGAGGCGCAAATCGAGAATGATCTCACCGAAAGATTAATATTTTTACATCTCGTCAGTTTCTTTTCTCGTTTCCTGATTGGCTGTTTTAAAACTACGCCGGAAGCAGTTCTTATTGGATAAAATGCGGCTGGTTGTTAAATCGGCCAATCATAAACCAGAGAAATGTTACCCTTACAAGTACTGGAAAATATCATTCGACATATTATATTTAAAAACCAGATCTAAATTTGGTGCAACGATTAAAAATCATGACATTCGGCCATCCGGCTCATGTGCTACCTCCTGGTGCACCCTGAATAATATAATTTAAAAAACAACGTAATTATACGACTTTACAAATAAATAGATTACCTATTACTTCTTAACTACTTAGCATTGAAATAAACTTATCTTATAATTTTAACTCATGACATTTGGCTTATCATCACGCAGTCATAAATGGAATTTTGCCTTTCAGAAAACTGCATTACAGACCATGGGTAATATTCATTTTAAAAAAATATTATCCTTGATTAGTGTGTGTGTATGTACGTAATAACGTATGACAAATAAATGCTTCACAAAATTTAAAAATAATATAGATTGTTTCAAGCAAAAACGCGTTACGAAACTTATTAAACACATAAAAATAGACAATTACTATTTACGTGTACCATACACAACACTAAAGAAGATATAACGGTCAACATATTTAAAAAAATACAAGTTTAACTAGCAGCTAAGAGTATTACGTCGATTCTTATATCCGGGCACATTTTTTTTTTAAACATTTTTGTGTTCTAATGGATCAACACAACAATTAATATAGATAAAAAGTGACAAGTATATCTTTTTAACAAAACAAACAAAAAATGCACAACTTGATTAAAAAGTGCGACCAGCAAGACTGAATTTGAACAAAGATAAATGACGTATAATTATAGTATAATAGACATATTTGTTCGATAAGCAACTTGAAATTAGAAAAGCTACTAGAAAATCTAGATTTTATTTGAAATTGGTACGATACAAAATACAAATACATTTTTTTATTGAGGTTAAAACGACCAGAATCAATGAATGAATCAATCAAACATGTGCCTCACAATATTAAAATAAGTTAACAACAAAACAAGCAAAGGTAATACAATACGCAATCAAAAAATAATATTAAAAACAGAATAAACATGAATCACTTATAATCATGCAATATCAATAGTAAAATGTCAAATTAAAAAATCAGCAGATACAATGTCAAAAATTAGGTTCAATTTCACAGAGCAAGCATGAGCAAATTATAATTATGCAATGTCAATAACAAAATCATAAAATGTCAAAAACAGATATCATGTGCTTTATTCATTCATCATTACGTAGTAATTACGTAATATCAACTTTGCGCTTACAATCAGTGACGAAATATTTAAAAACTACAGAAAGTTTTCATATTACTTACTATCGTTTCTGAAGCTATTCTTGTTCAAACAAAATGCAATATTTATCTTAGTTTTAATGGGCTAACCTTATCTTATGGCATCTGACCTAGTCACGTGTCCTTATCATAATGTATCATGCTGACTCTAAGTTTCTACAGCTTATTTAATCGGAATGATCTTTACAGTAATCTGGCTTGTCTTATTATTGTGGACAAATGACTATGTAGGATGCGCATTTTTTATAAAATTTGGTCCTTATCTAGAAAGTAAAAGTATTTTAGTATAGAACACACAATTTACATTCATCTTGAGGATGCGAAATAGAACGGTCGCTTCATATTATATACGCATAATTTACGCACAACACTGGGGATGTAATTTTGAACTTAAACTTTTCTTCACTGCATTTTTTTAAACTTTTATTTTTCACTTTAATTTCACTTTATTTTTAATTTGCACTAACTGGACCATAGATGTTTCACAGGTTATATCAACTGGAATGAGTTTATTTGAAGCCTCTATTTGGCTGCCAAATTCAGAGCACTTGTGACTTCTTCACCATAAATCTCATGCCATAGACTGCCAATGCGACGTAGTAGTGATGACAAAGCTAGCATATGCTAGCATATGTAGCACCAACTGCGGTCAATCATCTGGGGTGACTTACGTAATTTGCCAAAGAACTCTCGTGGAGACAACGGGGTATATGTCCTTTGCACTGTAGCTGGGTCTTCTTATCATTTACTCGTAGCATAATTCCGGGAAAGGCAGAGAAATACTCATTAGTAAACATATAATTATTTCACGGGTGACCGTGAATCGTAATCAAATCAAATAATTATACAACAGCATTTGATGTTTGTTAATCGTAAGCCAACGAAACGCTGTTGTATCAATGTACTTGTAAATAATATTCTACTAGTTATAACATTGCTTCATGGCTAACGGCAACAAAAATTTATAATTCGTTTACCGAAATGTTGCTGAATATTTGATAAAAATATTTATAAACAAACATACAAGATACGCGCGAAAAACAATACCCATCCTTGGCAGTCGGGTAAATAAAGAAACAATTCCGGCGTGTTGTATGTACTTAGTCTATGCTTGTAACCTGAACGCGTATGGTTCAGTTGTAGCACAACCACAATAACTATAACCTCTCTTGAATTTTTTGATCGGTCTTGATGATTCTAATCTCTAACTTGTGAATATATTTGTGAAGGCAAGTTCGACTACAGTACAAGTATATCCTCTTTCTGAGGCTATAAAATCGCAATCTAATGTCAGTCTATGACACACTCGACGGTAGATATCATAGATGCTGTTACCCTCGTTGTTACATTACTAATCATAGTTTTCTGTGAACGTCATCTAAAAGGTTCTGTCTCAATAATAGACATATCTATTACACATTAAAAGTTTTAAAATTGTAAAAATGAACTTCATAAATGTTCTTCTATTTAATCTTCGGTGGCATTAAACACCATCAAAATTAGAATCGACGGATAAGTGTGACAGGTGATATAGAGTTAACCGGGTCAGCTAGTTGCTGTATACAAATTATAGATCGTGTCTAGCTTGCACATACTTTTTGTTTTTGTTGTCCAGCTAAAGAAAGCCAATAATCAAATTAACAATTAATGTAAGCTGGCCGTGTCTACAACACAAATTTTATTTTCGTATCTATAGAAAATTTCCCAACTCAATGAGGAATTAACCTTTCAAATATTTCGTTGAAATTAATCAAAGAACATTTAAGGTTAAATAATTCAACTTATTATAAATTGCTGAATTAGGTCACACATGTTAACTATATTCCATAACCATATTATGAACCAGTCGGAGCCATATTCTCGTAGGGCGTACGTAGCCCAGTCGCACGTTGCGACTAATTTTATCGACGCACGTTGCACGATATTCTTGTAGACCGACATAGCCCGCTTACGGTATGTAAGTAATTAAGTACGTTACAAATGTAAGCGTCTCCGGGCTATCTAATTGGTCCGAATTTTATTTGAATTCATATCTCGGCTATCTGGTGTAGCATGCCCACCCTCAGCATAAGTACTTATAGCTGAAAGCATTCACGGGCTTCTACTTGGAACACTGGTGTAGCATGCTCGCCTATGGCGTAAATAGCTATAAGCGTCTCCGAGCTTCTACTTAGTTTACTGGTGGCATACATAGCCTAAATCATATAGCCCAGTCAAAAATATATGGCTCCACATCAATGGTTACACATGTAATTTATAATTCACGTTATTATATTTTAAATCGTGATTCGAGTTCAAGGGTACTTAGTAAACATTATAAGACATTAAAGAGGAAGTGGACTTAGGGTATTTACGTAACAAATAGGTATTTCAAAGTAAATTCTGTGTTTAATAACAAACTTGACCATTGCTTTACTTCATAAGGAAACTGAATCAAGATGAATAAACGATACAGAATAAGTATACAACAACCACAGACCCGTGCAGTCTTATTCCAAAATACGTTTAACTTTAAGTACTGAACTCAAACCATGGACTAGCAAAAACTTTATTATAAAACGAAGTTTATCACTAGACCACGGACCAACTAAGGAAACTTCGGTAGTAAAAGAATTCTAGTTTACAATTTGATTTAAATTATTTCATTCGGCATTCTTATTATAAATTAGAATTTAGAAATATAAGAATAATGAAGTTCCAAAACGGCAACAACATAGCCTCGCCTTTTTTCTTGCCTGGATTTTGGCTTCACATACACTCGCATTTGCCAACAAAGAAATTGTTAAAATAATTAATTAAGTTTTTGTATTCGATGGATACTTAAAGAAGTAAAGATGGATACTTGAATACTTATACTTATAAACAACAATTTGGATATATTTATGCATTAAGACGTTATTTAAGCAGTTATTTAAGCATTTGAAGTGTATTCTAAAAAGTTTTAACATGCGAGAACGAATTAATGATTGTAAATCATATTTTTTTTTATCTGTGGCTACCGCTTAAACCATGGACTATCATTGGTTTATCTGATCCTAGGTTAGATCTTGATTTGTAATAGGGACGCGTTTTAATCCTTGTATTAACTCTAATACCGTAACAACCGTGGATATGCTATGCGTGGTTTAAGTCTGGCACCAATGAACTTTTTGGAATAGGACTGGTAAAGTCTCCATACATAAATCAAAAACTATTAAGTAAAGACGCTCCCCTAAAATGAGATATTCCAAAAATGTACAATGACCTTGTAGCGTACTAAATAAGTTAATATTAGCTAGAAAATGATTTTACTATTATGTACGTATTTTCATTAATAGCGGCCAAAGTTTACGTAGTGAAATAAATTCTGATAGTATTATTATGACATTGTTCTAAAAATTTGGCGGCTATACGAACCAATATAAATTCAGAAATTATTTTTATACAAAGTAATATGACTATTAAATGTCAATTTTTTTTTGTGTCTGCCATTTCTTACCCTTTATATTTTTTATTATTTTGGAGCAAGGGTGATATAAAGTTTGGGTCTCCGGTAAAACATTTTCTTTGCTTACAATACCAAACGGAAACAAATTTGGTACCACTGCAGTCTACGCAACATTCTTATTGTCTTGTCAACGATCCGCGTAAAGTATGGCAGAACTATAGTACTTTCGATGGTACGCGTCTTTTTATAGAACTACTTATTTCACTGGTGGCATACAAAAGCCTTAGTCATAGTCCAGGCACGGCACACATATCTGAATAAACCTATTCTGATTGTGGGTCTATACACAGTCAGGGGCTATACATATGTATTATCGATAATGATAGAATTCACATCACAATATTGCGTACCCGCACAATAAAACAAATGCGCAGTTTGATAATCACCCAGTATCATAACTGTTGATAATAAGTGTCTCGACTACCAGGTATCAATCAGGTTAATTTGGCCTCGGAGTTCCTGGCCACATGTTATTCCAATCAATTGCGGTGCCTATTGTTATTTTGCGGGTAGGCAATCAGAATAGAATAAGCTTACAGTTTTGATATACTTGGTAGTTGTCGAGAAGTGTCTCTGCCAAGATACTACCAGTAATCGATCAGGTTAACACGGCCTTAGAGTTCCTGGCCACATGTTACACCAATCAAATGCCATGCCTATGATTATTCTGCAGGTAGGTAGGAAGAATAAAATAAGCACACAGTTTTGATATACTTGGTAGCAGCATTGTTGAGAAGTGTCTCAGCCAAGATACTACCAGTAATCTATTAGGTTAACACGGCCTAGGAGTTCCTGACCACATGTTACACCAATCAAATGCGATGCCCATTATTATTCTGCAGGTAGGTAAGAATAATAAAATATGCACACAGTTTTGATATACTTGGTAGCAGCATTGTTGAGAAGTGACTCAGCCAAGATACTACTAGTAAACGATCAGGTTAACACGGCCTAGGAGTTCCTGGCCACAGTTACACTAATCAAATGCCACGCCTATTATTCTGCAGGTAGGTAGGTAGGAATAAAATAAGCGCACAGTTTTAGGACAGTTTAGTAATACTCCGAAGATTGAATTTTGATCTAATCAAGACAATCACTCACAATCGGTTTGGTCAACTTTGCCGCGACCTGACCATTATAATACCATATAATTAGTTGCGTCATTTAAAACAGTGTTACATCACAGATTTAGGAATCGGTACCAATGTTGCTTCCAAGACAGCGATATGAAATATTAATAAATATAAATGTACATACCATATTGTGGGTCTGCAGGTTACATTTGCACTTCTGATATGTGGAGAATCAAACTAATAAGTCCATTTTCATGTGTATTTGGTCACTATAAAATATGATACATTAGTTTCTTAAAATAATTATCACAGTTCTTGTTGACTAAGAATATGTGCTTTCGCCACGAGGCGCAAATCGAGAATGATCTCACCGAAAGATTAATATTTTTACATCTCGTCAGTTTCTTTTCTCGTTTCCTGATTGGCTGTTTTAAAACTACGCCGGAAGCAGTTCTTATTGGATAAAATGCGGCTGGTTGTTAAATCGGCCAATCATAAACCAGAGAAATGTTACCCTTACAAGTACTGGAAAATATCATTCGACATATTATATTTAAAAACCAGATCTAAATTTGGTGCAACGATTAAAAATCATGACAATAACAAAGTTTACTGGAATACGATAAACAACTGTCACAGACGCAGACTGTGATGATATTTTAATTAACAAGGAAAATTGTTGTTGCGTTGTTATAAGCCAACACAGGAATATTTATTTTACGCGCAATTCAACATTGTCATGATAATAAAATATGCCTTTATTTTATCTTGCTGTCAACTACAAAATAAAACAATAGAGCACAGCGTAAATATTGTATGTATCGAGTAGTGAATCAATACGGCCGCGCATCGGAAGCCGCCGCCCGCCCCCGCGCTATTGTACGCTTTACTATACAAATCTACTGCAACGTGGGCCTTTACTAAGGATTTAAGATTTATTCTCACTAAATAAGTGACAAAATATGTGGAGTTAAAAAATGTGTAGTTTTTTGTTTGAAAACTTTTATGAGGTAAAGTAATCATAGCTCGGATACCGGAGGTAGATCAGATAATTTATGATTTTAAGAAAGATCGCCAAATGCGATTTAAACTATAGTAGCAGCTTTCTACTAAAATAAAGCGTGAGTAACACTTGTGCTTTACCTTATTAAAAAGTACAGAAATATCTTAGAATATCTCTGTTGTTTAGAAACAAACTCCGTAAAAATCTTTCAACAAACGTCGATAGCGAAGAAGCTCCTAAATAAAATTGTGATATACATTCCAATGTTAACTCTATATTTTTTCCTTTTATTCTGAGAAGCACAATTAAGAAATACATTTTATATTTTCTTGTGCTATTAAACTATCAATTGAAGTCACGTTTTTTAAGTTGACGGAACTAAAAATTATAAGAATTTATTTGTTGTGTTCCTTAGTAAAAGTCATCGGTACAATACAATCGCTCAGTTTCATTTATAAAGTTGACATTAGAATCGAGATCGATTTCAATTTGAATACTCCTCGCTATCGAGTTCCACATGAAAACCAATATTAAGGGCGAGCAAACGGTAAGGTCCGCAAAAGCCCATTATTACCGCGATGATTTCTAATAGATACCAATTCTCTTAAGAAATACTACTTGAGGACCGTTTATTCGTTCTTAGGGTTTAATTGTCTAGAGTCGGTTTATTCCAGGCTGTTGAATGTTTATGGTATCTTTACGGAACAGTTGCGGTACTTCGAATCTTTGTTATGGTTACTTTTATAAACTTAAATTGGTACAATTAGGTAGATGTTTACCTTAATAATGTTAATTTTGCGAAAGCTATTGGCAATAACTATGTAATGCTGATGATACGTGTACTACCGCTACTTATGGATATATCATTCGCTCGAAGCTTCGAATATCTACAGAGCCACAGTTCTTAAGTGAAAGTAGTAAAAAAATGTCCGGGAGCCGTCATACAAACCGACTTAGATATTTAGGTACATTAAATAATTCACAAAAACCCGTTTTCCCGAAACTCAACGTTATGTCACCTAATTAGTGCTTGTAACACAGCACTTTGGCATTACACGGCGTTTTAGTCGGCTTGCAATCGCCTCACGACTAACTAAAAAAACCTGCCCGCTACGTAGCTTGGGCAGGGATTTGACTCGGACACTTTTTTTGCACGATTGTGACTCTATAGATATTTGCTCGAAGCAATCAGTGCGATGCCTATTTTAAATGAATCTCATTATAAAACTATTAATTTCTAGATATCTTGGCTCCTATTGACTTTGATGAGTAAGTAACATAATACATCAACATAACCATGATTAAATTTAATGTTTCTATGCAATTTGTGCAGCGCTATTTGTGCACATCTAGTAGGAGCAAATTAATTTCCATGAACAATTGTAGTTTGCTAACTTTATCAAACGTGTAAAATTATTTTGACAACTTCATAAGCTTTGATCGTTCAAACTTTTTTTGTAGTAGGTGCGTACATACATTATATTGATAAGTTGTTTGCGGTTGCGGTAGATGTGCAAGGTTTAGTAGCTAACCTAAAAGATTTGCTCAACAATACTTATTTTTAACTTAGACTCCTGCCTTTTTTCATCAAAGCAGCAATATTATATTAACATTTTTTATTGAAAGCATCTGAATCATTCTTTCATTTCATTTGTCCTCACATTTTCGGCGCCCCGAATCACAACACACTCATATTTATTATCACCGCACTTGACGATACGAATTACAAAAATGTAAGTCATGCTCGGCCAATTAAGCCGACATTGAGTGACTCGTTGCACAATACCGAAGGCAATTCAGGATTATCGAAGGTTTTGAAGGTTTCGAAAGTAATCATCCACGTAGATCGAAGGGATCGGAATGACGCCTTTGGGTGGCTCAGTCGAAGATCGAAACTGCGTTGACGGTTGTTGAGAATTTTGCTTTGTTTGTTTTTACTCAGAATCATTTTGTCTGTTGTTGTTTACTGTGATCTTGGTAGTAAATAAAAACTGTTACTATAAGGACATTTTGAACCGCTTTACCCATGAAACAATTAAAATTATTCTTAATAGTATTGATCTATTTTACAGTGCTTTTAAGAGTTATTTTTGTGATAAACATTTCAAATTTTTTTATCGCGAACGCAGGACAATAACATCGGCCCGGTGATCCAAAAGATACAAGTTCAAGTCATGCGATCGTGACAAATTTTTGAAATGTTTATCACAAAAATTACTCGCAATAATTAAATCAATATTATTCATTGCGGCAGACGATCAGTCTGCTGATCAGATCTGATTGCCATACTATTTCCTTCCATAATGATAATGCCACTATAATTTTCATGATAAATCAGACACTTTATTTCTATAGCTTTGAAAAAGTTGCTCGATTTATAACTCCTTAGAAATATTCTACTAGAGATGAATCCGACCTAGACTCTGGGTCCTTGCACTTGTACATAATTTCAATATGTTTTGCAAGTCTTGTGAATGCTGATCAGGACATTACGTCGATTAATTAAAAGGTATTTAAACGCCAAGGCGACTTCAATACCGTTTTTTTGTTGCCGTTTAATGAGGCCCTTATCGGGCATATCCGCTCCAGAATCGTACCGATGTTGCGATGGTGAGTGCAAATTATTGCTTCTTCAGTTATACCAAATTAGGCTTCGAGGTATTTTCATATTACGGTATCCATTTTTCATAGCTTACGGGTCGTTATTTTTCTCTTCGATTCAGAATTACGTTTAATAAAAACACATAGCAAGTTTAAAAAAAAAAACAAGTTTCAAGTTTAGCAGTTTATTATCATCTTTTTCACTTTTTTTTAACGGGCAAAAGTGCCTTTATTAACTACAATAAGATACAATACTACTTTATATGCTAAAACTACATACACTACTACTACATAGAATACAATTGGATCATCCACAGACCATTGAAGGTCTAAAGATAATCCAAGTGCTCAAGCTCACTGCCAGTTGACAGCGTGCCTAGCATGCTGGCAGCATTGTCACGCTGGATGGCAATACTTATAAGTTGAGCCAAATAAACACCAGCATGTTGGTCACGCGTCGGGTCACTTAATATCACAACAGCGTTGTATAATTAATAGGTAAAAAAAATTCTTCAGGTCTTCAGTGTTGAAGGTCTTTTCAGGTCTTCCGGACCGGACCGGAATATTTTTTTGGATACAGAAAACATTATTGATATTAATGTTTTGGTATTAACTATTTTGACCCTATAATCTAAACACATTTTCAATATTAAATACTTTATAGATTTCATAAACTCATAGCAAAGGGTCAAACAACTTTGACGACAAAAATGATCATTCTTATCTCAATATCTCTAATACCATTCTTATTTACTGACATTAAAAATTTTAAGCCCTGACTCCAAAAATAACTTTAAATCAAGTTGATAAAACTGTTCTGCAGAACTATGCTGTATTAATAGCGTAGTGCGAAACACCCTTGTTTCCATGATGGAACACTGTGATCTATAGATGCTCTATTCAATGGCTAGGACCCTATCACGGTAAATCTCTGATTCAAAGTACGATTTAATTTGACCCGATTTGTATAAGTTCACTATTTCGCCCTTGTATGGGTGAAATGGTGATTACTTGAGTCGAGATTACATTTGTATAATCGACTAAGTTTACTGTTTGGGGTACTTCTTCGAAGACAAAATTTTGGACGTCTATGGGTTTTTTTCTGAAACCAACAAACAAAACAGTGTGTAATTTTTTTTCTATACAGTTTACCTTTAACTCTACCTGGGACAAGTGATATTTTTCAAATCATTGCAGTCCAAGTATAAATTAAAAATATTTGAAGTTTGTTCTCCTGATTCATATACCGCGTCCGCTTGCCATTTTTCGATAGAAAATGGTCGATATCGCATTTTCCCTTTGGTACATCATTATAAATTATAATTATATCAAAAGGAAATGAATTGCACTTTTACAAAAAAAATGTGTATTAGTTATAACTACCTTAGTATGTTTATAAATAGGCTAATAAGAAGTGTCCGGCATATAATACTGATTAATGTGGCGTATGCTGCGCTTGACCGTGCTTGGTCGGGTGATGATGATGAGAGCCTGACTTCTCGCGCAGGGGGAAGCCAGTCGTGCAACAGACGAGCCAGAAGGTGGATATACGGCTGGTTCGCTTGGATCCCGGAGTTACAAAGATAAATGTCTGATTCATCTGTGCTTAGTTCAGGTGGCATTATGATTACAATGCCTGTTTTATAAAATTTATTTTATGGTTTTACAACTTCAATCTGTATTTCGTGTAATGCTTTTGGGTTATAGATTCAAGTAGAAAAATGACAATACTGAATTCAGTATGTACGATGAGTTATGCATGTATTACGGCAAAATCCTGATTCATCTGGCCTGATTCATATGGTCAAAACGCCATATAAATCATAAAATTCATACTGGAAAAGCTTTGAATGTAGCTTATATAGCCCAACAAGACCTCGATGACGACAGTTTTTGGATAGAAACTTCGTCAATCGATGAAAAAAATTATTACTCCAAAATTCACCAGAGATGTCTTATCGACCCTTCTTCAGAAAAACGTGGATGATTGTTCAGATTCAAACGATAAGGGCATTTTTGTGTTTAAAAAGCTTCAGTAAAATAAACTTACAAAAGAGTCTCACACTGCTGGTGAAGGTATGATTACTCAATCTTCCATTAAAAAATCAAGATCTCGTCAACAAGAAACAGGTTTTAAAGATGACATTGAAAGTAGCTCGGGCCCTTGCAAAAAGCTAAAGATTTATTTCTTGTAGTACTTAAATGTGACTTCATTATTTATAGTTACGATACTAAGAAAAATTATGTTTCTGTGATAGTTACCAAGGAAGATTACTGTCAAAAATTCCATTTAATTGAAGTTGATCTCATGTTTCTTACTTTGATCTTATTTTTTTTCATTATATAATAAACAGGATTCGTGAATTGTACAAAAAAAAAATAAACAGAGAGAATAATATAATGTACCAATTACTATACTTACTATTAGTTCAGTTCAGTTCATTTATTCTCACATAGGTACAATAATGCACACTTATGAATGTCAAAAGTAAACAATAAATATAAATTAACATAAAACAATAAAACTAACAGAATGAATACATTTTCATTTACAAATACTGTCACATGTCAGGTTACGCAATGAATTTTTGTCACACATAAAATCTTTTACACTATAGTATGCTTTTTGTATAAGAAAATCTTTGATAATATTTTCAAACATTGTTTCATTTTTCTTAATTATTAACTTTCATGTACCTATTTATCAGTAACAAATATTAGTATGTAATAGTTCATTTATGTAATTTAAAATGTTTTCGTTTACCCAGGTAATATAAGAATTATAATTAAGTATTACAATTTTTAGATTTCTAAAATGTAATACAAGAAATATTGTTCATTCGTCAACTTTTTTTCGTGCTATAGTGTTAAAATTTTATGTACGTATGTAAAATATGTTTAGATTTCCCTATTACACAGCCAAATTACATAGTTTTTCATTTTCAGTTCTGTTCTGATTCATCTGTAATCAATTCTGATTCATCTGGGCACAAAATATTTGAACGTAGATATCTTAAAAACTACTTAATAAAAACAAGTCTCTCATTGAAATATATGTTCTTTAGTTACCTTTTTTACATATGAACATGTGCGACAAAGCTGAAAGTGAAATAAAATATTGGCCAGATGAATCAGTCAAAGAATGAAATTTCGAAGAAGTACCCTTTGATTGTCTAGTGATAGAGATCGAATAGTGATCTTGTGGGAGAGATTAGACCGTGCATCGTCGCGTCGCTTTGCATTCTTTGAATGAAACTAGTTGCGTCTTAAAATAAATCGTTTCATTTTTCATATTACAATTTTTAGCAGTAAGCAGTTGTAATATTTTGCTAGATATAACTCTACCCTACAAATATTGTAAAATAATAGTTGGAGATGATCTATTTATATTTAGTATAATTTGTGCTGAAACTCCAGCGAATTTGAGCATCTACCTTTGGATAAAAAAATTTGCCTAGAAAATATGAGAATGCTTTCTAAGAAAATAAAAAGTATTTTCTATGTAGGTACTACAAATAAGTACAGTTAACACGAAAATAATTCTCTAAATCAACTTTTTAATAACACTATAAGTATCTATATGTAGATATAGTCTCATTTTCAAAACAAAACATTACTTTATTTCCAAACCAGTGCGGTTTGTACCAAGTTCTTACAAAATGATCCCCAAAATCAGAAATAACTGATGACAACACGTAAAATTGATGGATATATGTACAGTCGTCGTTTTGCGGTCATTTATTTAAATACTTAGATTTACAATAAAATTAACATAGAGTACCTCCTTCCGCATTCATAAAATTTTATTTACGTGACAGTATAAAGTACTAAGTGCCTCTGATTACTATAAGATACTCCAGTCTCCACCAGAATTAATAAACGTTAATTTCTCAACGAGTCTCAAATCAGGATCGCATATATCAAACACGTCGTTCGCGAGTCGTCAGTGGTAATGGGCTATAAACAATGAAACGACTTCGCAAGTCAACACTAGCACGTGGGTCGCTGGAACCTATACCTATAGATTAGTATAGATATTGCTCAATGAGTATAACTATGAAACGAAGAAATCACTGAAGGCAGGCGATAAACTAAGGGGAGGTGCTGCCTAAAATGTTTAGCAATCAAAATGACTTGTGATACAAGCAACTTACTTTTGTAAACAATTTTATTATCTTCCTATATTTCTGACATGAGAAAACACACACACACACGTGCACAAAATTATTTTTCAGTTTGCAAACTGAACTGAGCAAATTATTAACCAAAAACTAGAAAATGTTTAAAGAAACTCCATATATTGATTTTGATAGATTTTAATTTCAGGGAAAATCTCGAAAAGATGAAGAGTTTTTTTTTCTATAAATGGCACAAAAACCAAAACGTTACGCCGGCAAATCGTCGGCCATAAGCTAATTTTTAATCACTTATTTAGAGTTTACACTTCATCACTACATTTGATCAATGTACAATACAAACGCAATGTATACCTATATATGTACATAACGCAAATGAGAGAAAAACAAAATTCTTAGTTGTTAATATAACAAAACGTTAACTACAATAAAACATCATAACGAAACTTCGACTACTTTGTCACATCACTGACATTTCGTTTGACAGTTCTTCGCGGAACTAATGTAATGTGTATTGAATGCTCAATGCTCATCGATATCAAATGTCGAAAGTGCCAACAAAATAGATGTCGCTCATTGAAGCAGAATAAATCAGATGGTTAACTCATAACATTTATAATCTGTTATTATTTGCATATTGTAAATATCTAAAATATAATGAGTTTATAGTTTCTAAGAAGCAATAATTTTGTATTTTGCATGCTCCATCAGAGTTAGATGTAGTGATACTTGATATAACCCTACATTCTTGCAAATAAAAATATGAATATGAATTGGGTTTGTTTATTTACTATTTTTAGTTCACGCCCTTTGTAACAGTCAGCGTGTGTTACTGTGTATTTTAGTAATAAATAAAAAAACAAAACAAAATCTAGTCTGTACCAAACCCTAGACCAACAGACATTCCGAAAAAAATATAATATTTAATGTTTTGTACATAATTTTGTCAGCAGTTACTAAAACGTAACGATTTAGTTTTTTTTTATCAGATTTCTAATAATGTTAATTTAAACTTTGATCCAATTGATCTATAAATGCTATAATTTAAATGTTGCTCTCTAAACTTAATTCCCAAGATTGTTTTATCATAATCGCCTCAGTCAATTAGTTATAAATGGATAAATATTGCTATTTAAACATTATTTTGCCATTCTTTGGAAGTAAATTAGTATCTTCTAAAAAAGTTCAAATGATAATTTACTACTTACATACAAGCAATTTTAAAGTTTATTTTCCTTCAACGAAAAGTATCTATACTGTTTTTTTCTTCCAAGAAGACTGTCAATATCATCTTCAAGATCTGCCAGACATTTCAGAGAATGCCAAGGTCCGTGCCGTGGGCAGTCCATTGTCAACCATCATTGTTACTTTTTAATATATCACACCTATCATTGTGCCAGCATTATAAATACCGTCTGCATATGAAAGGTGCTTCTGATGCAAAACTAGTTTAAAACTTTAAGTGTTTTTATGTGTAACAAATTAGTCATAGTAGTCTAGATTGTCTAGACTTCTTAGCGGAAGCCTTAGTATGGTCTGACAGAGCCATTAATTCTACAAGAAAACAATATATTCAGAACATCGACTTAGAAAAGATGTTGTTTTAATTTATTGTGACATTTTCTAATCAATATATAATCTTGTTTCCCAACTAATTTGTAATTGGCATCAGATGACATTTAACTGTTATTTTAAATACAAGTACGTATTCAATCAAAAGCGGCACATTTAATGCTTATTAGTTTAATAAATTAATTTTGCTAGGTATGAGCTTAAATTGTTTTAGATTTATAGTGCATGCTTAAACCCCTTTATCGAACATAAAATCTACATTTACGCCTCACGGTTTCCTGCTAGTTTTTTCCCCTCTCTATTCGAAATGACAACTACTTTACCTTTCATTTAATTTGATCTAAAAACGATATTAATGATTTTTCTTTCCCTATATTTCTTCTTACTTTTTCTTTATTAGAGTTTTCAATAAATTGTGCGTGAGGTGGAATAACATCTTCCCTCTTCAATTTACAATAGAGCTTCTTGGTTCGTTTTATTTTCTGTATGATTTTTCCATCTGATTTACCAATAGTGAAAATAAATCAAGCATTTATCTGTAAAACCACTAGGTACTTAACCGAAATTATAATAAACAGACAGACAGACAGAAAAATAAACACTATTTACACATATACGACAAAAAATATGATTATAAAGTGGCGGCCTTATCACCCATCGCGGTTTCTTCCAGGCAACCTTGCACGAATATGAACCGACAAGACCAAGAAATAGTATCAAATAAACAAATCAAGATAGAACAGGTTACTATTTATACTACACCCTAAACCGTATCACTGCTTAAGATCAGGCAGGAAGTGGTCACGCGAACTCATCGAGAATAAAAAAAAGAAATCGCCACTAAGAACTTTACAATTATTATTGGTATTAAATGCAATAGAATCAACATTTTAATATTGCTCTACAAGTTCTCATGGGCATAGCACATGTATATCTTAAGCTAAATGGGCTAATAAAGCATATTTGCATAAACTACTGCGTCATCTGTCATTACAGTATCAACGTATAGAGATCTTGACCTCCAATGCAGGTCTGGTAAATAGACATTACAGCCCGCTCACTGAATGGGCCTGAATAGGGCCTGAATGGTGCTAGATCGATCCTAATGACAGGCCACTGGTCTACTATGGGTTGCAAGGTCGATTACTAGCAGTTTTGTTGAAGAATTTGTTGCAATTTTAATGATGAATGAACTGCCACGGCTATAATAATTATAACGTATTGTAGTGCACTTTTCTAGCCATATCTTATACCTCATTAAGTATGCATGATCGCGCTGGATGCAATCCGCTTCCAATCGATCTTATTAGAGAGGCTTATATCCAGTGGAGGTACTATGGTTGAATAGTAGAAGAGAATGCTACTGAAAGTGATGCGCAAATATACCAACAAGGTGAATAGCTGACGCCGACAAAAATTGACCCACAAGTAGTACTTACTAGAAACCAGTAATAATAAATGAAATAAAAAAAACTCGAGAAGACATAATTTTCAAACCAAATAATAAATAAAGGAGTTATTTAGGCATCATATATGGAACTCATTCATGCCATTTTGACATTAGACTAATCAAAATAGCTCTATTTTGGCTAATTTCAAAATGGCTCGGATCGCTGTTTAGATGCAAGTTTCTCCAAAATTTTGTTTTAGAAAATTGTACATAACTAAGTTAAAAGCTTTATTTATTAAATTATAAATATTTATAGGCTATATAATAGAAGGTCAAATATTATGTGATTTCATTTAATGTCATAATGTCAACGTCAACTCTCCACCTTGTATAATACTTTTTTAGACTGTATATTTTTGGTGTGTTACAAGTTGAGAACCCACTTTTTATGTACGTAATGACCAATTATAGCAAATTTTATTTGCTTCGTGAGCTTTTCCAATGTATTTAAGTATTGTAGTCAGCTTTTAGCTTTTAAACCACAATCTATTTTTCCTCATTTCAAAACCACAAATGTCAACTAACCACAACTGACGTTAACTTAAAACTTGCTTATTTCTTCAACTTGATAATTTTTTTTAATTATTGCCTTACGTAAAAGAAAAAAGAATTCGTATGGAATTCGGAGCAAATTCTATTTTATACTCTATAAAATTTAACTTGATCTCTGCGACAGTAGAAGATTGACATTTTTAGAGTTGGGATAGTGGTGGAAAAAATCGATTTTCAAACAATGTTGTAATGAAATCGAATGAGTAGTTGAAGGTCAGAAATTGGATTTCATTTTCTTACTATTATTTAAGATCAAGTATGTACACATGTAAATAATGTTATGATATTAATTATACACTCATAATAATGTAACGATAGTATTTATCGACGTTTTTCACTATTATCGATGCTAATGTAACATATAATTGGGTTTAATTTAATTATACATGCAAAATATGTTATGATATTAAAATATACAATAAAATTAATGATAAATCAAGTTTTATTTAAAATATCGTCAGTATAAACTATCGATATTTTAATTAAAACTCTGTGGTCACGATCATTCGTCGCCCATCACTAATCGGCATGTCCCTAAAGTATGACATTGACAGGTACTGTCTGTACTATTAAGAAATTCAGGACTTCATAGGCGTGATTTTTCTGACAGCTGTCGCAGAGATCAAGTTAAATTTTATAGAGTATAGTAACAATACAACCTTGTGATTGTTGTGATTTGGTCGGAGAAACGAATTTCGCTGTAATGCTTAACAATTAACCCTTGTAAGGCAAAATCAACTTATAGAGATATTGAGAAATGGAATGCTTGTACATTTCCGAAACCTTCAAAATATAAGTTATTTTTATCAGACTTTTACTAGAGTCATAACTTTTAAATGGAGCGTGGGTCTGGGTTGACAAGCAATAAATGCGTTTATATCATAGGTAGAATATGACCAATTCAACAAACAGGAGAAAAGCTTAAACGCAACAGTAAGATAGAGAAGAATGCAAAGCAGAAGTTACGTTTGCACAGAATGACTGTTATTATCAAAGATCATATCAATATTAATATTATGATTATTTAGCCGTAGTAGAGACAGCTCTTTTCAAATTTTTCACCACAGCTTGTAGTGACTTCCAACAAAAATCTAAATTCAGGTTGTCTATCCAACTTGCGGCTAATCATACTAAGATGTGCGTTCCGTAGTTTTTGTTAGAGAAGCTTATTAGAGTACTATAGGATTACATTTTGTCATTAGGTTCTTTCAAGTCTCTTCCTGTGGAAGCCATACCAGTAAGGAGAGAATGGTAGGCAGATAAAATATTATCGCAAACAAGCGATCCATAAAAATGAGATATGGGCTGCAACGTGTACTTTACTGAAAGCTCACGATAATTTAATCATGTGAGTAATTTCAGAAAAATTATTGCTTAAAAATGAGCCGATAAACAAGATCATCAGCGAAAGGTCAGCCGTACTTGTTGGCAATTACCGTTATGAAGATGACATCATAGTTTACTTGAGCTTCCAATTTGGTAATGTAGCCATTTTGTTGGTAGTCACTTCCTATTTAATTACCAATTTTATCATAATATATCGACGTTTACACAATTTTGCTGCACTAACTAGCTATGTGTCACATAAAATTTTGAAGTAAATATTTTCTATGATGTAAAAATAGATTTTGAAATGTTACATAATATATGTGACGAACTCAGAGCAAATAAAAAAATCAAGAGGGAACGCAGTTGAACAGTCAAGTGCAGCCGGTTTCTTATACATGTGTGAGTGCGTCACTGCTGCGCCGCCATAGTTAGTTCACAACATTATGTCTTCATTTTTTATTTGATCTGTGGTGACGAAGTATAATTTTCGAATATTGAGATGAATAAAATAAAGGATATATTTAGATGTGGTAACTAACCATTTAGCATCCCTCCTCACTCTTCACAGCTCTACTACATCTAAGTAGAAATATGTATTTAGGTACTAATATTTCATTTCAATCTTGTTTTTGTTTTAACTTGTTAACCTTCGAATTCTATACTGCATGTACAAGCTATCTCATCAGATAATCACATAAAAAGACTTATGTAAAAATATGTTACGCGTATCGCATCAAAATATCTATAAATCTCGCCTTGGAGAGATCTTGACCACTTTGATACGAAGCCAAACGATACAAATGACTGTAATCACCGTCGCATGCGCGGCTCTAACCATTTCATAACTGCACGGGTGTCATTACGCACATGTTATCCATATAACTGGTGCTTAGTTTTGTATGGAACAGGTGGTCTTGTTTTTATTGCTTGTGTAAATCATCATCTGAATACATTTGTGCTAGAAAACTAGAATATCCAAAATTATTTGTTTGTTTATAGGCGAGCAGTGTATACTGATGTGCCTATATCAAGCAGTGTCGAATAAAACTAAAATTTATATTTATTAGCTTAAAGTTAACGAAAATTTCAACAAGGGCTTGAACCGTACTCGTAGGTCTGTTAATAAGAGCCATCTTCCCTTATCGATTGAGGTACTACATACAGTATTTCAGAAATCCTATTCTGTCATGTCGTTATAACTCTACACATATCAGGTCGAACGATAAATCTGAAAATATATGGGATTTATCATATATATTTCACGTGGTTTAGGCAACACGAACGCTAAAGAAAGAGAGCATAGACGATTGTCAAAAACATTATTTTACCAGGGTTTTGTACAAAAATAAGAGACATTTACTTGTACGACACAAGACAATTCTATTCATGGAATCATTAAATACTTATGTAACGCTAGCTGAAATCCCGGCTTCGTCCCGTTACGGACAGATTTTAAAAGTATAATAAACAAATGCGATAATAAATTGAGATATATACTAACCTATCTCTCAAGTTGCATCAAACTGCACATAGTGTGCAAAATTTAGTTAAAATTGGTTAAGTAGTTTAGGCGTCCATCGCGGACAAACAACGTGATGTGTGTAATTTATATACAATCTTTTAAGAATGATTTTCTAGAGCCTTAGGTAGATCTCGGGTCTCTTACAACAATGAAAGGTGGATTAATATGAACTACGGCCCTTAGTATGGGACGCAACTTGCGTCGATACTTTGGCACCGTCACATCTTTATGAGACTCAGAGTAGGGCTGGAGCGGCGGCCAATTCGGCGGAGCAGCACAAGCGGCGCAAATATGCTAACCTCGGTAGTGGTTACATATTTGAGCCATTTGGAGTTGAGACTTTGGTTGAGTCCGTGTTGTTGTCAAAAGTGTTTCTGAGCGTCTGGTGGATGCGACGCGTGACCAAAATGCTGGTGTTTATTTGGCTCAACGTATAAGCATTGCCATTCAGCGTGGCAATGCTGCCAGCATGCTGGGCACGCTGCCAACTGGCAGTGGGCTTGAGCATTTGGATTATCTTTAGACTTTCAAGGGTTTGTGGATAATCCAATTGCTTTCTATGTAGTAGTAGTGTAAGGTAGTTTTAGCATATAAAGTAGTATTGTATATTATTGTAGTTAATAAAGGCACTTTTGCACGTTTAAAACCTGAAGACATGAATCTTAGTTATGGTACACCAATAAAACATAAATATGTAATGACACACGTCGCACCTGTGATACACATTAAGTACCTATAATAACCCATAGTGATACCAGCTTTGCTATGAACTTGCTCGGCGGAGGGGTCAGCCTTGCCCGAGATCTCGTCACGATTAACATCATTCGTATAGATTTACGTTGTGTGATCCGATTTTGTTCGTCTGTTTGTCAACACAAATATGTTCGAGTAAAAGAGTATTAAAAGAATAAGCATTGTCATTTTAAAGTCTTCGTTCGACCAAATCTTTGTTTATTAATTCTCCGTAACGATGATTTTAGTGTAAATAAGTGCACTGGGCCAACGTGGTGGATTTGGCTCAATCACCCTTCGTTGGTATGCCTACGTCCTAAGGCTGGTACAGTACAGTAAGTGCTAACTAAACAAATTGTTCAATTTCGATTGTGTCCATTGGTTAGCGACTATCACCCACATGGGCAGGCTTCCATTAGATCAGTCAGCTTAATAGTGTTGCAACAATTAAGGCTAAATAAATCTGCACCTCCCACAATGTTGAATTATACTAGTACAAAGCTCTGCTCGGCACAGCACTGCACTCGTGACTCTGTGATATGAAGATCTTAAATTTTGTCATACATCCATCCATCAGCCATAGGACGTCCACTGCTGGACATAGGCCTCCCATGGATCTCTAATAAGACCGGTTGGTAGCAGTTTACATCCAGCGTGATCTTGCGGTCTTAATGAGGTCATCCGTTCACCTTGTGGGCGGACGTTCTACGCTGCGCTTGCCGGTACGTGGTCTCCACTCGAAAACTTTTCGACCCCATCGATTATCAGTCCTGCGCACTATGTGCCCTGCCCACTGCCATTTGAACTTGCCAATCCGCTGGGCTATGTCGGTAACTTTGGTTCTTCTACGAATCTCCTCATTCCTGATTCGATCTCTCAGAGAGACTCCCAGCATTGCCCTCTCCATAGCTCGTTGGGTTACTTGGAGCTTATTAATAAGGCCCATAGTAAGATACTACGATTCAGTGCCAGTTAAATTTTGTATTGTCCAGATATTTAGCAAAAATTATATTGCCCTTGAATCCGATACACATTAATGCTTTCACATACAGCTGAATAACTGACAAACCCGCGGTACTTTCCCGAGCGGTAGCTCTACCACTACATGTAGTACCTACCTATGTATGTATGGAAATATCCACTTTAATATTTCTATGCCATAGGTGCAGTTAGACAGGACGCGAGTACGTACAATGTCCCTTAATAACCAGTACACAGATTGTTAACGCCATAATAGGGTCAGAGCGGCACTGGATCCTCCGCAACAATGCTAACTGCTTGATTAACATAACGTGACGTTGTAATGTATGTTATAACTAGAACATGTGGAAGGTCGACCTATAACTAGGGCTACCATCGTTTGTCAGATTTCTTGGAACAATCATGATTCTTGACAGGACTTTAATATAGTTATTTACTCGTACCTACATTACATCACTTTTCAATAGAATTTTTTTGTAAATAATTTTGTATCAAAGTTAATATTTTAATAACGAATCAGCAAAAATATATACATAACTAAAATAAGTAAAAAGCTATTAGTATTTTTTTGCTTGTTCTGGAGCAACATAGAAGATATATTATTATTGTACATTTTAAGAATTTTCAATTTATTGGAATTAAGTAACGAAAAATTAAATTATAAGTAGTAAATTAATACTTATTTTCTATTTGTTCTATGTATAGCATTCATAAAAGACACTCCGAGGTTGGAAAATAGACAGGGCAGTATGTGATTACAAGCTAATAAATATTCATAAGTGGCTAAGAAATATTATGTCTAATATAAATATTTCCAATCCATTAACTTATGTACTGCAAATGTTATAGTCAAGTCATTTAACAAATTAAAAATATATTTTATAGAATGCATTGAACGCAATAAAAACTTCAAAATATGTTTAAAGTTATTCCGTTACACTCTCAAGTATTCTAAGAACTGTCAACTAAACTTATAGAATTTAACGTACATGAAACGAAAAATAACTACTTATTTATAAAATTGACTAATTTTTAATCGCGACTTCGCCTGCCTAATATTAAACCTATGACATTCTGCAACCTTTGAAATATATTCACGCTCAACATCAAGTCGATCTGTCGCCTACGCTGCATGTGTAAAAAACAAACCATCGAACACACGTTCCGATTTATAAAAGTAAATAAAAATAAAATGTCATTATTTCAGCCATTTGCAATGGACCCTGATTTAATATTTTAAAATATTTAAAAATAATATGAATGAATATTATTTTAAAATATATATACATTATCACAGTCATTTTCCGTTCGCACTCTGGTGCAACATTAGCCACGATTTAAAAATCGTGCTTCCTGCATATTTGTAATATTACTCATAAAGATTTTGCCAATCCTCAATTGAGGTCAAACATGTGGTCACTCTAGTTAAAATCGGTATAGCTGCAAGCAATGAAGAGACGAAGAATTCACTTGCAATGGAACAGGGCTTGATTTAAGATATTATTTTAGCGCCATAGACAAGCCCGAGTCTACCAAATAAGGCAATAGCTTCAGCGATTGCTCGTACAACGCATCTTTTTATATCAGATAAAAAGTTGCCATTGAATGTATTATACCCACAGATATGTATAGAAGAGCCTTCCCTTATGTGAGACACTTATATGAGGTACTCATTCGCCGCATAATACATGCTTACGATACAAACATTGCAGAATGTTCTGTGAATGTTGAGTAAGTATGCACTTATGAATTGGTGATTTGCTGTGTCATCGTTATTCAATTAGAATTTTTAAGTTTATAAATATTATAGTGTATACATAGATATTTCATTCATAGTGCCTATTTTCTGATCTATGTGAACCATGCCATAAAAAATACATAAACATTTAATTGAAATAAATTGAAGCTAAAATTCGATCTAGTTTATAAATAATTAAAAATTATGTATTGTGGTATTAAGCGTAGTTTGGAATATAATCAGAGAATTTTGTGCAAAATTAAGTTCCCGCTAGATTGAGAAAACATAATAATAACAAACATAATGATTGTAACCAAGCAGTGTGGGGATGACTTGCCGTATTATTAAATTACAACATTCGATCGATATCATTGTGGATTGATTTAAATCGCAATCATCTTTTCAATACAATTCAATTTTATTACCTATATGAATTCATATCTGTTTTAGTCCAATTATTTTTTATCTGTTTATATTAACGTGCGTGTTTGTTTATATGTACTTTTTTGTTGGTAGAGCGGAAACATGCCATTTTATCACAAAATAAAGTGTAGCATAGATAGCAACGAAGTGAACGAGTGATATTGTATCTAAAATAGTATTTTTGTGTGTAAAAAAATTTAATAATATTATATCTAAGAAACATTTTCGTCAAGACAGCCTCCACAAAACTCAAAAACAGAAATATGACGCTACTGACACAATTATTTAAATGTAACTATCGAGTATCAATGCTTATACATTCTGCCACGTCTTCAGTTTAGCCCACTTCTGTACTAAAATAGCATTTTGTACCAGTTTCTCTCAAACAGTTTAAAGTAATTGTAAAATTGTAAGCCAACGCGATGCAATGTAGCGTCCGCCCACGCCCGAGCTATCAACACCTCGTTCCAAAGCAAATAAAATCCTTGTCAAATAAATACAAGATCCGCTGCAAACTTTCACTTGTCAAATATACCTACAAATTATAGTAGGCGTTGATCTGTATCGTAATAACATAGTATCAGCTCTATCGGATGTAGAGTACACTTGTCGCGTCCGGTTATAATCGCAAGGTAATATCGATTATAGACAAATCGAGAGACATATTTGGCTAACCGAGAAAACATCCTGCACTCGTATTGTTCCTTTTGAAGACAATGTCCGACATAGATATGCCGATGGAATTCTTGTTTTAAAAATTAATACGTTTGGACTTCCGGACAATATCGTAGATCATGACTGGATCAATATCAATAAAACATCAGTTATGTTGTCGCTATGATGTGGGTTTTAATGTTTTTACTCTTGTTCGTATACTTAATAGTAGTATCGAAGAATATTTTAATATAAAAAATTAAAAAAGGAAAAATGTAAGATAATGTCAAGCGTGCGAGTATAATGGTATTGATCGTTTGCTATGCCATACCCAGGTAATAATTGTACGCAGAGCAAATCAATCCTAATATTTTATTATAAAAACTATAATAATATCATCATTAGTGTTAAAATAAATTAAGCGCCATGAAATACGTCCCTGACGGTTGCCAATAATCTTAAAGTGACCCAAAAACGTACCTCCAAAATTCTAGTCCAAAGTCACTCATCGTACACAACCATTAAGGCAATATAAAAATTGCGTCTGCATTAATATTTATTTTTCAAAGCCATCATTACTTTCGTAATCAAATTTTAATAGCGCCATAAAGAGTTAGGAGCAAATTCTACTAAAGCGAGGCAGACTACAGATATACCAATACGGGCAGAGTCTTAAAGTTCACTTCATAAATGACAATACGAGTACATATTTGCCCAATGAAAAACAATACGCAGTTCAATCATTCAATTAATCAATCAATAAAACTTGTTAGACAACATTACAAATACAAGGCGTAAGCGAGATATGGCGATCAAAAATATACATTTCCACCTGTGTTGAAATGCTTGCCTTGCCAACAGAAGTTAAATTGCGGCATTATCGCTTAAAGCGTTTTTTTCAGGCAACTAAGAACGGATAGAAACAGAAGTTAAGAAAAACACTCTGCTCACGATTGTATTTGTTTTTCTCTAAGCGAATAGGTACGGCATTTACGCAATAGTTTTATTTAAGTACAACTCGCTGCACCACACATCTCCGCTTTGCTTTGGTAGAGTCTAGGCTGATAGAGCTGGCTGGCCAGTTTCGAGAAATAATTTCTGTGTGTGGCATGCGCTAATCATATTATATTGGTCCAGTGCAAACAAGCCAATTTTATTTTGCATCACAGTTTGCCAACTAGTTCTAATTCATCAAACTAGTTTTTTGATGGCAATGTGTAATTTTAACCACAAGAAGAAAATTTTCTAATTGGTTTCAGATACATTGTTAATTAAGTTAATTTGTTTATTATTTTTTTGTAAGTACCATTTTTGTTTATTATATTGATTTTATGAATAATATACCTAATATGTATCACTATTCTATGTCACTTTTTTTTAAGTAGATATCGGGTTTTTTTTCGTTTAGTGATGTTTCTTCATTATTGATTTAAATAGAGCTATTAAAACTTAATTACCTATATAAACATATTATTATTCAAATAATAATTGGATGAAAAGTTTGTGTGCTATATTAAAAAAAAACAACATTACATAATACCAAAGGAGTTGCGAAATTGCTTGCTAAAAGGTCGAAGATGGATTTTGTTTGTTTCTTTTTATATTGTCTTTGCTTTTATCCATATTCGCAAGAAAAATGATTTATGATTTAGACTTATATCAAAATATCAAAGATACCTTACATATTGAACAATATTTCAAATGATTTCAACAAACTTAGGTAGGTACCTATTACTGATCTAGTAGTATCTATAGGTAGTATTCTTGACGAAGGCAAGTAATCGTGCGACATATGGCAAGCATCTTCCCAACATTCCTGTTATCCGCTATTTCAAAATTTATTAAATGGAGGCATAGTAAAATACAGCAGTGCGGTGCAGTGCATTGTAGCATTGATAAAGGCGTGACCACCTACGTGCCGGTCCCTGCGTTGGCGACGCGGAGCTTATCTTGGAAAATAGGTACAGTATGGAAGGATTAAAACTATCGTGGTTTTTACGCATTTGAATCTAAATATATTCAACCCAGTCACAATATCTGTGCACCTGACCTCGGGACGTCATATAGTCTAAACTTAACAATAAATATTAAATAATAATAATAAATGTTTTTTATTGTTAAGTTTAATAAATATTAAACTTAACAATAAAAAACAAAACAACAACAAAGCGAAAATATCAAAATTATCGGGACGTGTATCGGCAACGAAGATGCTAACCGTACTGTCGCACCGGGGAGTGCGCGGAGAGGTGACAGGGGAAGCGGGAGAGGCGCCGCATTCCAGCGAGGTGCACAGATATTCTGACCGGGTCGTAAATAGGAAATAAATCAATTTTCCAGTCGGTACGTAGAACCGTCTCGCAAACACAGCGGTGCCTATAAACGGCTGCGTCCAAATGCAGTTTTAGCTAAATTTTATAGCCGATAGTAGTACCGACTCAAAACTGTAACTGAATTATTTCGCGTTAATGTGCCTAAAGTAAAACGTACGGATACAGCTTTGTGAAGATAAATGTATTTATACTGAGTGTCCATACTGTCCTTATGTTCTACAATAGTCGGATAGCAAGGCATGCGGCAGAATATCAGATTCCTTACAACCTGTTGTACGATTGTTTATTGATGATTATTTGTTAACTAGCTAACATACAAGATTTGTAACATTTTACTTTTTTTTATTATGGGAACTTAACGTCTAATTAGATATATGGTTTGACAGATAGCTCTATTGGTCATAAGGTGATACGGGGTACTTTGGACTACTCTACATTTTGTGCAAAAACAGTGTACCGGGCTGGCCAATGCGGGTTATCAGACCACCCATGGTCCAACAGAAGCTATGCTATCCTATGGCTGAAATGATGATAAGGTTACACATGTCTTCGAAATTACAAAGAAAACTAGCGACTCACCCCGGCTTTGCACAGGTATATTATACATTTAAACCTTCCGCTTGAATCACTCTATCTATTAAAAAAAACACATTAAAATCCGTCGCGTATTATTTAAAGATATAAGCAGACATAAGGCAGACAGACAGGGAAGCGACTTTGTTTTATATTATGTAGTGATTGTACAAAACACATAGCTATAGTCTGAAGTTAGTGATAAATAACACAAACTTCAAAAAACAAGTACTTTAGGACTTGAAATTTTGAACATCCAAATTACACTCCAGTGGTTCTCCCAATTTAACCACTACTGGAACTTCGACGCCTATAATACTGGTAATACTAGTTAGTAGTAGATAGGTTAGTTCTAAGCTGAAATTCCTCGAACCCGGAACAGGTTGCGACTTCCCCTCGCAATCAAACAACTATACATCATTTTAATACTGGACGTGTCACCGCAAATCCGAATCTCCAATGCAAATGTAATGCAGTGAATTTAAACTACACTCTAATGGTGGCCCATAAATTACGGGACAGCCTGTTTTGTTATCTGCTCGCGTCTCTGTATAGGATTTCGTTGAGATTATACCAAGAATACGTAATGAAAATGTATTATTCTGTTGAAATTGCAGTTGTTGTGCCCGGTGGAACTCGGTGTTTCCGCAAGAAACTAAGTAAAAAACAAATAGGTACTCCGAATTTAACTATAAAATAAAATCACTTTAATGACAAATAAAGTCTATACAACTGAGTACGAAATATACTTGATAAATAAAGTATATTTCGTACAGTTGTATAGGCTTTATTTGTCATTAAAATGATTTTATTAAAATGACCAAAATGCTGGTGTTTATTTGGCTCAACGTATAAGCATTGCCATTCAGCGCTGGCAGTGGGCTTGAGCACTTGGATTATCTTTGGACCTTCAAGGGTCTGTGGATGATACAATTGCTTTCTATGTAGTAGTAGTGTAGGTAGTATATAATTATGCGATAAAAAAAAAATCTAGCTAAATTCGGAGTATTTGTTTTATCATTAACAAAATAATGAATTTAACTAAAAAATTAAATCATTTTAATGACAAATACAGCCTATGCAACTGTGAACTAAATATATTTTATTTATTATCTTTAGCAAAATTAATAAATAGGCACATTTTTTTAATAACTCAAACACTAAGAACTTTCAATATATTTTGATTAAAAACTATGCTTAAATCTAATATAGCTAAAAAATGGATCAATTAATGTTTAAGTGCTATGAATAAAATAAAGTTGTCAAATGTCTTGTAACGACATGATTTGGTTTAATTTACTTCATGACCCTATTAATTGTAGGATAGTACTGAAGCACATATTGCTATAATACTTAGGTATAGATAAATTCAATAATATATGGGTGTATAAAAGTAAGTAGGCACCTGATGCAGTGATGCAAGTCGCAGAAAAATTACGATGTTCAGTGAGCTGTCCGTTTATATCTAAAGACATCACGATAAATCTCAGTAATTGTACCAAATCAGCGTCAATAAATATAATTGCGGACGCCGCTCACATAACTAATAGCTGGCAAAAGGAGCGTGCAGACTGAAGGCGATACCGGGTACGACCAGAAAAAAGGTCCTGATTTCCGGCGGTTCCCACGGCGCGCGTCGCCCCGGTTCCCACATGCAATCGCACATTTTACGAACAACATTATCGTCATAAGGCTGCACATGCGAGCCAAATCAATCTCCAATTAGCTAAAACTGCCTACCAGTCTAACTACACACAAATATTCGCTTCAAAATACGTCGGATACCCTTCTGATTGGTGCACGAGACGTAATGGATTAGATAATCTGGTCTACAGCAAAAAAGGTGCTAGGATGTTTTCAACTGATTTCTATGTTGTTTTTAAACTTTCGCGATTTGAACACAGTACTATTATATACTACGGGAATAATCGCGCACTAAAATTACGAGATAAATAAATACCTCATCATACCGACGTTTCGGCCGAGTTGTATCGACCGTGGTCACGGGTAGCAGTCTACAAAAAAAAAGAAAAAGGGTTTTTGGGCTATTTTGAAGTCATATATAACCATAACTAATTTAGGGGATATGAGTAGAGAATAAGGTGAACAATATCACCAAGATATTATGGAGATAGAAAAAAGGATACTAAGAACGATGGACTGTCTCAATGATGGCAGACTAGTGTTGGATGCTTTAGTGAGACCTTCCAGATGTATCCCACAAAACTGACTTGGGAAAACAAACGAGTTTAGTGCTTACGAATGTATTTTATAAAAAAAAAGTTTTGCTACTAAATTATAAAGATAAAAAAAAATAGTCCAAGTTGTTTAAAATAGATACCTACCTATATTATCTGAAAATGACATGTTCTGTGACATAATGAAAGTCATTTTCGGATCCAGTGTACGGAAAAATATAAGAAACACTTTAAAAAGCCAAAACATCTTTCAAAATACTTTTTTTGTGGACTTGTGAATGATTCGCACATCGACGCATACTTTGAATACGTAGTTTTTTAGTTATGGCCGGTCTCTATAGTTTATTGGTCCGCGACGTCATCTGAATAGTAATGATCATGCTATTTACAATCACAACAGCTGGCAAAGTAGGTCCACTCTAAGATGAGTACGTTATCACAGCTTGAAAAGTCTCACACACTTGCAACATCGTCAAATTGGACATAAATTATTGCGTTTTTTCGTAATTATTTTCTAAATAATGTCAGTTACGACCATATTGGAACACATAAATATGAAATAAAAATCTCATAAATATCCAACCCGCATAGAAAGATAATATTCAATGAAGAAGCCTTAAATAACATGACCAGATATAGGTGTAAGTAATGTGCGCTTAACAGGAGGTATAAGGTTTTATAGTTGGTTTTGCAACGATACGCCGCATTATGCGAGTCATGATATGTCCACGGACATAATCGATCCATCTAACATCAGAAACTATTTACTCATACTTCTCGTTTTGAGTTCAGCGCCGAGTAATTTCATATCGGGCCATAACTTGAGCGACGCGACGACATGTTTCCTAAAATAGTGATGTGAAATAAATCTATGACCGCGGTTGTCGATGCGATCGTACATAAAAAGTTAGCGGTGCGTGTGAATCTGCCTCGGCCGCGATCGTATGAGATACTATCACGTGGAATGCTATCTCCGATATATGATATTGCTAACTTTACTAGAGATTCTCTCCATTATTTTATACAAATATCTACATTATACAGCCAATATTTTTTAGTAAAATGGCGCTTACATTTTCTACAAACGCCGCAGTGTTGCGTTTGCATCACTTTCACAGGCGAATAAGCTTGTCGTCGTTTTTCGCGACGGATTGTGATAATTTTATGACATTTCATAGTTGCGTTGCGAAGGGGTTCGTGACTACGCAGCGTTGCAAACTGTGGAACCAGTCTAGTTTTTCTTGTATCGATACGCATTGGCAACAGCGATGGTGGAGCAATCTCCGCTCTAGACCTATTGTAGTTTTGGTTCACGCTTTTTTACATTCTTGAATCATTGAGATATTGTTATGAAATGAAGACATTGTAGCTGATTGTCTGCGATTTACTGGTGATTGTTGCGTTAATTGTTTAAGTGGGAGCCGCTTGGTAAAGCGCAGTGTACCTAATCGGAATCACGCAAGCAAGTTAGAGAACTACGCATTCTCTTCGGATTGTTAGCCAAGCGTAACACTTTTCATTGGTGGAAGCATATATCACCAGTTACTATGTACACGTCACACGTCGATTGCTGGATTTTTATATGGCAACATATAGATTTAACAATCTCAGTATGTATATTAGACGACCTCTATGGTATGCTTACGCGATCAATACACTTACGTATACATCCTTTAGACAGTTTGTCATTGTCTTGACTAGGATTGAGCCCTCAAAGTGATAAGTTTAGATGGACGCACAAATATTTATTTTATATTTATTTTTTGAGGCTTATTTTAATATTCTGACAATAAAAATCGAGGCAATTATGTCTAGTTTTTATCTAAGATTGTGATTGATATGACTTACATCATGTTATGTGATATTTTTTGTCAACGCAACTTATTTTAGAGATCGAGTCTTATACTAGTCTTAATACTCTATTTGCATTGAATAATTAAGTACACTTAAACCAGATTATGATTAAGTAAATGAAATTGACTCGTCTCGGTATCCTTTCGTAAATAATGTTACCTAATTGATTAATGAGCTAGTTTATCGCTCTAGTTTCTCTATCAGCAACATTATGTTCTAATGGATAGCAACAACGATGTACGATAAAGTGGTTCTTATGATAGACTTTCCTTCTTACCTTGCCCAGACTAGATTCCTTCTTGCTTAGAACATTTTATAACATGATTTAAGTATAGATTTTTGTAACATTCTTTACAAATTTACTTGTATTTGTTCTAGATTGTTAGACATTTATTTTATACTCGATATATATGTATCTAGCTAGAAATAAAATGTAGATTACAAAAAACATACTTAACAAATTAAATTTAAACTAATAGTCAACTTATACATTATATAGTACTTAAGCTATTAATAGTTTACACCTGTGATGCAAATAATTGATTTAATTTAAATACCGACTCAAAGTCTAGATTTTAGATATGGACATGATAATATTTGAACAAAATAGTTTTACATTGGTGATAAAAATCAAGTGATTTATCAAGTAAAAAATGGCAAAAAAGGTTAATTACTTTTTGTAATATTAGATCAAGAAGTATTATTATATTAGATTTAAAAATTCTTAGTAAAATACAACTACATGTTACGTTGTTCAAGCGTTAATCTATTAAAAAATCGAATGATGATAAAAAAAAAAATTTAAGAATAAAAAATTGAGCTTTGATTGAGAAATAAGTGCACGCCCAACCTACTCAGACTACACGGCGCGCGCGCACAGAAAACATTTACTCGAATTAGAATGTTTGTTCAAACTTCGAACACTGTGTTACACAACGTCCATAACTTAGAATCGATATGTTTACATAACGCAGTGGGACGAGGCGAGGCGTCGTCGCGCCTATTCGGAATGCGTGAAATCCTACAAAAGTGGACGGTACGTTTCGAGTGGCTTCACTCGAACGAATAAGCGATTCAAATGCTAATATATCACAAGGCGGCGCGGCGTGACGGCTCTCATTGGCCACGGTATTTACATTAACATACATAACGTTGTTCGCTCCGCCTACCGCGCGCGTCACGCGTTTCCCAACACCGTTAATTACGGGTAATTAGTGGGTCGTGACTGCGGGATGCGCATGCGACCCGGTGCTCGCCCGTGTTGCGCTGAAGCGTGCAACTGTACTTCTGCGCGAGCGCGGATTCTAACTGCATGTGCGGCTGTTATTTGTTCGCTTTTTATGTAGTTGGCGTATTAGTTCATGTGTTAGGAAGCCTCTTTGTTACATTATACTACATCCATGGCTATATAAGGTCATGCATTTATTATGTTACGCGATTTCGTTTACTGTTAGTTACGAGATAATAAGTAGTAACGTATTTAAAAAAACCCTGACCTACTTTTTATAAAGTTCTAAAATTAATGTGACAACAATCTTTTGCATGACGGTAGAGCAGTTTGCATGACTAAGTAGAGTAATTACTATTCTCAATTTAAAAATCTGTCTCGAAATGCCTTAATAGTATCCGTGAAATCTTATTTAAGAATCATTCCATGCTTGTTCTTGTTAAGATCTGCAACTACATCTTCACTTAATAAGAGCAAGTTATACTTAGCATGTTGCCAACTCATTTGCTAAAGGCTTTGGTTATGGGTTTATGTCTCAGTTCCAATCTCAACTTCTTAGGGAATCTTTAAATATAGCAAAGATTACGGAAATAAACAGGCATTGAAATACGGAAAGTACCATCTAAAAAAGGCATAGCCATTTAGTTATACGCCACGAACCTCTGTACGTCATCGTAGGCGACCTTCCGACCCTGTCGCCTCACGAACGCAATCTAATTTAAACACAAAGCGTCCGCCTGCAGCCTGAAAGGTCTACAAATCATACTCTACCCGCAACAGTCCGGCACACGATCCCGCCAAATACGGCACTCGGACGTCGATAGCGGGCCCTGTAAACCCTGTTCAATGGATTTATGCATGCTGCTTTTGGTGCAAATTAGCGTCTGCGCGTGCGCTTGTAGGCGTGAGCGAACAAATTTGTAAAAGCACTTAGATGTGTGCTTTAATCTTTGCTTTTTGTCCTTTTGCTAGCCGATTTGTTGTTGAAGTTTTTTGTGGAGCTGAGTGACACAGATATAAACTACGTATAACGTTTGTAATTTACTGGTTTATTAATTTGTTATATGAATGATCATATTGATAAACACGCTTATTACAGCTTTTATTACTTTTCAAAAGAATTGTGTTAATATAGCCTGACAGTTGAATACCACAAAAGTAAAAGTTTCATTTTATACTGCCTGAGATGAACCCTACATATCTGCATTTCACAACGAGTACCTACCTTCAACACAACTACACATATTTTTCCTACACAGTAACTGCTAAAACTCTATTTTTGCTTATTATATTTTAAAAAGTTTTTCGTCTTCAAAATGGCAATAATAAATTATAATTAATTAAAAATAATTATAATTACTTATTATCCAGCTTACATTTGATCGGTACACTACGTAGTACCTAGATTTTCTCAATTTGGCTCTAATTTTAAGTACCTTCTCATATATTTGAACTCACTAATATTTATACTGTGTATTTTTCATAAAACTTATTTACTTAATTTTTAACATCATTGTTTCTCCTACCTCAATAGAAAAACCGCATGTTCTACTGATGTGCAACCGTTCACCAAACGGACACACACATCACATCACATATCAAAACAGTTCTGACTAAGCGTTTAGTAAAGATTTGTATCAAAAGCTATAACCAAGACCTTTCAAGACTTCCTGCAACTTAAATACTACCGACATTAATCTTCTTATCGCCTACGTGTGGAGATAAATTCTAAAACAAAGGCATGTCAGTATGGCTGCAGTATAAAAACGAAGTCGATTTATCACCCTAAATAAGCTGTAATGATAATGTAATATGTTCAAGTACAATTGGTGACGAAAGTTACTGATTTTTTTTTACTAGCAGTAGGCAGACAGTTATAGCATAAGTACAGAAACGTTTACTGACATCGCAGTACATAAGCTTGAAACGGATGGAACAGACATGGATGAAACAGACTTATTGGTAGAGTCGCTTACTATAAAAAGTCGCCATCGAGTTTCCTTGGTGTGAATTTGTGTTAAATAAAAATAATAAAATAAATAATTTATATTTAAATTAAAACTGCATAGATCATGATCATATTAAATTTATATTTTATTAGTTCGTCTATTACAACATTATTTAATTTTACTCCTTATACAGCGATCTTTTCAGACTTTAGTGCCTTCGCACACGCGTATGAAAGCTAAGATGCTTTGTTTTGCGTTCAAATTAATCTGCGCATGCCTTAAGTTGCCTGAGTTATGAGGAAACGTGGATGATATCTACCTACGTGTCGCCGAACGGTATTAAGTTATTTGAAATTCAAAGAAATAAATCTCAATATTTATATATTTACTATATCAATTATTTTTAAGCAATCTTCTTCGGTTTTTAAAAACCCATTCAAACGTCGTAAGTTGTCGTACTGTGATTTGTAGTATTTTGTGTCCAAATTGATCAGCTTCAAGCTGCAGAAGCGTAAATCGTGAGGTAACGTGGGTGATGCGCGTCGCCGATCGATCATCGGAATGAAGTCGTCCAATCTATCGGCCGAGATTATCGGATATTATTTTTGTAATAACGCCTATCTGTTCCAGCATTACGTGGGCAGCACTATTGTGTGGCGAAAGGGAATCCGAGATAGCTGTGGTAGACTGACACAGCGCACAGGTGTCTGACGTTATTGTTTGTTTACGGCTACGGAACTAATGTCCTTCACAGAATGAATTAGAACTCAAAATATTTAATTATATCTTGATTTTCTGTTTTCTAAAATAATTATTTTGAGTGCAACGATTAGACTTTTTAGATTTGTTATCTTTGTAGGTAACATCTGATGTCCATATCATGTCGCAAATAGAAACCATAAAAAGCTTTAACCCTGCTGTAAAATAGGCGTCGCCACCTTCGCCAAGTCCGAATTCTTCATATAAGTCTTCAACGCGTAACCGTCATTTTCTCACAAACCGATTACAAAAGCTTTCCGGTCTCGTTACGATTTCCACAAAAGCTCACAGCAACTTCGGATGCAATATTTCTTTGGTCAAATAAGGCTCGTTAATAATTCGCTAAAAAACACGCCGGTTTCGGTAGCTCGTGCTCCAGTTTCGATGTCGCAAGCCGTGGGCGTGCGTAGGAGCCGATCGATCAGGTCGCCGGCCACCCCCGCGCCCCGCCGTGCTTGCGACACACAGGTTTAGCATACTGGTGCCCTGATGGGGGCAAAGATCAATACTCTGTTGCGGCCAAATGTCTGTGCGGTTCAACATAATGACTAATTGTTTAGATTCGAAATGTTTGTGGTAAACTTCTTATGTCTTGTACTAAGTTGGAATTTTTTTTGTTGTTACAGGTCTGTGGCGCACGAGCCCGATGAGCGCGTGCGCGGCTGTCGCCATGCGCGAAAAGCACGCGGCGCCGCGCCGCCTCGCCTCCCCCCCGACGTCGCCCATCGAGCACCCCAGCCCCCTCGGCTCTCCGCGAGCAGACGAGCCTCTCGACTTGAGAGTCACCCACAAGCGCCCGCAGCGTCTCGAGGATGAGAACTGCAACCTCATAGTACCTTCTCCACCTCCACACCCCACGCATCACACGCACCCCGCGCACCCGGCGCATCCTGCGCTGCTCCAGTTCTGCCGGAGGCTGCCACTCGCACTACCGGCCTCCTTCGGCCGCTACCCGTTCCTTCCCGCAGCAGCTGCGACTCTTCTCGCCCCGGGCGCACCCCGCGCCCCGCCCGTGCCCCAGAACGCCGGGGCACCGCGAGCGCGAGACCGCTACACTTGTTCTTACTGCGGCAAAGCGTTCCCCCGCAGTGCCAACCTAACGAGACATTTACGGACTCACACTGGCGAACAACCCTATCGATGCAAATATTGTGAACGTTCGTTTTCTATATCTTCAAACCTACAACGGCACGTGCGAAACATCCACAATAAGGAGCGGCCGTTCCGGTGTCGCTACTGCGACCGCTGTTTCGGGCAGCAGACGAACCTCGACCGGCACCTGAAGAAACATGAGGCGGAGAATGGGGATGATGGACGTAGAAGGTCTCCCGACGAGACGTACTTTGAGGAAATCAGATCGTTTATGGGGCGAGTCGCGCCAGCGGCGCGCCGCGCGGCCGCCGCCGCCGCCGCCAGTCCCGCCGACCACACTTGATAGTGTCGCCCGTGAGACCACATTCTCCTCTACAATAATCTGGTCGAAACATCCAAATGACTGTGTATATACTGGACGTCTCTGTGAGTCTACTCGTGTCGTGTTATCAAAGTATACGTTATGGTGCGCTTGAAATTTTTTGCAACTTGCCACATGGTACAAATATTATACAATGTGTGTATGTCATTTATTTTGGTATGAACGCTTGAATGAAACACTATTTAACCTGATTTTGAAGGGTTGTCATGTTACCGTGTAAAAAATAAATTCTCGGAGCGCGGTTACTTGAAAAAATTATGTACTTACTACTTTTACTTTTGCCACCAAGTCGGCTATTAGTTTTTATAATAAATATTGTATAAATAAAGTGATATCACAATGTTGTGTAGTATATTGTAAATATCAAAAATAATATTAATTAGACAGTACCGAATTTTACTACCGATAAAGACAACATAGTTTTACTAAAATAAATATATTCCTTGTCAAGATTAGAAAATTAATTTTAAGTGTTCCGAGAGTGTTCGCTATTTAGGATAAAACGCTACATTAGTTAAAAATATTGTATGAATGTAAGTATTTTCATGTAATAATTTGTATGTACATTATTGCTTTATTCGAGTTAAAATAATTAGTATTATTAGTCTGAGAGGAAACGCCGGTTACCAATAAAAATATAACTTGTTGCTTATTGAAGATTGTTTTAAATATTTTCTTTTAATAAAGTGTTAGAAAAGTTGTTTAAAAATGATGCGAAATTTCTAATAAGATGTATATTTTGAAGAATGCGTAAATTATAATACCTAATATCGTTTTGGGCTTAGCTCACTCAACTGTAAAATAGCGGCAAGCCTGTTGTTAAGTTTCGAAATATTACGCAAATAAATGTTATTTTGAGATTGTTTAGATTATAGAGATTAATACAGCGTTTGTAAAACAATTTTCCAAAAGATTTTAAATTAAGAAAATTTAAATCTGTGATTTAATTTATTTACTGGCCTGCATTCGGATGTATCAACATTACTGCATATATTTTATATCTCACAAAGAACTTAGATAAACGTTCCTGTAAGTATATATAGATCTCTACCGTTGTTGCTAGTGTAAAGTCGATTTTACCTTATATTAACTTTTTCAAAGTTTATCAAGTGTGTCGAAGCAAAGCTCTCTCATAAGAAAAATATTTTGTTGTTTGTAACTTATTACTATAAACATTCCTTGTCGTAATGTACTTGTTTTACTGTCACAATAATGTAATTTTATTTTCACCATTGTTACCTATACGATAATTCGTATAGTCCACGAGCTGGCTGAATAAGAATACCTTTAATAACTCCTAAAAATACACATTTACTTAATTTGTGTGGAAAATAAACTAATGACTTCTAATCAATTTACATGTCAAAATCTTATACAGCCATCTCTTGAACTATTTTGCCATGCTAACATCAAATAGTACCAAAATCTTGCTTTAGAGATGCTATACTTAACTTATCACCGGTATTGATAAGAATAGAGATGTAATATTTCTTTTATACTTTTGATACCTATTAGTCGTTCAAAGGTCACCGATTACCTTATCATCGTGAAATAAATAATAATAAACTTTATTTTCTCTTTTACTTTATCCTTTAACCTCATACTTATACAGGGTTATTTCTAACCAATTACTCCAATTAGCATCTTTCTAGGGGCTTATTCTGTACATCTAAACTAACAGCTTTAGTTCTACGACTTTCGTTAAAACTCAAAAAATTTTTTTGTTGTTCCATAGAAAAATTTAGTTCACCTGCGACAAAATGTATGGAACAGCTGATTTTTTTTGTAGTTTTTATGTACAGAATAAGCCACTAGAAGGATGCTAATTGATTAGAAATAACCCTGTATACCTAGATGTCGTACAAAATAATTAAGTTAGTACAAATATTGTTTGAATTTATTCGTATACTACTCAGTAACTGTAAGCTAGAAAAACAAAACTCTGTGAAAAGCAGACAGTAAAAAATAGCGAGTAGAAAAGTAAAACACAGTAAAGTGTACACAGAGTAGTGAAACATGGTTTCGTAACAGGGTTACAGAATATGTTGCCCAAAACTCTAAGCAACTAACGTAAGTATAAGCTTGGAATGTTTTATTTTTATTTTCTATATTGATTCCCTAAAAGTAAGTATGTTCCTTTCTATAAAAACTAAAGTTAAAAACTGCTCGACATCAATAGCAATTATTGGAAAATAGTTTCAACTTTTGTATCAGACCATTCGAGTTTGATTTTTTTAGACCTAAACTTTCTTAGTTACTAGAGTGATTTAGCAAAATATCGAATAATATGGAGAAAACAAGCCGTATTAACTATCTTGAACCGTATTTATACAGACATCATCAGCCGTAGGACGTCCATTGCTGGACATAGGCTTCCCTTATGGATTTCCAATAAGCCCGGTTGGAAGCGGCTTGCATTCAGCGCGACCCTGCGCTCTTAATTATATCGTCGGTCCACCTAATCGGTGGACGTCCTACGCTGCGCTTGACGGTTCGTGGTCTCCGTTCGATAACTTTAGAGCCCCATCGGCTAACCGCTGGGCACTGCCCTTTCAACATGCTAATCCGCTGCGTTATATCGGTAACATAAGTTCGTCTTCGGATCTCTTTATCCCTGAATAGACTCGCAGAAAGACTTCGGGCACAGTCCTCTTCATAGCATGTTGGGCTATAGGTAGCTAGCACGTAGACGTAGTCTAGTTAAAACTATTCCAGTTTGAAGCAGAGTGGCGAGCAGCTCTCAACGCCATCTTGTAATCAGAGCACCCGGGGCTGCGCCGGCGTCACGAACTGCGATATGATTGTGCTTTATTACCATTAATTTGCGACAAGCAAAACCGCCCCGAACTATCTCACTGCCATATTGGCCGCAACTTTGTGCTAATGGGCTAGTATTGGCTGTTTCAGGACCCGATCGAAACAGATAAATAATCGGTTTGCTTTATTCTACGCCGGTATAATCGAAAAGTTCATCAGAAATCAGAAGGTCTAGTTAGGAAGTAAAATAAGTAAAATATTACAATCTATAACTTAACAACAATATAATCTTAATAATATTTATATTAGCATATAACTATAATAATCAGAATAATATAATGATACCCACAACTTTTTACAAAATAGGTTATCTAGGCTCTAAGAAGTTGTATAAAATATTTATATTCTAAGTAGGTAATCGTCTATCTGGAGAATCTACTCGTAAATACGTAGAATGTTCATTACGATGGGACACAATATATTTAATAAATATTATCATCCCGTTTAGATATTTCTATTAGACAAAAATAACTCGTTTAAATATAACGTTTTAGAATTTAAATATTTAGATGTCTACCATGCGTCATTAATCTGATCAGAAACGACGTAAAAACACACCGACCTGTCTTGCAAAGTTATTTAAAACTAGATCTAGTTTTTCATATCTTTGCTAGTCGTTCAATTAATTTGCTGTACAAAAACTACGAGCACAATCCACTACGAAATATTACCTACTGCATGCCTAGCTTATACAATCTCGCTACCGGCAAGATCTTATCAACCGAAGGCCTATACAACAATTCAAGTGACCTTTGGCCATCAATAAAATAAATTAGGTTATACTCTACCCGCCCAAACCGAAATAATTATCAAACTTAATGAATAAGACGTTATCTGAGCACAGAATCTTGTTTTTGATATTGTAACACCGAGGATTAGAAAGGTAATACATATTGAAGGACATTACATTGTGATCTGTTTTTTAACGACAATGGATGGTAAGTGGAATAGTTTTTGTAAGATGTACGTAATAGGTAGGTAGAGTGGACGCGGAAAGTGGACAGTGTGGCCAGTTCAATAGTGTAGTAGGTTCCTATTGTGAATACTAAAGTTGGACAAGAACGGTATCACTAAGGAGCTGGCCTAAGTGAGAAGATATTGAGCGTAGAAAAATAGTGTGAGGTGGAGTTTTAATAAGTTAGTTTTCCTTTTCATCCTTTACATCATCATCATCAATCGATCAATATTAAAAAGAGGAGAGATTTGATTGTTTGTTTGTTTGCATTGAATAAGCTCCAAAACAACGGAACCAATTTGAAAAATTATTTTACTGATGGAAAGCTACATTATCTCCGCATGCAATAGGCTATAATTGTATTCCCAAAAAAGTTAGGGATCTTTACTAAAATTCCCATACCAATATTACGTGGTAGTATTGTGCCTATATACCTATAGGTACAATACTTATAAATTATATATTATTGAATGAACGGAATTTAACACCAGTGGCTTTTCAGTGAAGGAAAACATCCTGAAGCAACCTTTTTTTTTGACCCAGGAAAATCCTTTTTGGATACCACCAAACCTGGGGAGGCCGGTGGTTATGTGGGAGTCTCCACCGCTAGTCGGTGGCATACCCACTAAAAACCTGGGGTGTTTCCGCCACTGCGCCACTCCGCGGCATCCTGAAGCAACCTGCATATGTCCGTAGAAGGAATTTGATGGCGTATGTGAATCCATCAACCCGCAATGGGCCAGCGTGGTAGATATGACCGAATCACCCTTCATGGGTGACGCCCTGCAATGGACTATTAAAAAAGGTTGATACAGTACAGTACAGGTCCGAAATAACAGCGATCGCTCATGCTCTAGAGCGGCGGCTAGCTAGAAGTGCCACAGCAGGGTGGGGCGGTTGCGCAACGATGGCACGGCGCGGGCCTTGTTACCGCGGCGCGTGCGCCTGCCACCGTTGCAACGCAATATTTATTGCTTATTGAAAAACAACCTTTACTTGCCGATTCTAGGCTTTTGCGGTCGCTTTCGTTACACGGTTTTTGTGATGATTTTGTGTAGATAATTGGAATGGTGATTGCGTGTGATGTAAAAACCGTCTCGTCTAAATAACTGCACATTTTTTGTGGTCATATGACTTTATGAGAAATTGGTATTTCTAATAATTTACATAAGAGCTGAATGCTCAGCAGGCGGTTACATTAAACGAAAAAATGTTAATAGATACTGGCTTTTTTTTAACTTCCTACTCATTTCAATATTTGGCAACGATGACCATTTATTTTATTCTATTTATGTGAAGATATAGTTTCATTTTATAAATAAACATTTACCAACGGTCTTACCACAAAAGTTTTAAGCACGCTTTTGATGCTGTTTAATGGAACAAATATCACGGTTAAACAGTGTTTAAAGCATGTTTAAATATACGTCGAGGCACAACTTCTACCAATATTATTTAACAGTGTAATAACACCAATTTACATTTGTTTATTGTACATTCAATTCATGACTTTTGTTATTATTAGACACGTTACTTTATGAAAGCTTTTAGTAGGCAGTCTAGACTGATACAATATGTTTCTAGGTAGGTAGGCACGGAGTTGCGATAGGACATTACGAAATCTAGGCCTAGCGTGCTTTGATAACGCCGAGCCCTACCTTCTCTTGTACCTGCAGTATTATCATAAACTTTAATTTATATCTCATTGTACATTACAGTCGGTACCATAGATGGTGTCATAAGAAAATTATTACTAGGATTTACTTTTAAGTGGCAACTCAGTAACTTTTCATTAAGCCTCGACATTCTTGGACGTCGAAATTAATAATTATTTTTCGGAAAAAATCGCAACACCGACTTCCACTGCGTACAGATTCGAATTGCACAAATTCATGTGACATCCATGTACATTACTGATGATTTATCAAAAACGGCTTAGCCGATTTCGATAAAATTTAAATGGACCTAACTTTAAAAATGTTTTTTTTAAACAGGATCACAATTGGCGAAAATATCGATGAACATACACAAAAAAACATGCAGGCAAACATAATACCTTCTCCTTTTCGGAAGTCGGTAAAAAGGAAATGACATTCACATTTAACTCTAAGAAACAACCTCTTTTCACGGTATTTGTGATGTTAGAGATACCAAAATAGTTAAATAAAACATAACAATAACCTACAAAATTTGCCGGTTAAATCAATTATTATTGTTGTAAGTGTGTATCGGAAAAAAATGTGCATTAAATTAAAACACAAAATAATCCGATTGAATATAATCGTTCCAGGATTCATGAACCAATATTAATATAATATAATTCAATATATTTACAAGCTATGAATTGTAGGTACTACAGTACTCATATTTTCTTGTAATTATGTATTTTCTTGTGTTTTCTATAAAATGTCTTCTAAGAAAAGTTTTTATCGCTCACTGAAATTCTTATTATATTCTCAAGTTCCAAGAAATCTTCAACCTACAGACGGACGCAATCACGGATCTAGTTGTCATAGTTGAATTACTCAAATAAAATCGGTCACAGAGTCAGAGGCCAATGTCGTAACGTCACCGCACTTTCTTGCCACAATTGAACGCATAATGTGTAACTAACCACTCGAATCAATCTACTAACTTGAGACCCAATTCTACTAACTCGTCTTAAACTGTCAAGCACGTAGCCTGCGGCTACGGTCTAGAGTTCGCCCTATTACAGAGGCCAAAATATTAATAATTATTTTTTCCCAAAAAATAGCAAATTAATTAACCGTGTACAGAATTTGAATAGTTCGCACGGATCGATGTAGTAATTTTTTCATTATTTTTGAAATATTAAAAATGGCTCAGTCGTTAATAAAATTAAAATGGGACCATTTTTAAAGTATGATCTACCAAAAAAAAAATATTAAAATCAGACCTCTCTGTACAAAGTTATGCGAGGTCAAACATAAAAAAATACGCGTCGACTTGTAAACCTCTTCCGTTTCATCGTTTATAAATATTTTTCTTTCAGTGTTAAGACGTCCACTTCTAGACATCAGCCTCCTTTCTTAATAGATTTCCAATAAAACTGATCAGAAGCGGTTTCCTTCCATTTATATTATACCATAAATATAAGTATAGTTTTAAAATGAACTAAAAAACACGCTTAGGAGTCATCCATTTTTTTTTTATAAATGCATTGTCATCGGTCTTTGATAGGATTGCAAAGTATCAAGAACATCTGATTCCTCAAAGTAGGTCAAAATCAAGCTCAAAGGGGTTGGTTACAAGGAAGCAAACATACAGGTAAAACATTAGTTTTACCTGTATGTTTGCTTCCTTGTAAAAAAAAGTGTTAAAAAATTAAGAAATGTAGAGCAACCAACTCTCTATACCGTAGACACACACACTGACACACAGGCATTTCGTCTAGTGTTTTCAAATTTTTCATTTAGCAAAACAAACTGGCATTTTTACTAGTGTTGAAATTATAAAGTCTATAGATACATAAAAAAATAACACAACACAAACGAAGTCATAGATAAAAACATAAGTGATATAGAACAAACAGGTATGTTATTCGAGACGAGGTTCATCCTACATCCACAATATTGAGAGTGAAAAAATTACAAAAAATATTATGTAAAATACTGCTCGGAATATGAGATTGTTTATATTTTTGAAGTGATCGGTAAGTAGAATTTGGACCTGTCTGCGGTCAGCGACGTGATTCCGAGAGTGCTGTGGTGACATGTACCAGAGATATAAAGACGTATATAGACGTGGCAATAAATTAGAACCAACTTGGCGAGGAAATCAAAAGTGGTGTTCGGGCCTTCATTAACGATGACAAATTAAGAGATTCTATGTTTTATGGGTGATCTTAAAAATGCCTGAGGCATGTGTTAGAAAAATCACATAAGTTGTGTGCTTATTTGGTAAGTTTTATATTAGGATTGTTGCTAAGTGAGACATTAGATTACTTAAGTAGGTACTAAATATTCATGTTTTAGACTTTAAAGAAACATTTTAATTCTCAGCATCACTGTGCATCAAATATATACATAATCATTTAAAGTTATCAGTCAAAATCAATTTTAACTTGTAGATTCAGTGTGTTACATCATTACACGCATCTAACCAACCAGTTCTTTTTATACACAATAGGACCTACAATTGGTCACCAACTCTCCTAATAGAAACTATAGAAAGCGATTTTGCTACCATATAAGTATGGAGTATTATGACTATGCAAACCTGAAAGATATATATTCACTCTTGTTTTGAAGATAACCAATTTCGGCACAAGCTACTCATAATCTAGCTGTTCTTTTTATTTAAAATTATAATAGGCAAAACGAAAAAAATCTCTCCTAGATACCCCCTGTTAGTATTGAGAGTAGGTATTGCACCGATTGTGACCTGGTTTTGGCCATTTGATATCAAATTTTAAACTATATATAACGGGACTAACCTCACGTGTAGATATAGTCGTAACGTCGCATTCGGCGACCTTTCTCAAGTTGGCGAGTGCTAGCACGCGGAGCCGTCTCGCAATGCACTGAATGCGACCGAAACTATAGTCGTTACGACTGTCCCTACACGTGAGTTTAGTCCCGTTATATATATGATATCAAATTATTGCATAAACATTTTTGAATGAATGATTATTAAAAATGTAACATCATAAATATCGTTTGTGTGAATGTTTCATTCAGAAAATTTCTGTAAACATATTATTTTAACATTAAAACCGTAAAATTAATTTGTTGTCTCTGTGTCTGGGTGTTATTAGTTGTTATCTATAAATGTATGTATTTGAAAAAAATGTGCTACTAGCGACCCGCCCCGGCTTCGCACAGGTATATTACGCATATAAACCTTCCTCTTAAATCACTCTAATATCTCTATGTATTAAAAAAAAATCGCATTAAAATCCGTTGTGTAGCTTTAAAGATATAAGCAAACATAGGGACAGACAGACAAGGAAGCGACTTTGTTTTATATATACTATGTAGTGATGATGTAGTATCGGTCTCTGGCAGTCATATTACAAGCTATGCTTAGTTTAGGGTCAGAGACCGTGTGTAAGATCCCCCAACATTTATTTATTTATTATCAATTTTCATAAGTAAAAAATCAAAGAAATATATCATAACCGGTGCATAGATCTACTTATCTAACAATACTGGCTCTTCCATTCATCAAACATCCGAGTCGGAACAGGTGACCGATCCATCACCTGTGCCCAGCGAGGTAGCTAATTATCGGAAAGCAAGGTCGGTGAAGAAACAGGCCTAGAGCACCCACTTGTCAAAAACTGGTGACGCAACGCCGCGTTTCACTCGCTCTTTCAGGGTCCTCTCACTGTGCGGCTATTTAAAAAAAGAAGCGACGATAACGTAGTCAATATTTCTCAACAACTATTCCACTATTTCTGTCACCTGTGCACATGTGTATTATCTAGATCTAGAGCAGAAAAAGGCCGTATAAATAACCATGAGTACACGTTTATTTTTTAATAATCGACACGAAGAAGAAGAATTATCTAGATCAGTTTTTAAGAAGTATTTTGTTTCCAAAACGGGACACTAAGGGTTAAATTCTCAGACTCTCTAAGGATTTATAATGGTAATGAAAGTAAGAAAAAAACTGTTTTAGCTTTTATATAGTCGTCATTTATTTAGCCAACATAATCCAAAGACGTTACGTAGGAAACATCTTCCATCTATACGTCTTCTTTACAATGAAATGAAATTGAAATACAATGAAATTTTTCTATGATTAACTATCATAAAAATTAGCTTTGATAAAAACTGGTACACCACAGCACAAAATTGCTAAAAAGAGGAGTCAGGGGACGCTCAGCAAAGGAACTCAGCACATTTTTTCGAATATTAAATTAACTACAAAATGCACAGGATAAAATAATAAAACTTAGCTTCTCTAAAAAATAGCACTCGATTTTTTTCTAGAATGTCCCAGATCAATATGACTGGCGTAACTACTGAGATGTATTTACGCTATAACAGCTAAAAGTAATTTTAACAGTATTTCTTCCGATTTCTGACAAGTCACGTAAAGCCTGCACAAGAAATTACGATTTTGTGTTATTAATTGTTTCACTTAATAAAAAATTACTTTTCGGTGAGAAAGTTTAAGATAAATTATGTGTTGCGCGGCCAAAAACAAGTATTTTTCACAATTAGTGTCGGAAAGTGTTAACGTCAAGTCGTGGCCAGTATTTTTACTGACACCCTGCTCACACGCACTCACACGCGATTTGTGTGTACTTATGTAACCAATTATTTAATTATGAAATAAATAGCACCAAAAATACTCAGTTAAGTTATAGTATTTTTTTTTAAGTTTAAATTATTGAAACTATTCGATGGTTTCCTGGTGTCTTAGATTTTAGTACTTAGAACAATTTAAAGCAAAAGCTGCTGAATAGACTTTCAGCTTCGATACAGTGGTCTAAAACTCCTTTTTTAGCTCACAAAATTCCGTCTTTGGGAGATGTACGCTTTATAATTAAGTATTATAGTAATTATAGTAGTAAGTAGTTTTTACCCGCGGCTTGGCCCGCATGATATTTTGATTTTTGTGCTATCCCATGGGAACCCTTGATTTATCGGGGATAAGAAGTAGACTATGTCACTTTCCGTCTTTCAAACCCGAGGCCCTACCTTACAACCCTTAAAAAAGGAGATGGAAAAAAAAATAACGATTTGACGGTTGTTCGATTCCACAGTTGTTTTTTTTTTATATTTCTTAAAGTGCACTCTAGAATAGTTGGCAGATAGCAGAATTTTTCCTACTTACTTAACACTTATCGTTATATTATGGAACATTTACGCCATATCATTATAATTTATAGCCTACTAGTTTTTACCCGCGGCTTCGCCTGAATACGCAATATACCTATATATCATTATAATTTATAGCCTATGTGTTATTTTGATATATAAGCTATATTATTGCAAAGTTTCATCTCAATCCGTTCAGTAGTTTTTGCGTGAAAGAGTAACAAACATCCATCCATCCATCCTCACAAACTTTCACGTTTATAATATTACTAGGATGTGTCTGATATATAAGCTATATTATTGTAAAGTTTTATCTCAATCCGTTCAGTAGTTTTTGCGTGAAAGAGTAACAAACATCCATCCTCACAAACTTCCGTGTTTATAATATTAGTAGGAGTAGGATAGGATAAACATTTTTACTATGGGTATATCTGCCATCGAACATTAAAACGCTGGTCTTCGACTATGGATTGCCTGAAAGCGTCTTGAATTCAGCATCGTTTTTGTGCTACTTAAGTATTAGCTCCTTGAATCACGTTATAGTACAATACTAATAAGTAGATATAAACTCTTCATTTTACACAACAACCTACCCTAAAACAGTGAAAAAAATCAGCGACTTTTTTGGTGAAATCGATATCTTGCAGGTAACCATTAGACTGAAAGAAGAATTCATTAGTGGTTTTGTTCCGGAAGGGGTCGCCGTCGTAATCATTTATATTCTATAACTTATAATTTTAATTACAGTAATATTTTTCCATAGGTAAATAATGAACGCAGAGCCTTCAAATTCGTCCACAAGACCACCCAAGCAAGCTTAGATCGGTCCGTCACGAATCATCATGATCTGGCTGGATATTCCTTCCCGCCTCATAATAGTGAAGTGACCAGCCATATCGATTCCAATTACGGATGTGCCCGCTTTGGCAAGACCTCGTGCCTCGAGGAGATATTTTGATGAGCAGATAAATTAATTATAGAGCCGTATGAGCACTAATAAACCAGCAAACTAGCCTATCGCCTCACTCTACATGAAGACGGGGTAATGAACGATGTGGGAGCAAAGAACTTTAAACTGGGAAATAAATAAATCTACTTCAAAGAGCTAAAATTAAGGATATGCCTACTCACTTGCTCGTCTCAGACTAAACTCTAAACACTGCTAGTAACTTGCCCTTTCGTAATTTTTTACCAATCTGACCGCTCCCGAGTTGGAGCAATTACCACCTAAAGCCTACAGAATCCAATTGGTTCACAGGATGACATAATTAGAAAAAAACCTGACTCAATCCTTCTCAATTTTTCGAACATAAGTCTTTGATTGACTGCTCCATTTTTCGGTGTATTCCAAAATAAGTAAAAAAAATGCTAAAGCTGAGGATTTGATTTTTATTACGATATATTAGAGTAATATGTATATTAGATATATTAGATTCTTACAAAAAATTTATTATGTGATTGATTTTTACTGCTTTATTCAACTTGTCTTGATTCTCGGTGTAATTTAATTTTACACATTTTATGAAATTTCAAATTTGCGCTCATATAATTTTTTTTTTTTTTTTTTTTTTTTATTTCAAATAGGTTTGCGTTTGACTACACACTGCCTGATGTAAAGCAGATATGCGGTCTAGGATGTAGCACGCTTACCTAGAAGATACCTATTTACTCGAGATTTGAAGACACCTACATTGTACTTTAACGGAAAGACAGACTTAGGCAAAGCGTTCCACATTCTGGCAGTTCGTATGAGGAATGTGGACTCAAAACGCTTTGTTCTAACGCGTGGGATGTCCACCATAAAAGGGTGGCGCTTTGGTCGCGTCTGTCTAGCCGTACGATAGAAGAAAGGGGCAGGTGGGACTAGATCGTGCAACTCCTGGGCGCACTCACCGAAGTGTATCCGATAGTAGGCAAATTAAAGTTGAATAATTGGCTGTTCGTTAATAAATGTGATTTATTATCATTTGACAGATATAATTTAAATGTAGCGCCTAGATATGGCGCAGCAGCTCCACAAAATAATACATATCACTCCATAATAAATTTAAATGATGTGATAACTCGATCTTTAGCTTATTAAAAGATTTTACGTTCATAAATTGTAATAAACAAATTAGGCGCCCGACGCCCGAGGCGGCCATCTCTATAATTATCGAAATTATTCGAAATATACATGAACGAATTCCATTATGGGTCTTCCACACTGACGGCACACCTGCAATGTAAGATCGTTTGTACACAAAATGACGCAAGTGACGAATTACCGATGCAAATAGCGTTTTCTTTTTTTTTCTTTGGTAATTGAGTGTGGTTTAGTCTCAATTCGAAACCTCAAAGCATAATAAGTATAAATTGGAATAAGTACCTAATAGTACGGAAAAAATGCTATTGTTTGAACTACTGAAAAATAGGGCTATGGTTGAATATAGGTAACAGCCGAATTCATTTCCATTTGTTTCGTGTAACTATTCGTATAATTCATACCACATTGATGCCTTTTTAATCCATACAAAAAAAAATTATATGCACAAAGGTCGTAAAAGCTACTTTTATACATGTCCTGTGATTTTTTTATCTCGAATTACGAATACCCACTAAAGAAATACCTACTTTAGTCGCTTCATGTATAAACGGCTTTAATCAAGCAACTTTGTATGAAAATAATATAGTAAGGGATCCTATCAAAATTTATGTTCAAATTTGCCAAATTTAGAGTGACTTTTTTAAAGTGAGCTTCATGTAGCCGGAAAATATGCATAACAACAAAAAAGATACCGTAAAAATATTGGTAACGCTAGAATAAGGGTTCAGACTGACCAAGTGGGGATGGTATCAGTAGGTATAAGTGCAAAAGCATAGATAAAATATAATTATTTATTATTTTATTATAAACCTGAGTCGATAGGCACTGTCACTTAGAAAGCTCAACAAAGGTGTTGATACGAGTACATGAGTTGGTTCGCTGCATTAACGTGGACTTTGAGGATACACTAATTAGTATTATTTTGTAGGAATAAGCTATATGCAAGATTCTTTATCTGTATTAAATTGTGTAAATAATACATTTGTGGAAGAGCCTGGAGCCCACGACACAGGCCACCCTAGTGTGGGTTCCAGTGCACACCTACTGTTTAACTAAAAAAATATTCTCCATAATACTTAAATTGTAAAATAGGTGTAAGTTTTTAGAAATAAGTTATTTTGCATAATAAAGAATCATTATTATTATTAATTGCACGGTAGCCCTGATGATAAGAGTCTCGACTATTGTGCATAATATCGTCCAGTATTACTAAATTATACAGTGAGCGTACTCGCCACAAAGTTGGTAACCGCCTAACCGGTCTTAATAAACAGAGTTCCTTACACATCGTTTTACACGAAAATCTAAAACGCACTAAAACTTGTTTTTTTTTATTCCATATAGGTTTGCGTTTGACTACATACTACTTGATGATTGAGCATATATGCGGTAGCACGCTTACATAGAAGACACCTATTTACTCGTGATTTGAAGTTACCCACGTTGTACTTAAGCGGGAAGACAGACCCAGGCAAAGCGTTGTCTATGAAGTCGGTTCACGGACGATAATTTTACGAGATAACGTCAGAAGAAAACATTGTTGAATCAACTACTGAAACTAGCGTTCGCTTAGGAAGATCGTGCTTCTCTATGGCTTATTCCGCGCTCTCGCTTGCACGCTCGTCCCAAGCGAATCGTGACACTTTTTCGTGCGTGCAGCCGGCGTTCATCGATTTAAGCTCTAAACATACTATCGGACGCGGCTGACGACGACTGACAGCCGCGACTTAGCAATGTGCACAGTCTTAAGACATCCGGTGTGCCAGATCGCTCTCGGACGTCCGAACGCTCAAGGTCGTCCGAAGGTGACGTCCGCGACTTATGTCCGATAGTGTGCACGGCTCAGTGTACTTTCATAGTCTAGGTCGCGGCTGTCAGTCGCGTCCGTAAGCCGCGTCCGATGGTATGTTTCGAGCTTTATAAGACATTGTCATGTCAAAAAATTATAACAACGTTAACTCATAGATTACAAAATGTCGTCTTATGAAAAAGAAGCTTGCTGCAATTTCATTAAAAAAAATATTTCTTCAGACTTAACCCTTATTTTTTTTTCACTTGTTGTTAATTTACTAGTGTCAAGTATTTACACATATTTTAGTTGCGCCGTATATAGTCAATCAATCATGAGTAATTAACAGTAAAATTCCGGTAAAGTAAGTCACGGTCAAGAACAAGTCGATGAGTCATGTCCGAGTAAATTAGTGGAATTTTTTTATGCTTAAAGCTTCTGTCTAGGCTTTTGATTAAGAGTTTTGAAACAAAATGTTGTATTAGCAATTCTTTAAACTTCTCTTAATTTCCAGCGAACGAATAAATTAGTTACAGTTGAAATAAATAAAAATACTACAACCTACGACGAGATAAAAAAGAGGTCGAAGTCATTTTTTCCGTTCTCTAAAAACAATATCTAATATTTTTTTGTAAATGAAAACACGTTCTAAGCTGATATGAATACAATCTGATCGGCGCAGCGTGCATTAGCCCAAACATACGGAACCACACAGACATAATCTAGATGCTCTGACAGGTTGAGTCGTCACGTCGTATTATAAATTCAGCGCGGGCGCAGCCAGTTTTTCCGTTTCGGTCCATTATTATTACCTTCGACTTTTTAATGCGACGTCTAAAGCTAATCTGCAAACTTGTAAAGCTTATTAGCAAATATTTTTTGCATAAAAATGAGGTATTCGCGATTTTTATGCTGCTATGTGGTCGATCGCCATTTTAGGGTTGGGATCCAATCACGTTGCGAATCACGTATTGCGAGTTGCTTTCGTAAAACGCGATGTGTTGGCATTGCCATTTGCAGTGTTCTTTTCGTGTACTTAATTAGAAACTTAAGTCGCAACTCCTTCCTCGTATAAGTTGCTTAGGATTAGGATTTAGTATTTGAATAAATCCTTAAAATAATAAAAGCGGACACTACTCAACTCCATCCTGACGGCAACTCCAAATTTGACTTTTCGCTTGCTCTTCAGTCATTCCACGTTCGTCACAACAGTTTGCTGCTACCATAAATCAATGGCTATTAAGAAAATAAAACGTACCTTGTTTGTTTTATTTAGAAAGTAGAGACATGAGTACAAACTTACGTACTGTTTGCTTTATACTTAGTACCTTGTGCACATGTTTTACTACTAGTACTAGTAATTCACATGAGATTTTTGAGTCATATTTACTTAGTTAACCAATTACAGCGGTATTCTGAAACCAACTGCAACATTGAAACCATGCGAAACGGCCACAAATAAAAAAACATCGTGCACGTTTATAAAATTCTTATAAAATCTATGTAAAAGAAATCTAATAGAATAAAAAGAAACAGTTTTACAAAAAAAAATCTTTCGCTAGTTATATCGCCAATGCATATGCATTGGCGATATAACGTACATACATAATTATTATTTTACCTACGCTAGTGATGTTATAAAAGTTTTGATTCTTTTCATCCGACACCAGAGAGCGCCATCGATCCCAGTCAAGCGTCGTTTTCTTTTCAGTGCACTATAACAAAGATGCTGCACAAAGTCACCGCGGTGTCGTCGCTTCCTGTTCACACATCGTCTTTGTTTTAGGTATTTTTATTGATGGCTTACGGAATTGTAGACCGATTTCACACATGACACAGTATTCTGATACTGTTTAACTGTTGATTTTTGTAAAAACTAAATTACCAATTTTGATAAAATTTATACGGAACCAATTAAAAAAAAAAATATTTCAGGTAAAAAAATAATATCAAAATCGGACTACTCTGTAAAAATCTATGCGTATTCATATATAAAAAGAAAATACGCCTCGACATGAATACGTTCTCCGTTTCGTCGGTTAAAAAAGATACCATATCTGAACGGGCTGTTACCTTGTCTTCCTTTATTCCACTTATCCACGCAGTCATGTTCCAGTTGTGTAACGGGACCCCAAACTGGTAGGATGGACGAGTCGCGAAACAAGAGCAGATTCCTCCGTAATGAGGCTCGGAAGACGCGCGTGCGCAATTTCTTGGATGTTCGTATAAGTAGCTGCGGCGAGGGATCGCGGGCTAATTATAAGAGTTATTTTGCTCTTGGAGATTTAAGTTGATGATTAATGTGTAATGTAAAACTTGAGACAATAGTAACATGAGGGTCATTATTCTTTAACCGACTTCAAAAAGAGGTTCTCAATTTGACTGTATGTTTTTTGTATGTATGTTACGTGATTAGCTACTCCACCAATAATGAACCGATTTTGATAATTATTTTTTTGTTTAATCATATTTCAGAGGTAAGATTTTATTGAAATCGGCTGAGACGTTTTTGAAAAATTAACAATAATGTAAAAATTACTACATCGATGATACATTGGTCCGTCCAAACAATTCGAATCCTGTACACGGTTGAAATCATATAATAGTGTATGACATATATACTCGTATAATAATAAAATGAATACTTAGGTTGATAATAATAAATTAATATTTGGGTATATATATATATTAATAATTGACGGTTGGGTCAAGGGCCAAATTCAAAAGGCAGTGATCCTGGACACGGCGCGCATCGTCAGGAGGTTCCTCAGCCTGTAGCCCCCACCACCGGCAGCTTGAGCCCCGCCCCGCTGCCGGCGGTAACCTAGGTTAAGTTTTTGTTATGTTTTTATGTATAACTTTACCAGAATATTGTAAAAATTTAATTTAAGATGTTTAATAAATACCTGTATAGATGAAAAATAACTATAATAAATGTCATTTAAAATTTCACCACAATAGCCTTTTATTTCAACTCTTTTTATATGCTATAGTTTGTCTACAACGCTACACTGCTGTTTTTATATTTCAACATTGTAGAAGGGGCCTCACAATGTTGGCTCCATTGAGCCTAGTAAAGGACCAGGCCTAGCCTGTGAATTCAATTGAATAAAGAACTATAATAACAAAATTGAACAAGAAATCTGTCGTTTACATTTAAAGCCGTTTTAGCAAGTAAGATAAAAAAACTACACCTACTATCATTTATCCCATTGAAAATTTAATGAATCTTCCTTTAAATCAGGTTTCAAACTACATTTCGATATCAGTTTCATTATTATAAAAAGCTCTGTTACTTGGCAATAAAACTATCTAAAGGAGAACTTTTCACACCACTGGCTTTTCGGTGAAGGAAAACATCGTAAGGCAACCTGTATATGTCTTTAGAAGAAATTCGATGGCGTATGTGAATCCACCAACCCGCACTGGGCCAGCGTGGTGGATATGGCCCAATCACCCTTCGTGGGTAAAGGAGAATAACTTGTAAAACAACCTGTAATTAGGGCCGTCAACGCAACTATTGATTAAGCCGCAGTTAGGGAAGGGCATTGATAAACCTCAACACGATAAGAAATACCTCCATTATACAATACAAGCAATCAAAGCGCAATTATAAAATTAACTTCCCTATTAATTTGCAAATATATCGCTTCTAGTATCGAGCTACGATTTACAGTTTCCTTCGACATTCCTATGATTTATCTGTAAACACAACGTTGGAATCCAATGTAAACAAAATTACTTTAACATCGATCTCGGACTGAATAACACCCTTAAACCGCTCGAGGCTTCGCTCACGTATCGGAATAATAGACATATTGATAGACCGTGATAAACATAAATACCGACCAATTTAGCAGGACCTCTTTGGCCAGATTCTGATCTCAAATTACAGTGATGTGGTAGGGTTCTTGGTATCGTGGCCGGTCCAGTTGCCCACGGCTTGTTTTCACTCTCAATGACATCCCGCTATTTTCTATGGTGATACAGTTTTTCATTTGGTCATCGGTACGTGCCTGGTTTCACTGATCTGTCGTCAGCGAATCTCATAAATGGCTTGTCTTACACCCACACGCAAAGCAAAAATTGACGTATTAATTTGTCGCAAAAAAATAATTGGATTTGTTCGTTTTTGTACGTTGACACTGCAGTAATTTTACTGTAGATTTAGTTTTTTTTTAGGGTTCCGTACCTCAAACGGAAAAAACGGAACCCTTATAGGATCACTTTGTTGTCCGTCTGTCCGTCTGTCCGTCCGTCTGTGTGTATGTCAAGACTCTTTATCTCGAGAATGCGTAAAGATATCGAGTTGAAATTTAAACCATATACGTATATCTATGATATCTTGCAGTCGTGTAAAAGAAAAATTTCTCGGTTACCATATAAAAAAGTTAGAGCCGTTTATGTCGGAAAAAACCGGACACTCACAAAAATCAAAACCTACAGGGTACTTCCCGTTGACGTAGAACACATATAAGAATAGATCTGAAAATTGTACGCTTTTATGTAAATTACAAAAAATAGGGCCTTAAAATTCACAAAATATGGGTTCAAAATTCAAAGTGAGTAAATCATATCATGTAAGGTATCATATAAAAACAAACTTTTTTGTCGATAGTTATAGTATAGAGATTTAAACAACTTACTTCCCAATTTTCTCGATTTGTACGGAACCCTCGGTGTGCGAGCCTGACTCGCACTTGTCCGGTTTTTTTTGTTTTTGTGATGGTCTTAATAGCGTTTTAATGTGCAGCGTTTTCTTTACGTAAAATATTTCATGGGTAATTTAATTCAATTTAAATAGTTTTAATGTAAAAGTTAGTCCATGCTAGACCGAGTTTCGGTACTTAACTCAACTTTCTCGTCACGAGATGAGTGCGTAAGTTTTACTGCGACAAAAAACTTGTTAGCGCAACAAAATAAAACAAGATCAAATTGCGTACTCTTACTGATCTTACAAAGTAAACGCTACATCATTTTACTTAGAAACCAGCAAACAAGCATTCTCCGTTTAAAATGGATCTGTTAGATATTTTTGTACTAGATAAATTATTTGATTTTTATTAATAATTGTAAGAACAGCCAGTAAATTACAGAATTTGATATTAATTGATACTTTTTATTGCCTATCAATATTCATAATAGGTAATTATATGTCGTTACAATGTCATAAGTACAGTGTGCTACAATTACACATATCTTTCATACCACCCAGATCATAAAACTGCGTTCTTGAAAAAAATCTTCTCATGTAGGTACTACTTTGCTCCATGATCTGGATTGCGCATTCCTATAGACATTCTACTATGAATTCTTGAATCAAAACCAGTCATAAATAATTATAACTTTAGGTTAAGCTACAAAACTCCCCGCTGTGTGAATTCTTTCTTAGGCGGAGGTCACACCTGGCTCTGAATCATATTGCCCAAATATGTACTCGAAACTTTGACCTTACCTTTGGTACCTATCTACTATCTACTGCAACGAAAAAGCTGTTAACTTTATAAATTAATGAATTTATAAAGTTATTCATATTCATTTATTTCTTGCAAAATAGGTAACAATTTTATTGTGATCTTAAATAACTTATAATAAGTACATACTCTATTTTCGCAGTCAGCGTGCAAGAATGTTGTTGTTTTTTAGGAGAGAACTACTTGCATTATCATAATTAAATTATACATACCTACACCATTACACAATTACCTAGCTAACAAAATATTGACATTTCGAAAATTAAAAGACTAATAAACAATTAAACCAATTAATTAACAAGCATAAAATGAAACAATTGTCAAGTTAAAAACATACAATGAGTGAAGTTATGTCAAAGTTGTCAATAGACGTCACAGACTAAAAAATATATCAGTTACATTTGTCATGATGTCAATTAAAATGTCAATGTAAATGTAAATGTCAATGTCAAAAAAAAATATAAAAAAATATTTATATACAATTTTGTTTCAAGTCAGGATTTATTATAAGATTTATAATTTATAACAATAATCGATGATATAAATTTTGCGATTTTATATCTTTATCAATTAAGAAATCGTCTATACTATAATATGCTTTATCAACTAGTAGTGTAGATAAGGCTGTTTTAAATAGGTTAATATCATCCTCAACTCTTATAAGTTAAGTTAACTTAACTATAATTAACATCCTAAGCGTAAACAAAGATGTGACGATGTTAGTTCAACTGTCGACGATAACAATCACGTAGTAAGGTAAAACGTGTACCTGTTCAGAATCAAAATCAATTTTATTGTTTACTAGCGACCCGTCCCGGCTTCGCACAGGTGTATCATACACATAAACCTTCCTCTTGAATCACTCTATATATTAAAAAAAACGCATCAAAATTCGTTGCGTAGTTTTAAAGATATAAGCATACATGGGGACGGACAGCGGGAAGCGACTTTGTTTTATACTATGTAGTGAAGTCTGGTCGGTACATAAAGGTGTTACAATATTCAAGAACGTCTAGCCTCTCTAAAACGGGACATTAGTAACCTCTTCGAGCGTACAATATTTACCTACATTTTCTTTATATGTCCTTCCGTAGACAAAATTTCATTAAATACCTATTTGTACCATACGACCAGCGACGTACCAGGAGCGCAGCAAGGAAGTCCACCGACTCAGTATAGGTAGACTGAGACCCCAGGAACGCGCCGGATGCAGACCACTTTCGACTGGTCTTATTGAAAATCCATAGAGAAGGCCTATGTTGGATGTCTTACGGCTAGTGATGAATGAAGTACCTAGATCATATAATACATCCAAAAAATTAAAGCTAGCAGTTCTCCTTACAGTAGATCTCGCGACACATCTCTTAGACTGAATCCTCATAAACCTCTTTTCGATTCGTTTTTAACCGATTTGGTTCAAACTCGGCAATCTTGTTTAAATTTAAATACTAAATAATCTTGCTAAATATTATCGAAATCGGCTAATGCGGCGCGTCAGCAAATTTCTCCCTTTTTAGAGGGATTTTTCGGCGATTTGCGACGACGGAAAGTTCAAATCCTTGTTTTGAATACTTAAGCCTAACCTAACTTTTTTTTCCCTAACCTAACCTAACCATAGCCAAACCATGATACAGTTACTAGTTTTGTTTGTGATTTAATTTGGTTTGTTGAATTCGGAACTCTTCTTAACTTGTATGCCTACGACAGAGCGGAAATACACTAAATATTTTTTCAAAACAAGGATTTGAAGATGAACTTCCGCAAATTTACGCCTGATTCAATAAACTATCTTAAGATAAAAAATTCTGTTGATACATATATTAAACCTGTGCACCAAGTTTCGTCGAAAAATGCGACCTGTAGAGAAAATCAACATCTGGACAGACGAAAGTAAAATCGCCGTGTTAAAACGGAGATCATCATTTTGCTCGATCAAAAATACCTATACTGTATTTTAGCTGATTGTTATTTCACATTATTTCTCAAGCCTATAATGTTGTGTAGTCCCAGCTTTGGAGCATCGAGTGTCGAATACCGATGTAAATTCCGACATAGCCGCGATACCGCGAGCTAGTGCCAGACGGAAGAAAGGTAGACAGGCCGAGTAATTAATGTTTAATGGATAACCTTTGGAGGAAGTGTGCAGAACGCAGTCACTTTGGAATACCAGAACGTGGATACACCAAATTGTATACTATACAATGTACCTTTACATTGTATTAGAACTAACGGTGCAAATTCAGGAAAAGACCAAGAATTTAAAAAAAAAAAACTTTTTCAACGGGAAACAGGAACAAATCAGGAGCAACATTTTTGTTGTACCACTTTTAGATTAGATTGTAGTCGTTAAAATTAGTTAGGCTAAAAAACTATCAACTTCTACCTGTTAAGTTTGGCTACTTTGATTTTGTTCATTCTACCTCTTGTGTACATACTTACATACTTTAATTTATTTTTAAAAATTTCTAAAATTTCAATTCGCTTACTTTTTACTTAAAAATCTCGGCCCTGTTATCTATAAGCTTTTTGAAACTCATAATATTATATTGATTTTCCTGACATATACCCCAAACTTCGATTTAAAGAAAAGTATCGTCCAAGAACCAGCATACGTCCACAGGAGAAATTCGATGGTGTTTGTGAATCCACAAAACTGCTCTAGGCCAGCTTTGTGAATATTGCCCAATCGTCCTGTTTAGGTAGGCCTATATTCAGTAGTTGGGTGGTAAAGGGCTGGTACGGTACAGTCTACAGAATCTGTAATACAGAATAGAATGTTACATTCAAACGCTGATAATTTTAAATAGATACGTAATCTCAGTGTGGGGCAAATATGCATGTTAGGTGTAATTTCACGCAGGGCCTGCAAGCTGCGGCTTTTGGAGAGCCATCCGCGACCGCAGTTCCTATTCTGCACAGATTCTATCAGCCACGAACTATCGTATGTAACGTGAAAGCAGTTAACCAAATACATCCATCAGCCGTAGGACGGCCACTGCTGGACATAGGCCTCCCCAACATATTTCTAAAAACCAATTCATTAAAGTGTGTGCGCGTGCGCCAGTCAACGGGAACGCGCGTATTCCCTGACGAAGGAGTACTAATTACTCTGAAACCGGTCGGATTCCCAGCGGCCTGGCCGCGATATTATACGTGAGTAAAAACCGGTGTTTTCTTTAATATATTTCTAAAAAGGCCGGTTAAAAATGGCCTGCATCCAGCGTGTCTTCACCATCTTAATTAATAACGTCAGTAAACTGTGGCCAAATCCGTACCAAAAGGTGTGACATTTATTTGCCATACCTGTTTTGAAATACCAATATACTTATTTAAAGCTTCCTTTGATCCATCCCTCTCATCATTTATCATCATTTTGCAAAAAATTGCATGACCGACTACACCCGTGTACAGAATCATTACATAGTATAAAATAAAGTAGCTTTCCACTGTATGTCTACTATGAACAAAGTTATGCGTGGTTATACATATATATATATACGCGTCGAATTGTATACCTCCTCCGGTGTTCGTCGGTCAAAAATACTTACTTATAATAAATAGGTTATAGTTTAGAAATATTACGGCTATACCACAAACCGTATCAAATCAATAATAAATAAGTAATCGCTCTACTTTCGATCGCCACCAAAATACGCTCTTTTGAACTTAGGTACTTATTCCAACAAATCTGTATATCCTTACTCTGAATTTCTGCTATCGAAGAAGCAAAGGAAGTTTAATCATGTTATTACATCGTAATTGTTATGTCAAACCTACATAGTATACTGATTTGAAATATACTGTCACATTTACTGAATGAACTATTCTATTCTGTGCTGGGAAAGCAATTTGCCACCGATGCCAGTTGCCGAACTGCGTATAATGCATTACAATTGATTCATTTTGTAACAAACACTTATGTAAGATTAATTGGATACGATCTGGCAAAAATCGATTATAAAGCAATGTTACAATAACGTGAAATCTTTTTTTTTCTGAATAACGTTGCAACACTGTCAGCCTACATCAGGTTCTCTTATTACAGAGCTGATATAGATTTTTTTAATTTAGAATTGTACTTAGTTTTTTTTTGAAGTGAAACTTCTAATGCGACTTCCAACAAGGTTGCGTTAAACGCTTAACGCTACCATGGAGGGGGTATGTTGCGTTGCTCTTTTCATTTCCACATTACGAAGTTTTACTTCTTCCGCATGGAGGGACTTCACGCACTATTTTTTTTTTGCAACGGAGCATTTGAATTTGGAAAACATTTAAGTAATATCGATTTCATTGCAAAATTTTCTTACACAAAGGTAATGAATGACATCACACTAAAAAAGAGCAGCGCTTTTATTATTTAAGCATAATTACTAATTATTATTTTCGAATAATTTATCCAACACGCAATATAACCTAACCTTAGAGTTAAACAAGATACGGTTGGAATGTTGATGATCTTGATATGAAACGACATTTTTTACTAAATCGGTATCATACATTGTCATCGAGATTTTTTTTAAATTACACACATGCTTTAAATTTCGCCTGGCTTATTGCTGGTAAAAAGATCAATAATTTTAAGCCTTTTGTATCTATTCACATAGGTTGTAATATCTGATGTGGATAGTAAAGAGTTTATCTATACAATGTATTTGTCTACCGGTGTCGGAGCCTTAAGCGGTGACATCTATGGCAAATTTTGAACAACTTTTACTACGAGACCAACTCTGTAAACGTAAAATAAAATTGCTGTTCCATACGATTTTTTACAGACTTTCGACAAAAAGTATGGAATAGCTGTTTTTTTTTTACGTTTTCAGAGTTGATCCCACAGTAAAAGTTATTCAAAAGTTGCCATATATGTTACCGCTTAAGGCTCCGACACCTAGACAAACACATTGTATATCTATTTGAGTAACCACAAACAAAAGGAAAGAAGGTCGAAGGTCACTATTCTAATCTAAAACAATAGCGTTCCAGTCCAAAGATTAAACTATCACATAAGAGAGGCTCAGGCCCACCGCGGAAACCTAAAACCGCACGATACCATGTAAAACGCTATTGAATAAAACATTGTAACACTCCAGAATGAATTTCCTAAAGAGCTTACCGTAACCGAACTCGATGCATAGCTAATACTCCCGCTACAAAGACACGAACATACGTCATATTTATCATATATTTTATCATATTTATGTATTATTCATGTGACGAGTTGCGATTTTGATGTCGCAACGAAACGCCGAGCGTGTTTTTGCTGGCTCCATAGATTTATATCCGAGCAATAAATGTATCATAAATGTGGATTGGATCGGTGTGTGTTCTGTGTAGAACTGGTTGGGGGGTTTGTGGATGTTTCTGCGAGTGAATCTGTGGTAATTTTTTTAAACGAATCCAAGTACGAGGACATGTAAGTAACATCTGTACTGTCTTTTTTTTCAAGGCAAAATCTCGTTTTCTTTTCAGTATTTATCCGTAGTTGAGAATATTTTTCAGATAAAATATTTATGTCTTCAACTTCAAACAATTATTATTGACTAGTTTTTACCCGCGGCTTCGCCCGCATACGCAATATATCATTATAATTTATAGCCTATGTGTTGTTCTGATATATAAGCTATATTATGGCAAAGTTTCATCTCAATCCGTTCAGTAGTTTTTGCGTAAAAGAGTAACAAACATCCATACATCCATCCATCCATCCATTCATCCATCCATCCATCCTCACAAACTTTCACGTTTATAATATTAGTAGGATAAATACATCCATCCATCCATCCATCCAACCTCACAAACTTTCACGTTTATAATATTAGTAGGATTACTGTCACAACCACAGATCAGGGAACAAAATCTACAAGACCTCGAATATTTCTAAATATATTTTAAATTCGTACTGACACTACTGACGCAGGTATACCAGCGAGGTATCAACGCAACGTAATATTCTAGACACAGATAGTGTATCCTACCTGATATACCTACCTAGATATACATGATGTGTATCCAAAATATAAAAACATTATTTTTTAGAGTACAATCTAAAACAGTTATATCCATTTTTTAGATATTAGGACATTTTACACACGGTCTCTGACCCCAAACTAAGCAAAGCTTGTGATATGATTGCGAGAGACTGAAACAGTACTCAAACATATTTTAAATAGATAATAACATCCAGACACAAAGAAAACACCTTGTTCATCTCATAATATAGTAGATAGAGAAAACAAGGTTAGTTTTCTCAGTCTATGCACAAGGGTCACTATAAACCACTGAGCCAACGAGGCTGTCAGATTATTTACAAATACCAAATCCAAGACGGAATTACAAGTCTAAATAACATTTACTTAATTTATTTTTCGAGCGTGCATCTCGTTGGTGATAATATGTTTCGTGAAGATGGCCACTTAGTTTGAGGGTGAAAAAATAATGGTCGCGCCGATCGCATGATTGAGATAGCTCGATATGGGTGATGAGAAGCAACTCTGATGTTAGCCATCTGACATACCTGACTTTTAAGATCCTAAAAGCCTTAACAGACCTTTCAAATGAAAATGAAATTAAACTTCACGGTCTGATAAATGAAAGAAAAATACTAAGTGTCAGTTTTTTCGTTTTTCTATTAGACTGAAAACGAGAGAAAAGACAAAAAATTAAATTGATTTTGGAATAGTATTTTTAGACTGAGAAACGAGGGAAAATATATAACTATGTATTTGAAAGAGTGGCATGCACACCACAGATCACTTTAGTTTGGGATCCAAACAATGATAAAATGTTGGACGACGTTACGAGTATTTGCAAATCAAAGTCACGATTTTTTCTATTATTGAAAATGAAAATGAAAATGAAAAATATTTTATTAACACAACCATAGAAAAAAATTACACACACGCTACATTTAATAAAAACATTATTACCTATGCTTATGACAGTTTAATACAAACAAAACGTAGTACCGAGATTCCGCACTAGGCTAGGCCTGTGTCGCGGAAATCTAATACGATTTTCAAGTGATTTGGAACCTCAATATGTTGACATTTTTTCTTAGTGTTTAAATTTCTGCTAATAAATACAAAGTACGGAATCTTAGATATATTTTGAAAATAAAAATAAAAAAAAATATAAATCGTACATATGAGTAATAAATTAAATATATACATAATGATACTTTTAAATAAATAAAATATATGAATACATTACATCTCATAATTATAGAATAGAATATTATTTCTTAACTACCTATGTCATAATTTTTAACAAATTCTCAGTCTCAGTATAACTCATTTCAGACAGAAATTTATGAATAGCTTTTTTAGCTTCATACAGAGTTTTTTCTTTTAAATTACAGTGTTTGTTTACGACATTATAGATATGAGTTCTAACAAAGTCTCCGAAACGGCGGGCGAAACTAGAATTATAACATTGTTTATTATTTTATAACATTGTGTATAATATTTTTCTTCTCAAGTAAATAAATATTTTTTTTATTATTTGCCTTGCATTGTCTCACGCTTCGTTCGCATTGAGTATTTTCTGCGAATGATTAATGATTTGCGTATCATGTAATATTTTTTTTATTTATATTTTCACCTATGATGAATTTTTGATGGAATACCCTTTGTTTGTGAGTTCTTTTTAAAATAACTAATAGCATTTTTCTATGTTGCTTAGCATTTTATGGAAACCAGTAACTGTATAGGAGAACATAACACAGTATTAATATCTTCAATGCGAACTCTTTCAAATACATAAGACAGTTTTAAAGCACTACCTGTATACCTGTAGTTTTATTTTTTTGTAAAGCTTCACCATTTTCCTTCCCTAATACTTTTTCTTTCTACATATTCAGTTCTGCTCTCTCTGGCCGCCCTTTGTTAAGATATTTTATATTAATTAACAAGTTATCGTACTTAAAGCGTTAATAAACATTTATTCATGTCTTTATCACGCATCCCCACGTCTTGATCTTCATCAAAAGTCATTGCTCCAGGCGCCCTCATCAGAATATTACCTACTGTACTAATGGCAGATTACATAAATACAGCACCCAAGCGTCGTGCCATCAAGACGGCCGGTGACAAGCTCACTGAAGGTTTTGGAAAGAATCCTTTGGAATCCTTGAATTGTCTTTTCTACTACTTTCTGTCTTGAGGTGTTCGCTTTGCTTCATTATTACATTATAAATTATATTTAATTATATTTCGAAATTTGAAAATTATCTTCTGTGCTTTTCTTTATATTGAACCTCTCTTAGCCAAAACCTTTTACAATAATCAATCACATTAAAGAATACTTGGACCATATCTATATCACCTATCCCTGCGTCTCGAACTCTATCAAAAGCCATTGCTCCATGTCAAGCGCCCTCATTTGACTATTACTATACTAATGTATGTACTGTATTAATGGCTGATTACACAAACACCGCGCCCAAGCTTTGTGCCATCAAGATGGCCGGTGACAAGCTCACAGAAGTGGTCAGGTATGGTATTGGAATTATTAAAGATATTAAATAAGTCACTAATAACTGTAACTGTATCGCCCATCTCTACGTCTCGATCTCCACCGAAAGTCATTGCTCCATGTCAGGCGCCCTCTTTTAAATATTACTGTACTAATGGCAGATTACATAAACACAGCGCCCAAGCATCGTGCCATCAAGATGGCCGGTGACAAGCTCACTTAAGGCTTTGAAATTAATCCTTTGGAATCCGTGAATTGTCTTTTCCAATACTTTCTGTCTTGTGTGTTAACTTTGCTTCAATATTTCATTATAATTAAAATAAAAACGTTTCTTAAAATATTGATAACTGTATCTGTATACATAATCCCTTAAAATTCGAAAATGATCTTCTGTGCTTTTCTTTATGAACCTCTCCTAATCAAAACCTTTTACAATAATTAAACATATCAAAGAATACGTGGACCATACCTCTATCACCTATCCCTGCGTCTCGATATTTATCGAAAGCCATTGCTCCATGTCTGAATATTACTAATGTGTGTACTGTACTGTATTGTACTAATGGCTGATCATACAAACACCGCGCTCAAGCTTTGTGCCATCAAGATGGCCGGTGACAAGTTCACAGAAGCCATTGGAAAGAATCTCTTAAATATCTTTTACGTTTGTCCTTATCGTGACCCTCTCCTTACGAAGATATTTTGGAATAATTAAAGATATTAAAACAGTGACTGTACTAACAGTATCTGTATCGCCCATCCCTACGTCTCGATCTTCATCGAAAGTCATTGCTCCATGTCAGGCGCCCTCATCAGAATATTACTGTACTAATGGCAGATTACATAAACACAGCGCCCAAGCGTCGTGCCATCAAGATGGCCGGTGACAAGCTCACAGAAGCCTCTGGAAAACGAGCACGCGGCCCATGTCACGCCGGCACACACATCTCTTAATTTTAACCTTATCGCACACGACTATCTCATGTAATTGTCTAAACTAATTCCCTTTCATACAGTGGAGCTGCCTGATGGTGGCACTAATTGAAATAAAGCTTTTTTTGTTTGAAGTTTCTGACTTCTTTTTATGGAGTACAGCCAAAGTTGACGCTTTTTGAAGAACAAGTCACTCTTTATGACAATTTTTGAAGTGCTTTGATCTAATAATAATCGTATATCTTGCATAAATAAATAAATAAAATAGACAGTAGTTAGGTACTTTTGAGAAAAGTCCGATGTCACTCGTAAACGTAATGACACAATTTATGAAGTTGTATATCGACATACTGAACTAATTAAAGAATCTAGGAATGGTACTAGATACTAGTAAAAATGTCATCAACAAGAAGTATCATTAAGCTAATCACAATAAAACTCAATAGGCCCAATTCTTATAGAGGCGGGTTTACGATCGTAATCCAAAACCGACACAGAATTAGCTTAGGCGGACAGCCTAAATTACTTGATTATTATTCGTTTATACGTTTGTCATGGGATTTAATGGAGCGCTCGATTGCTTGATAAGCCCAACCTACATAGATTGGTCATCGAGAACAAAAACTAGAGCCGTGTCGGTTCCATGATGATCGCGGCGACAAGTCACGTGGCCTAGTGATTACACGCACGTCGGTGGCTCGTGACCGGGGTACGGCTGGTAGGCGCATATTTATGCATCCAAACACAGCATCAATCATTCTAATGAGCCGACAGACGGTCGGTAGGCCGTCGCAGGCGTAGCCGCCGGCGCTGGCGCAGCGCTCGATAGTGATGCCCCGCATCAACCAATGATTTATCGACCCAAACGCTACGCTCTATCGATACCTCATAAATCTTTATCACATCCGTAGAAAGCGATACTTACTATTCACTATGAATTGAAAATTTAATCAGACCTTAATTACGGTCGATAGAAACTATCTAGACCTTCGATTGCACGTTTCTGCATCCCTAGGCTCGTATGTCACCATGACCTGACTTTCTAATCGAATCATGTAAACATATAAGATTTGTATCAGAGATGCCAAGATGCGGGTCTTGTTAAACCACTGTCTTGGAGACTATTTGCATAATTGGAGTAATGCATTTAATAGTTGAAGCTATTAGAATTCAAATAAGCTGCGTTTAAGAAACTTTATTAAATGCAAGCAAAGGGAGTGGCTCGAGGCTGCTATTTATCGATACTGTATGAAATATCGATATCGATGGTTATGGTAGAGAAATATGCTCTATAAAACACAGCAGCGGTATTCCACTAACAAGTTTAGCAATGAAGGAAAGAAAGCTGCCCGAAGCGTCCGGCGCTATTCACAAATTGGCACGAGCTAGGCACGCGTTGCAGTCTCGCTACAAAGCGACTCATATCACACAATAGCACAAACAAAAACCTACTCAAATAAACGAGACTAAAGAACAAAACAGTTTGGCGAAAGATATGGAAATAAAATCAAGCCACAAAGAAGATGAGTTACAAAGATTGAATGGCATAGTGCAGTGATATCGCTGAGCCATTAGTAGGAACAAAGACGATCGAAAGCCTTCAATTGCGAGAAATATGTTTTCTTCTCGAATAAAAAATATTTAAGTATCGATTTCAGTTTTAAAAATCGCTGCACTATCACTAGCATCATATTGATACCTGAATTTATGAAATACACAATGAACTAATGAATGTATATCGAGTGTATATATTTCTGATTTGCCGATGGCTGCATTATTATAATTATGATTAGAATAGTTTTCATTTTATCTCAATTTATGAACCTCACAATGAACTAATTCTTCGAATGTTGTTTTTAAACTTTCGCGATTTGAACACATTGTTATTTTATACTACGGGACTAATCGCGCACTAAAATTACGAGATAAATAAATACCTCCTCATCCCGACGTTTCGGCCGAGTTGTGAGCCCGTGTCACTCGTGAGTCTACCCGTGACCACGGTCGATGCAACTCGGCCGAAACGTCGGGATGAGGAAGTATTTATTTATCTCGTAATTTTAGTGCGCGATTAGTCCCGTAGTATAAAATAACAATAATTCTTCGAAGTCCATGTTGTAATTAGAATTCAAAATTATGAACAAGCAATTTTCGTATCAACAAGCGCTTCTAATTTCTTCTAGAAAACGATCCTCATTTTTCTACCATAATTAAACCCTTTAAGAAAACGAGGAGAGTAATTAAATGTATCAAATAAATAAGCAGCTAATTAAGTTTCATAGCCGCTTATAAAACCAGTGTAGAGAAAGATGAGGGCAGTATATGATGTTCATAAAACTCAATTGATATGACCCGTTATTTAATTGGCCTACGCAAATTATCCGTATTAATCAATAAATAGGTAAATTTAGTAAAAATGATTTATTGCCGTTGGATATAAATCGTATTTTTTATTAGGAATGTAGAGGTTAAAATATAATTAAGTGAATAAATGTTTTGGTTTGGGCTGTATGCGCATCTGTTTAAACTGAGCATTTTCAAATCAAAGGCCTCTTAACATTTTCTTTTTCTTTATCTAAACTTTGAAGTCCATTATCATATCATCGCTAACTCTCATTAACGTAGTCAAGTTTTAGTTTCGGAATCAAGCTTCATGTCTAAAAGTACTGAGCGAGCGGAACGAGCACGAAAAATTTCAAGTTGTGTGGTTTTGTAGCTCAACTCAGCAACGCCTTAGTATATTTCTACAGGTGCAGTCAAGTTGAAAGCTGGGGCTTAAGCTTCGATACTGATACATGGGATAGTTTAATAGACTAGCATAAGCTAAGTACACACTCGCGAGTGAGGTAGTGAGCGAGCAGGCTAAGTGTTTTATAACTACCGTTTGCGAGATGGTATTTATTGTGTACTCATCGCTCTGGTTTCATAATATTTTAGACACGTGCTCGGTGTCGGCCATCAATCAATCTGCTATAAAATTTCACTTCTCGAGCCGTTTATTAATGTTAGGGCTGTTACTTTTACTAAATATAATACTTACATAGAAAAGATAAATAAATATTTTGAGACATCTTACACACGGCCTCTGACCCCAAACTAAGCAAAGCATGTGATATGGCTGCCAGAGACTGATATACTACATAATACTTTTTTTAAATACTTACTTTTATAGATAGTAACTAAATAACACCCAGGCACAGAGCAAACACTTATGTTCATAACATAAATATTTGCCCAGGGTGGGGATCGAACCCACGCCTCTTTGATCCAGAAGTTACGGTCACTAGCCACTGAGCCACCGAGGCAGAAAAAAGGAACAATATTAAGAGTAATATAATATAATCATGAATCAAACATCTTGACGGCTGTGATGTTAGCTACAAGCTGCGAATTACCCAATCGCGGAGCTATTAAGTGAGCTTCAATGAAGATTGGGTTATCCGAAACTCGTTGCTGCTATCCTACTAATATTATAAACGCGAAAGTTTGTGAGTATGTATGAATGTTTGTTACTCATTCACGCACAAACGGCTGAACCGATTTTAGTGAAATTTGGTGTGAAGGTAGCTGGCTACTTTTTATCTCGGGCTAACGCGGGTAACACAGCGGGGCGCAGCTAGTAGTCTTAATATTTTATTTATAAAGAGGATTTTTTTGTTATATTAGTAGTTATTTATTATAATTTATTTATCAAATAAAATATAAATGAACGTTTTCAAAAATATCTGTAATTTTATTTGGTATTTTAATTTTTTAGTATTTTAGTAATTGCTTATTTAGACCATGAGGTGCGTTTAAGTGTAGCTGGGTACGGGTTGTAATGTACTAAATTTGAAATAATATTTGTTGAAATCAAGCCGGACTTCAATAAGTACGTACTAAAAACGCATACTCAATTTTAACAAACCTAAGAAACTATAGGTTGCATGGTAAAACGATGGGTGCAATTCCAAAAATACCCATAACTGACTATTGAAATCTTTTGATAAACTTTCTTATTGCTTCAATGACAGGTAAGTTATTAAGTAGCCCTTAACTTATCAGCAATTTAAGTACACGTGAGAATATATGACTAATGAATCTTAATCAAAGCATTAGTCAAAATTGCATTTCAAAGCGAGTGCAACTGTCAAAGAACGGTATTGTCCCAAGTAAATAGGTAAGCATGTAACACCCTAGACCGCATATCTGTTTAACATCAGACACCGTGTAATCAAACGTAAACCTATACGAAACAAAAATAAAGGTATTAATTAAATTTAAAAAATGCCGTGAATTGATAATTTCACATAGTTTTCTTGACTTAGCACATAACGTCACTTAAAAGACGATATAGGATCATGCACAAGTTTACAATTACCCGAGCCTCAGTAGAGCTTAGATGTAAACCACCTCCTGTCATTGTTTAAGGACAAGGCTTCAAAGCATGGATCGACATCAAAATAGCACAGTCGTCTACTCATCTCTTACGACATGGGTTAAAAAGTAAACGACTACGACGCTAAAAATAAACTAAAAGCCTTAATACTCCGATTTTCTGTAACACTTAACTAGCGACATAAAAAGGTGTCATTAGTCCCATCACCTGACTAAATAATCGGTTTTGGTTTACTAATACTAGGCCTATAGAGCGTACGAGACCTAATTATCATCCACCGAACTTGGAAGAATCCAGAAAGACTCTCTAGCTGCATTTAAATTAAATCTTCTGTGTCCAAATTGACATCGTTGAAAGCCCAAAAAAGATCCATTAGATCCATGCATCATCTAAGAAAAACTGACAGTTGTAAGCCCTACTTCATAAAACACAAAATTTTATCAATACCATGTTTATATATTTACGAAACTGCAATGTTTGTTAGAACTAATCCCGATTTCTTCAAATAATGGGCTGATGTAAATAATCGTACGAGGCGAGACAAAACAAGACGTTGTATACCTCGTGTCAGAACTACTCTAATGGTCAAAAGTGACTTCTGTATGGCTCCAATTATATATAACAAAATACCTCGTGTAATTAGGGAATCAAATAATTACATATTTAAAAACAATTTAAAAAAATACTGTTGGACAAGTGTTATTATCGTATTGCTGACTTTTTAGATGACAAAAAAATTCTTACTAATATTTGACATTACTTTTGGCATAATTAATTAAATTACTTTGACATTATTAATTACTAATTGTGCGACATAATTTTAATACTTGACAATATATTTCAAATCTTGACATTATTTTGATACTTGACCTTACCTATTTTAATTTTCGTTGACATCTTATAATTCAGTAATATCTACTCATAAAATTTTGATTATTTTTATTTATTAATTTGTGAAATTTTCTTTTTTCTTGTTAAATTTAAATTTATATAATTATAACGGCATTTGTACGCCACAATAGGCAAAAACATGCGCTCTCAACATCTACATGTATCAAGACCTATATACATACGACTTTGTTGTTGTTACACTGTTACCATGATTTTACAGATAAATGATCTTGAATCTTGAATCGTCAGTATCCTTTACTTTTGCAGCACGTTTTATATCACGCTTTGAAAGACAGAGACAAGCCAATTGTGAGCAGTACACACTAGTCTTTTTCAGGTCAGTTTTAAGGCTTCAGTTTTTGAGCGAGAAAGTCCTTCTGCTTGTTTTCAGTATTCGAAGTTGTCACCATTTCGCCACAAGAGACCCATGAATCACAGCAACTGCAACAAAATAAACAAGATCTCTTTAAATAACCTCTATGTGTAATTGCGTACGTTGCTGGGAGGCGATTTCTAGCACTTCAACATAATTTTCCTGTCACGTTACTAATAGGGATGTGATGGCTAGCCTCAGAGCCATTTAAAATAATTTCGATAATGTCCACAATTTTCATCGACACTTTAATTTTGACGTGCGCTACATATTTTAGCGATGATTAAGTGGCTCTTAATAACTGCGTCGCGCATATTGATGGCTTTAAGGTGTGTAAGTATGTGTAAAAGTTGACAGTGCGTTCCTAATAGATTTAAAATAAATGTTTTGCAGTTTCACATTTCTAGAAGCTGTTGCTTTACAAAATGCAGGTACTTTCACAGGTATGTACGAGTAAAAGCAACATCTGTATATGTCATAAAAAATAAGAACGATAATTTAATGACACCATACCATACCATACCCGAAATCAGGAAAAGACTTTGCTTATCTGTTATACACAAACAATTAATCACCGAAATTACACAACGTTCCGCACGTCTAGTATTTGGATGGGTGACCGCGGGTGGCATTTTCTAACTAAGCGCTACCGTGGCTCGGATGATAGTTAAATTGTAAGTCCCGGTTGTTTTAACCAGAAAAAATGCCAGGTCGATGGTTATAACCGTTAAGCCATGTCAAAGGCCTTCAGGCGGCCTAAAAAATCTGACACCAGGACTAACCACCCGGCCTAAACTTACTTACCTACAATTAATGAACTGTCAAGAAAATGTATGAAACTACTTACTTCTTCATTGCAATTTCTGAAACTACTTACTTCTTCATCGCAATTTCGGATTAAATAGGAGTACCTGTTAATGAGTAAGTATTTATGTCTCTGACAATTCCTACGCTTTGCAAAGCAAAACCTTGTATTTCATGGAACTCTTTCAACTCTTTGTTCTTAGCTTAAAAACCTTCATAAATCAACTTTACTCAAATTGCAGGTACGCTTTTATTTGCATTAACATCATTAAAATGGTTGATTGTCACTAAATTCCTTATTATCTACAAAGTAACACAATTCCGCCCAAGTCTGCAGTTTTCACACGCAGCCCACGTCTCGCATAACGAGAAAGGTTCTCTTCATTAAACAATAAACAAACTCGCTTATAATTCCTGCGACATATCCACTGAGGTTACCGGGACCGGCTGTACCCTTAATGATGTCAAAAGGCAACATAATGTGGTCGCCTTAAACGGAACACCAGTTCGTTACTGTCTCACTGTGTAGTGACGTCTCACTGCTCAAAAGACAAGAGCATGGCGACGTAGGTATAAACTTTGACAGTACGTGCAGTTACTAACCCAAAGAATATTCATCAGTTCAGGCATCAGCCGACAGTTGCAGTTGATTTAACCCATGTGGTAAGAGATGACTAGATAACTGAGCTATTTTGATGTCAATTCATGCTTTGAAGCATATGACAGGGGTGGTATTTACATCTAAGCTCTACTGAGGCTTGGATGTAAACTGTCATTGAAATTCATGCTTTGAAGCCTATGACAGGGGTGGTATTTACATCTAAGCTCTACTGAGGCTTGGATGTAAACTGTCATTGAAATTCATGCTTTGAAGCCTATGACAGGGGTGGTATTTACATCTAAGCTCTACTGAGGCTTGGATGTAAACTGTCATTGAAATTCATGCTTTGAAGCCTATGACAGGTGTGGTATTGACATCTAAGCTCTACTGAAGCTTGGATGTAATTGTAAACTGTCATGAATGTCATCAATGTGCCTACCTTCCTACAGGGTCAACATTTTTAAATTTAATTAAGGGTTATTTTAATGTACAATTTGCGCAAATTTTGTTAACTTTATTTTGGTAAATAAATATATTCTTATTCTTATTGGCCGAATTTGTCTTTGGAGATACACTTAGTAAGTGATTAAATGATACATCTAGTGTGAAAACACGTTATATTTTTATTTTTTTTACACCCCAGACAAATATGCACGAAAATAAATTCATCGCAACATCTTGTGTAGTAAATACCGTCGATAACACGTTGTAAATTGTATGTAACACAAACAAATTTGTAATTGACCCACCTTTAAAATGAGAGAGCAAACAAATGGTGAGCTATCTCGGAACTGCTGTTTTGAAATATGTTTCAAACTGCATTAAAACTTTTATCAGAATTATTTTATGTACTTGTTCTCTTTTTTATGTACTTGTTCATAAAAGAGTCACAATCGACGATTCTTAATAAATTGTTTGAAAAACTAGATGTCAAATATACCCATACTGTTTAATGTTCTGATGAACGCGATCAACTCTGATTCAACTTCAGCCGCGTTATGTAAAACCCGCTCAACTTAAAATATACAATCGTTAACGAAACAAAAATATGTAAACGTTTGTTTTTGCAGCGAAATTGTAAATTGTGCCAAACAGCTTTGGCATTATAAAAAGATGAAGCCTCGTCATAAAAGCTCGATAAAGGAAGCCGGGTACATAATTCACGAGGCCTTAACAAATGGTGCAATAAAGGTTTTATAGCAGAGGATCGGAGTGCGACCTCGCTGGACGACTGACCGAATTATTTTGCCCTTATTTAGATACTGGCATTGCATTTTTCCTCAAGTCATTTATAAATTACTTGCAACAAATTTGCGCTACTTTTTCTTTGTCAATTCATATTTATAGTGCCTTAGTGCGTTTTTTTTTTTCAATAAATAAATACCGCTTCACACGTAGCTGATGGCGTGTATCTGTATAGTATGTCCCATAACCGTTGAAAACTAGGATCGCGACGACCTTTACCTAATAAATAAATAAATAAAATAAATATTTTGGGACATCTTACACACGGCCTCTGACCCCAAACTAAGCAAAGCTTATGATATGGCTGCCAGAAACTGATACACTACATATACTTATTTTTAAATACATACTTATATAGATAGTAACTAAATAACACCCAGACACAGAGCAAACACTTATGTTCATCACATAAATATTTGCCCTGGGTGGGAATCGAACCCACGCCTCTTTGATCCAGAAGTTAGGGTCACTAACCACTGAGCCACCGAGGCAGTCGAGGCCTAATAGGTTTGCTTTAAAAATATCACTATATTCTGGTAGTTTTTGTAAGATAATAAATGTGTGCTGAAAATAGCTATTAATTTTGTATTATTTCTATGATTTGTTCCAAATTTTTCAACAGATTTTCAACTGGTCCAATCTCAGCGGTTATGGAACGGACTATAGCCTGATACTAAGATTTCCTGCGATTGCTGCGTAATACGAAATTCATCTGCCGGGCCAATTAGAGCTCTATTTTCTCGAGTTCCGATTCGAGTTCGAACTCAGGACCCCTACATCGAAAGCAGAGGCACTACTAACTGTACCAGGAAGATAATCAAAACAGTTAGATAAGTAAGTTTTAGATCCTCGAAAGGTTTAACTTAACCACTATAATTTTTGATAGGTGTCAACGTTAAAAGCTCTGTAAGACTTTACATAGTAATTATTTACTATCGCATATTACATTCTGTAGTTACAATATGAATAGATGTTTCAGACATATATTTTAAAGTGTTACTAATTTCACCTCTAACACATTCAAAAGTCACGTATGTATATTTTTCCCTCAAGCTCATAATTAGTGTGTAAAAACGTAAATTTAATATACGTTGTAAGTAGGTAAATATGTAGGTAGGTATGACATATAATTTTCAAAACCGAATTTCCAATATCTGTTTACTTAGGTATATTAAAAAATCAAAATGAAACACTTGTCAATGTAAATACGTAAGAATAAAAATTCGGTAATGATTGTTTGTTTAGTAATATTTGTTGCCGATTCAAATGCAATCACCGACCGACCTCGATTGATTTTAATCTCCGCAACTCGAAAATCTTATGAATAATTTGTCTTCCTTTTAAGAGCTCGTTGCCAGCATCCTGTCGACTCGAATTATAACAGGTAAAACTTGCTACACATATATTCGAGGCGGCCACGATCGGCACTTTCGGGCGCTAAAATCGCATTTACAAGGTTACAGGGTAAGTCGACCTATTCCCGTTAAGAGTGTGTAGTTTACTTTGTTTCTGACTAATTTGAATATGAAATACACTATCCTAAATTTAAAAAAAAAACAGGTAATTGAAATTGGTATTTATAAAATTCCCAATTTGCGGCTATCAGCTCAGATATTTTGAATCGTCGTGTTATTATTTTTTATTTTTTTTTACTTGTCATATAATGTTTTATAACCTCACTACCCAATGTTGTCCGCAAAATTAACCTTATATAAAAGGTATTTGAATTCAAATATTTCAAAAACTGTGAGATTTAGGATATGGTGTTTCATAGTCAAATCAGTCAGAAACGACGAGGTCGGCTTAGCCTGTAACCCTGTATAAATAAATGTTCGGGAAATAAGCCCATCGGTTTACGCTAGGCTGGGCCCTCGCAAGCTGGCCCGTTCGGCAACGCCGCGCCGGGTAACAAAGCCGAATGCATGCCGCGACGCGCGGAGAGACACGTGACAGCTGAATGTAAACCGAATTATGCCGATTGGACCCGAAAAAACTACCCGATCAGTGCCCATCAGCACAAACCGAGTGACACCGAACATATGTACTGGCTCCTTCAGATCGGCTTCGTCGTTCGACAAATTGTGCCGAACTAAGGACTGTGCCGGCCCGCTTATGTGTGTAACAACCCTAACAGGTAATCGGTTGAATTATCTGCCTTATAATAAGATACTTAATGATACATTTTCTAACATCCTTGCAGAGTTGACTAGACATCGCCTAATATGGTAAAGTGATACGGTATGTGTAACACTCAATGACAGGCTAAATAAATCAGAATTAAAAGCTCTGCCGGTTTCAAAATTTGTTCATTGTCTATAACGTACTTATTATTTCAGTTTAATTTTTGACATTTCATTTATTTCTCTTCTTAAAAAACACGTGAACTAGCATGTCTTTTATTCAGTGTTATACTATATATTAAGTCAAATCAAAATAAGTCGTTTCTGTACTGTTTTATTACGAACTAGCTGCCCGTCCCGGCTTTGCCCGGGTATGATTGGCTATACCTATACTTACCACGTAATGTAGGTATGCGCCACACACATGCTAGACATACCGGATGAACCATTATGATGAGTTAAAACCTACCCAAATCGCGAGAGTTTCCGTAGTCTTAAACTGTTCGAAGTTTATGAAAAAGAGATAGTAGGTATTGGCATATCTAAATAAAAGTGAGTTCGTATGTGTTGGGTGGCTGTACATAATATATAGCCCTGATTTCAGAAAATGACAATGATGAGAATGAAAGCGACGTTAAAATATTACAGACCTACAGTCTATACATTCTACCCATGTAACTTAGTTTCTTGATCTTGTCTTCACTCGAGAATTTTGAAAAACATTTAACATCAGTTCTACTTCTACGAATTGTGTGCCCTACCTAAGGCCTCTTCAACTTGCTAAACCAAAGAGCTGTGATGGAAGGAATCGAAGCGCTGGCATCCAACGTGTTCCGGACGTCACGACCAGATCTTAGATTCACATGAAGACCTTCGCTACACTTGCCAATACATTGTCTACATTCGAGAACTTTAAGGTCGACAATTCGTTTCACATACTATGTGCAGGGGCGTAGCTACCGCAGTATCAGCCGTGTCAATAATACGGGGCTCCCGGGCTACAGGGGCCTTAACGTGTGTAAGCAAAACCTAGTAAAATGTTATCCACAATGTCACTTAATCTCGTGCTTCCCGAAAAAAAATCATCTCTTTTTTCCCGGGTTAAGCATTCTTCCAAAAGTTGTCCTAAGAGGCAGAAATTTTATAACAACTGAAATCGTCTTCAGCTAGACTTACTTAGCTGATATAGGTAATTATATTCTATTCATTATCAATTATCAATTTCCTGAAAAAAAGGCAAGAAAAGTGTATATTTCATTTGAATTGTTTGGCTAGCTCAATTTCTAGGAGTAAATTTATAAATAACCGTCTTACCACTAAAGTTTTCCGCAGGCTTTAGACAACGTTTAACAGTACAAATTGTACGGCTAAACAGTGTTTAAATCTTTTGCGGTAAGGCCGTATATATTTATTTCAATTTAATGCAAGGATATTTGTTTCTTTTGTGAGAAATGAGTGATTTGGGCTCCCCAACTATGTTTGATTCTGGGCTCCTCCAAGGCACGCTACGCCACTGCATACCTATTTACTACCAATAAAACATAAATCGACACACTAATGGCGGAGATATACAACTTCGGTGGTCTAGTGGTAGTAACGCCTGTCCTACAATCGTGAGGTGGTGGGTTCAAATCCCGATCCTGTATCAATGAGTTTCTTTGGAACTTATGTACGGAATTTCAAATCATTGGCTTTTCGGCGAAGGAAAATATTGTGTGGCAATCTGCACCAACCCACACTGGGCCCTGGCACTGGTGGTGGATATGGCCCAAGCACCCTTCTCAATTCTCAATGACCCGTTTCCTCGAATCTCGACGTTATGTCACCTAATAAGTGCCTGTAACCGAGCACTTTGGCATCGCGCGGCGTTGTAGTCGGCTTGGAATCGCCTTACGACTAACTAAAAAGCCTGCCCACTACGTAGCTTGGGCAGGATTTTGGCTCGGACACTTTTTTCACGATTGTGACTCTATAGATATTTGCTCGAAGTGAATTTTGTATTATGTACATTGTACAAAGTACATGAATTGCCAAGCGGAGTGAGCGGCGAAACGAAACTTTTATAATACTTACATTTTTGAACTCGTAATATCTTTGTAATAAAATGTCTGAATTAAATAATTTAAAAAGTTGCATAAAGCTATTGAAACAGTCTTGAATATGAAATAATTTATTTTGATAAGGATTAATACCAAGATAAAAATTAAGATCCTTTTCCTGCGACGGTATTTCAATTAATTTTTAAGAATAAAAGAACAGTTATTACGGCTTAACTATAATAGTAAGATATATGCTGTTGCGATTTTTTTTGTAAATTATGGTGTGTTCTATAAAGTCGTAGTACATTATTTTATTCCATCATCAATAGTTTTCTCAGCGCACGCGACGTAAGGAATTTTTCAGGTCTTTTTTTTACACCTTATGTTACATTATTGGAGTTTTAGTAAGGATCCCTAATTTTTTTTTAAATATAATATAGCCTATTTTACTCGGGGATAATGTAGCTTTCCAAAGGTGAAAGAATTTTTGAAATCGGTCCAGTAGTTTCGGAGCCTATTCATTACAAACAAACAAACAAACAAACAAATCTTTCCTATTTATAATATTAGTATAGATGAGTACGTCATGAAATGAGACATTATGTTCTCTTGAAGATAAGCGTCCGACATGGTCATATCAGGTCAGCACCACCCAGAATTTTGGCAAATTCTACGTTTTCGGCGCACAAAGTATACCTATCTACTGCGCTCTGTCATAAACTTCCGATTAACTCGAAAATATTAAACCTTGAAATTATTACAATACCAATTTGGAAAACAATATTTGCACGCTACCACTCAACAGTTTAATAACTAGCAAAGATGCTTCCCCCGGTAGGTTCTATCTATACTTATCCTAACCACTAAATACTAAAACACAGATCCTCATTTCATCAATGTATTTTATCATAAAACAAATTGTATATGGTCATCATCATCACTGCGTTCATCTTATTGCCTACTGTTCCGCCCTTAGACGAAGACGACTAATACATCAGTATATTCTATAACTTAAGAGCATTCATAAACATGCACAGCCGAGCAACTATAATTCGCACAAAAGATTCTAGGGCGCGTCAGTTCAATGGATGCCTGCTAGCTACTGTACCTAATAATTAGACGATATGGATACGATGCCATGCCGAAGAGCATCTTGCAAAACTAGCTTAATACCTACCCCTTTTAATCAAAACAGTATACTCTATCAATCTTTGCAGAAGAAATTTAGCTCTTTTTACTGAAGAACTAAATCGTAATTTGCTTTAGTCTTTGGATCAAACTTAGCCCTTTATTCTAAAGAATGAAAGTGGACTGCACTCGGAAATACTTCAGTATGTTTTAGAAACTTAGCAAAGTATATTAGACCTTATTAAAGCCTTGAACTATTTTGTTCTTATAAAGGTTTTATGGCTGTTTAATGTGCAAAGCACACGTGTTAAAATCAGGGCGCATGTAACGTCTGAGCTGAGCTCTAATTACCGCTGCTCAATAGACTTTATTGCAAAATTAAGTCCATTCTGTGGTACTCCGAGGTATTGACTTCCAGCCATTGTTGTGGTATATCAATTAGGTAATATTTACTTCACTTGGTTAATAAGAAAATTAACTTAATTAAATTAGTTAACAAAAGGTTTGATTTCAGAGCAATGTAAAAAGTATAATCGCGATTGAGTGTGACAGGCACAAAAAAGCTTCTTGATAGGTTACTGTATGCTGAGTGTGAGTTTTGTCGTAAACATGACGCGCTCTTCGGCGAGCGCGTAAGCATGTAATTTGTATGAAGAAATGTACAGCGCCACTAGCTGCGCGTTTTTGAAACACTTTGTGCGAGTGCAAGGTCATACAAATTACATGCTTACGCGCTTACTGAAGAGCGCGTCATGTTTACGACAAAACTCACACTCAGCATACTGAAAATTACATGCTTACGCGCTTGCTGAAGAGCGCGTCATGTTTACGACAAAACTCACACTCTGCATACTGAAACATTATACTGGGGTACAACGCGTCAAATAAGTAGGTAAAACATATATATTTAGTCAAGTAGTACAAATATTTTTTAAGGTTTGTTCTATAGAGTAAGTACAATGCAAACAGAGGGAGGTGTAGTGAAGTAACAATGTGAACTGTAGCCCACTTCAAAGAAAATCTAAAAACCTACTTTCGGCAAAATTTTAGTTTAGTCTATATTAGCGTCTAAGAGTTTCCGCTTCAATTGCGTATGACAATGTGTTCGCTTGACATTACACTAATTATATTTTTTATTTCCATGAAAGTGGGGTATGTATTTATTAAGGCGCTGGAAGGCTGCTGGTCAGTAGGGTGTGGCCTCCTCTGATTTGAGCTGACATAAACAATACTCTGTTATCGGACGATCTCAACAATTTCTAATTAATCTCAGGCATTCTCCATTAATAGGTATTATGAAAGTTTAATTACTACGCATGGTTAGTAATGATAAATTTCATCAGAGAAGTTACATGAATTTTAATTAAATCAGGCTTATAAATTCCTGACTAGATTAATTAGGTTAAACTTGTAGTCATATATTATGAACGAATTAAATAGGTGATACTAGAACTAATCATTTGCAATACCTAGTTTATTTAAAACATTCTGGTTAATTATTTTGATATATTAAGTCCTTTATTTTTACTAAGTAGGTAAGTATTTATTTATAGCAGCTAAGTGCAGATTCAAACATCGAGCAAATTTTAATGAATTGATTAGGGTACATTTGAATAAATGTTTAAATTAAATTGCATATTTGTTTTTCGCATTCAATTATATCTTGGTCGTACGTTTCTTTCATAACGCTACGATAATTGCTTAATATTATGTATTACACAATAGGTAATACCTAATTATTATATGTATTTGTGACAAAAAGCGTTACTTTTAAATTCAAACTGTTTTGAACATCAACAAGGCAAGCAACTGTCAATTATGAAAAATTAAGCTGTTGGTTGCGACTATTGAGTCAAATTATGTTTATATTAATTATATCAATATTAATATTTAAAAAAATTGGCAAAACCAACTTCCATCGTGCACAAAATTCAAATAGTTTGCTTGAATTTGCTTTTGAAATTGCTTGTATAAAGGACATGTCCACAAAATGTATAGAGGCTGGTATAATATTAATCGAAAATTTTAACCACAACACTCGTTACATTTCCAGAAAGTTCATATTTTTCTGAGTCTATTACATCAGTTAAAACCAAAAAAGAGGCCTCCGATTTTACAAAAATAATTTTGAATCTATTAGGATAAATAAATATATTTGGCTCGTTTATCTCTAGCAACCCTGGTTAAGTTACCTCCATTATTGTTAAATAGAAGCATTTTTACCAATTAAACACAATTTTTAAGTGTTTTTTGTCACATTGTACCTACTAACTGGTCACACTGGTAGGTTATATTTTTTAAGTTTAGCAAATTAAGAGATGAATGTGGAAGAATTAGCTACGAATGCAAGTAAAATAACGATAGAAACACTTTATTATTGCTAAACTAGAAAAAATACAGAGCTGTATTATTATTTTTCATACAATTTATTTTTCACATTTAAAAAAATGGAGGGATAAAAAAATCTAAATTAAATATTTTTCAGAAGCCCATAAATGAAGCTTTCAAATGATGAAATTTCATCTTGGCTCGATTTTCCTCTGAATAATATACCACTTGTAGACGTCACCTCTTTACATTACTGCTGATTTTTCGAAAACGGCACAGCCAATTTCTATAAAATTTAAATGAAATCACCTTGAAAGTATACCCTTTTGAACTAAAAAATATTGTTGATTCGGTTCATAATTGGGGAAAATGTCGATGAACATACACAAAAAAAATAATAACGACGAACATAGAACCTCCTCCTTTTTGGAAGTTATCTTCCTTCTAATTTGAGTAGGTATATTACTGAAATGTTTTTCCTCAGATGTCAACAAGTTTTGGCAAAATCATGTCTCGTGACTCGACGACGTGATTTAAAAAAAATTTAGGTCTACCTACTAGTTTCATGCTTTTTTGATGAATCAGCGAGTTGTAGGTATTTTTATACCCTGCTTATGGAGTAAATTAATTAGTAATTTTTCGTCTTTGTAATATGAATTTATTATCAGTGACCAGTCCAGTCCAAGACCAGTAAAACTGAGAATGCCAATAAAGATAAAAAAAAATGAAAACCGTTACTTTAGTCTAATCAACGCTGTCAACACTGCGTTACTCATATGGCATTGCAATACGAACCAATAAATTGCAAGCTTGCGCTCGGGCATCCTGATCTAATAAAGACAGGAAATGTTGTACTTCACACAAAATTGGCATTATATAAAGGCTTGTGTATATGGAATTAAAATAATTTCACTATAAGTTAAGTAAGTTCTAAACATACGCTCTAAGTTATAAACATACGAAATAAAACCAGATGTTCATTTTTTAAAAACTGTCTGAATAAAAATTAGAAACTTCTTTGCCTACCGCAAAAAAAACACTTTGAAATCAAAACATTGGTCATTGTCACTTATTATATATACCTTTATAGCGAATTCCATTTCGTAGATTTTTGGAAATTGCCTGATTACTAAACCTATACTTACATGTATCTTATATTTATGAGAGTTGAGAAAAAAATTGCATTATTAACAGAATTCAGTACTGGGTTTGGTCAATTATAGTTATTAAATAAATTATCGTCAATGTAAACGTAGCTTTGTCAAAGTCAGCGAGTCAACTACTGACTTCCTCACCTCACTTAATAAGCAGGCAGTTTGGTTCACATGCCCTATAAAGGTATAACTCCACTAGGATGCACTTCATAACAAAATAACACTAACAATTTACCTACCTACATATTAAAAAAAAAGAAAGTTTTAGAAATTATTTATTTTATTTGCCAACACACTGAAGTGGAATTAAGTGACAAGGGTTGCCCTCATCAAATTTTTATACGGCAAAACAAGTTTGCGTGCCGAGCTAGTATACGCACCACGAAATAAGTCTATGGACATCAGAACGAGACAGAGTTATGGTGTGGTCCATCAATATGGAATGTAAGAAAAATGCCAAGTCGATGATATGGTGTGTATATATGTCACTTTTTCACACGTCCACAAAACTCTTAGATTTGGGCAAAGATTATTAAAAATGCAAGGATTTGGGTATATAGTACATTTACCATAGCATACTTTGAAAATAAAACACAAAGCTCAAGCAGGACATGAATTAAATCCTTGTTAACGCCATTAACAATTCATAAATCAGGTGTCGATATCAGTAAGTAATAAATTTCAAAATTGTACAATGCTCACAATTGACACATGAATATCTAGTAAGAACAATCGTGGAACGGTTAGACACTATTTTAAAACTTAATTTCTGACTACAGGTATACACTAGTATACAGGGTTATTTCTAATCAATTAGCATCCTTTCAGGAGCTTATTCTGTACATCAAAACTAACAACATTTGTTCTGCGACTTTGGTCAAAACTAAAAAAAAACAGCTGTTCCATACATTTTGTCGAGGGTTAACGATACTTTTCTATGGAACGACAACTTTTTTTTTGAGAATTAATAAAAGTCGTAGAACAAAAGTTGTTAGTTTTGATGTACAGAATAACCCCTGAAAGGATGCTAATTGATTAGAAATAACCCTGTATATATATTATTGTCTGCTAGTTTTTAAAAACCTAAATCAAACACCTATTTTTAGTCATGTCAGAGGTTTTTAGGCGGCCTCAGACCAAATAAAAAAAAAACTTGAGGCGTTACTTTACTACTAACCACCCCATCACCGACTTCAACCATGACAGAATACAGAATTCTCGAATATTTCGCACGGATCGATGTAGCTTTTTTTACACTATTGTTGATTTATCAAAAATGGCTCAGCCGATTTTGATAAAATTTAAATATGAGACCAACTTCAAAGTATATTTTTATTAATAAAAAATGATTATTGAAATCGGACTACTATCTAAAAAGAAATGCGTGGTTCCCCATAAATAAAAAAAACAAATATACGCGTCGAATTAAGTTTCTCCTCCGTTTCGTCGGTCAAAAATTGCTAACGACTGCGACAGCTTATTACCGTAATATCGAATTTGATTTGAAAGACTCAGTTAAGTACCACAGATTGAGTCTATTGCATTAGTTAAATTCAAAAAAGTGCCCCCCGATTCTTTAAAAATTAATTTTGATTTTCTGACGATGAATAAATATATTTGACAGAATAAGTAGATTATTTCTGGCAAATCTGATTAAGCAACATTAAAATAGCTAAAATAAAAAAAATAATTTTTAGCATTTAGACCTAATTCTTAATGTTTCTTTTTAAATATTGCGCGAACCAGCTTTTGTGAATTCTATAATTTTAGCAAGATATGACATAGATATGGATGGATCAGGTAATAAATGCAATCAAAAGAACGATAGAAACACATTAATATGGCTAAAACCGAGAAAAATGTTAGCTGTAATTTCCATCTTACATTTATTTATATCATTTTTTAAAAAATGGAGGAATGAAAAAATATAAATTAAACATTTTAGAGAACCCCATAAAGCAAGCTTTCAAAACATACATTTATCATCTTTGTTTGATTTTTCCCTGAATACTATACCATTTGTGGACTTCTCCTTTAGCCATATAATTTTCAATGAGTGCCGTGTAAATATGGTGACAAGGAGATTTTGTCCAATATTAATATGGGCGCCAGCTTCATTAAAGCATTCCTTGTATCGCAGCTTTAACCCGCTTGCCTTTATTATAAAGACACCTTTCTCAAATATTTTGCAATACTTAAGACGCTGTACCTACAGGACAACATAAGGAGTTTTTTATCAATTGACTTGGTAATTTTAGCGGTGTCTTCAGCTTATTAATCACTAAATCTGATGCTTTTGTTATTTATTGGGTGATCACAGGATTTATTATGTAATTGTGGTTGTAATGGATTTCGTGTTCCAATTTACTTACACCTACATGATATACGATTGCAATCGCCACTGCGCTTATACAATAAATAATCTATTTTTAATAAGATCCCAGGTTATCTGTCGATAATTGTTTTTCGCAAAAAATGTCAACACTGACTTCCATTGTGATTAAAATTCGATCGATACGATAGTTCGCTTGAACATACACTTTTATACAATTTTTACATTATTGTTGAATTTTCAAAAACTGCTCAGCTGATTTCGATAAAATTTAAATGGGACCACTTCGGGAGTAAGGGTATACTCCCGACTAAAAAGATTTTTTATTCGGCTCACAATTGGAGAAAATATCGATGAACAAACACAAAAAGTACATACAGACGGACATAGAACCTTTTTAGAAGAAGGTTAAAAAGGAGTCTAATCCAATCCCGTTGGCTTTTCTCGTCTCGTTAAGTTGTTTTGTGGAGCGATTAAGGTTCTTCGCGATTAATTTGTTAGATGAGCATTAATACTTTGTAGAGTTTGTACAAAAAGAGGAACGTCGTAGGTGAGGTCGCCCGTGTGCCATTTTACTAATTTTGTTTCGTTGGCAACACAGCTCTGTCATTGCTAGTACAACCAAAAGTGTTTGATACTTGGTAGACACCAATTCGGTTTTCATCAGTAGACTCGCGACTACATTTCAATTTCTTCAGTAGACTCGCGGTCAAATAGTCGGTATCTTGGCTACTGATTAAAATCTTGTTGTTAGTTCACGGTAACGCCACGACGGTTCTATTTTTGCACAAACTCTACCTAGTATAAAGGTTTTTTTTACTTTTAAAAGAATAGCGTTCGGCAATAAAATCTTCTAAATACCGTCATAGAACTAACAGCAAGTAAAAAATATTATTCCTTTTTAACAGGTCCGAGAAAAAAATTACCACAATATAAAGGTTGCCAAAGAAATTGACCACATTTTCACCCTTTGGAAGTTTGTCGACATTTTCCACAGCTGAGATGATGATGGGCGATTGACGGATCGGACTTCACACCAACCAATAATGAGGCGAAATTAAACTTGCGTGTTTAAAGGAAATTACCGCCTTTAGCTATAAAATGCTGAACCTTGTTCTCATTCGGATTTTAACTACATTTTATTTAAAAGATAAGGCGATCGTTAAAAGCCCTGCACGAGTTCACGTAAGATAGGTCCGACGTGTGAGAAAGCACAGCTACCGCAGTCAACTGTACAGACAGCGGAACTTGAACAATCTTATGTGTATGCTGTATGTATCCCTTAGTTGGATGAGACAATCGTAGTTGAGTAAGTACTGCCAATAGATAAAATTATTATAAAAACTTAATAACTTTGAAGCCATATAACATATAAGCATTACTTATGTATTACCAAAATATAAGTAATTTTGTTGGTATTTTTCTTGAGTAAGTACTTAAGCTGATCTGTAGTCACTGCTGCATACTGTCTGCAGTCTAAACTTTTGTCTCAGGCTTATAAAATACCTTTCTCTCTCTCTCTCTCTCTCTCTCAGTACGTAACTAAGTACTTAACGACAAGCGATAGGTATAGTAAGTATACCTATAATGTTTCTTTATAGCTGTAGTATACAGGGTTATTTCTAATCAATTAGCATCCTTTTAGGGGCTCATTCTGTACATCATAACTAACAACTTTTGTTCTACGACATTTGTCAATCTTAAAAAAAAAATTGTTGTTCCATAGAAAAAATCGTTCACCCTCGACAAAATGTATGGAACAGGTGATTTTTTTTTTAGTTTTGACAAATGTCGCAGAACAAAAGTTCTTAATTTTGATGTACAGAATAAGCTCCTAAAAGGATGCTAATTGATTAGATATACCCTGTATATATATATATAAGCTTTCCTCATTTTCCACTTTCATTTTACTTAGTATGAATTTTCAGATATTAATGTGTTCAAAAACTTCAGAATTCCAGATAGAGCGAGCCTCTACGGTTATAAGTGCATACCTATAATTGTAATGCCCAATTAATGTTCATCATAAGGCTACAAGCCACAAAACATTTTCAGATATCAAAAAGAACTTGATGTTTAAACAAAATTAATAAGAGTTATTTAACAATAAATAAGTAGTAATTAATGGCGGTCACAAGATTCAACAATCATTATTAACCGACTTTAAAATAGGAGGTTCTCAATTTGGCCTTTTTCATGTATTTTACGCGATCACTTCACCAACAAGAAAAACAAGCGTAAGGCGTGCATCTATACTAAGATTTCGTATTCATAAGGTTGATGTCCATATCGCAGTATTGACTGACGTTACTTCGCTTTTATCAAATTAGTTTCCAGTCTACAGCTTTCATGTCGTCTGTCCTAACTGCCTTTTAGTGGCAGTAGTGGCGTAATTACTTCCATAAAACAACAGACTATGAATTGATTTTGAAAATTGGACTCTATCGATATAAGAATACTGACTTCCATTAAAATCAGCCTGTCAGTTCTAGTTGTGAATTATAAAAAGCGTATAAAATGCACAAGCAAAATAAACGTTACGTTTTAAATTAGGTTAGTACATTAAATAAATAAAAGTAAAGAAATAAAACGTTTATTGTTCTTAAAAATTAACACAAAACAAGTTGTACACTAGATCCCAGACTAGGGCGACCTGTGTCACCATTATTTGATTACGGGAAACTCATTATAATTATGTACCTACATAGTGACAAAATTAAAAAAAAACTTGTTAGGTACTTCCGAACGTACCTATGGCAAAGAGTCAATAGTTATGGCCTGAATATTTTTAGCTTAGAGAAATTCTTCAGATGGATAAAGTTGGTAAGACAAAATAGAAAATATCATATTCAGTAAACGTCAAAGCTTACAGACTGAATTCAGGATTAAATAAAATAAAACAAATAGCGTCAAACAATTTTTTTTAAATTGTTTTTTTTTTCAATCATACTATCTACCCATTTTCATCTACTGAATAGTAAAAAAAATCGTTTAGAGAAAACCGGACAAGTGCGAGTCAGGCTCGCACACCGAGGGTTCCGTACAAATCCAGAAAATTTCACAAAATTGGGAAGTTATTAAAATCTCTTTACCATAACCATCGACAAAAAAGTTTTCTCGTCTCGTCATACTCGTCATACATCGAAAATCAAACATTGTTAAAATAATTAAAAACCTGTTTTAGTATGTGCTAATGAAGTTCTTTTATATGATATCTTACATGATACGATTTACTCACCTTGCATTTTGAAGCCATATTTTGTGAATTTTGAGGCCCTATTTTTTCGTGATTTAAATAAAAATGTACAGTTTTCAGATTTATCTCTATATGTGTACTCTGACACAATGCTTCTCGCTAAATTTCATGTTGTAGGTTTTAGATACAAAGTATGTGGTTTTTTACGACACAAACGGCTCTTACTCTTTTAAACGATAACTGAGAAGTTTTTCTTTTACACAACTGCAAGAGACTATAGATATACGTATACAGTTTAAATTTCAACTCGATATCTTTACGCGTTCCCGAGATAAAGAGTCTTGACATACACACAGACGGACTGACGGACAACAAAGTGATCCTATAAGGGTTCCGTTTTTTCCGTTTGAGGTACGGAACCCCAAAAACGTAAACAAAAATGATGAATTCTAGACATTATGGTCTCAATTTGCTTTAATACCTTGATATGATAAGTAGTATTTAGGATATAAGTAGACATTTCTACCAAAAAAAAAGACCACCATATGTTTCCAAATGGGCAATTTTCATGTCTAGTTTTAAGCCACATTTTATTGAGCAATACATATATTGATGCTAGGCGCTCAAGGCGCTCTGCCATCATAACTATTCAAGAAACCAGTAAACTCGTATGATAAGCAAGTATGTATCGTGTCATTTTTTATACATCAATATTTACCACATTGAACATGTAGCACCTCCCTAGACAGGCGTCAACAACTGTAAGGCCGTATGTACACTGAAGCAGAAAGTGCATTTGTATTTAAACAAGTTTCTCTGATTGAGTTGTTCTAATTTGATTTAAAAATGCGGACAGTCAGTGTTCGTTTAGTGGTAGAACTGTTTAAATATTCTGTCGTTTGCATATTTTTCTTTATTTTACTAATTTAGTAAAGAAACAAAAAATATAGTCAGAGATAAATATTTATTTATTATATTTGGTTTCACTAAAACCTAAAATCAAATTAATGATGTTCGAACAAAATAATCCAAACATCACGTATCTAAAATCAATAAGTCATTCTTTAAGTGACATAGAAATTATATCATTGACCATGTAACGTAGGTAACTGTCTCTTTAGAACAGACTGTTCACATTGGAAAATTCATAAAAGCGTGTGAACATTTTGAAGCCAAATACACCAACTATGTGGCAACATACACATTTCGACAGTCATAGATTAATATTTACTGTTATTTTGATGCGATTAAAGTGAAATATATAAGTAATGAATGGAATTGAAATCTATTATCAGGTTTAACGTAATTTATTTTCTTCTGTCTATGTAGACTTTGAGCTTTTAGCTAGAGCAACACCAGTATATTTAAAGCTTTACATTTATAAGGCGTATTACAAACAAGTCCGACAGCACATCGCCCTTGAAAATGCTCACAACTAATAAGTGACACCTTACGACATCGCAACGGCTTACACCCACAAATATCTTCTGTCACATCTCTAACAACCTTTAATAATCATGTTACTGAATTAATTACCAGTGGGGTCGAGGCGATAGAATTCTTTCTTGTGAATGATCCATATTACATACAACCTAGCAAAGAAAGATATATATATATATATATATACACGATATATACATATACATATATATACACGATAGATATACGATATTACCTATCTACATATATTATGCAAAGAATAAAAATAAAATAATATATATTATATAGGTTATACAAAGACACTTAACAGATAAACTGTCATAATATACAACATTTTGTCACACTATAATTTAGATTTAAATTTAGCTAATAAGATTTACCTTGTTTTGCTTCACCCTATAAAACAGGGTCCTCAAGTAGACGTAAGCATATATATTAAGTTCTATATGTAAATACTCTCTTGTTGGTGCAAATAAATGTTCTGATTCTGATTCTATACAGACATGTATCGACACGATTTTTTTTACTTACGAGTACGTCCTACGTTAATGTTTTACACATAATGATAGTTGCGAATAAGAAATGTCGTGACTGAGCAGAGTTTAAAAAAAATACAAAAATAAAAAATACATTAAAAAAAAATGGAGGGATGAAAACATTATATACTTATTAAACATTTTTGAGAAATCCATAAAGCTAGCTTTTAAATGACGCATATTACCTTGGTTAGATTTTTCTACATATTTTTAATGCTTTTTTATCTACATATTTTTAATGCTGTTGCATCTGAACTATTTGCAAAAACCGGATTAGTGCGAGTCAAGCTCGTACACTCCGTACAAATGCAGAAAATTTTACAAAATTGAGAAGTAAGTTGTTAAAATCTCTATACTATAACCAATAGCAAAAAAGTTATTTTTTTTTTCACTTTTCTTGTCATACATCGTAAATTACACATTGTTAAAATAATTAAAAACCTGTTTTAGCATGTGTTAATGAAGTTCTTTTACATAATACCTTACATGATACGATTCACTCCCTTTGAATTTTGAACCAATATTTTGTGAATTTTGAGGCCCTATTTTTTGTGATTTAAATAAAAATGTACAGTTTTCAGACTTATCCAGTATATGTGTACTTTGAGACAATGTGTCTCGCCAAATTTCATAGTTCTATGTCAACGGGAAGTAGATTTAGATTTACTGTAGATTTAGATTTTTGGGAGTGTCGAAATATGCTGTTTTTACGACATAAACGGCTCTAACTTTTTTAAACGATAACTGAGAAGTTTTTCTTTTACACAACTGCAAGATGCTATAGATATACGTATACAGTTTGAATTTCAACTCGATATCTTTACGCGTTCCTGAGATAAAGAATCTTGACATACACACAGACGGACAGACGGACAACAAAGTGATCCTATAAGGATTCCGTTTTTTCCGTTTGAGTTACGGAACCCTAATAATGAGGCACAAAATTGATGGTCCACAGAATGTTAGCTCTGACTTGTATTACATTTTTTCCCAGTACCTACTAAATGCACGCAGTACGCACTCATGCGGCGCATTGAGTGCAGTCAATGCCACCCAAAACTGCGTAGCTGGAAATCCTCGCAACTTTCAAGCGCGTCGCCATGGGAGTCTCAGAAGACGCGTTTGTTTACCAGAATTATAACTGGAAGGCTGGCATCTGAATTGTTTAATTACATTAATTAGTTTCAGCTCTTCTGCTTGGATAATGCAGGAGAAGGAATAACGGTATACCATTATTGTAAGTATGGTAGCTTACAAGTGGTAAATTAATTAATTTCCTATTTCATTCCAAATAAATTGACAGATGTTTTTCGTGAGTTACAACGCCTCAAACAGTCACACACGTTAAGCTTGTAGCACTACTTAGTTTGTATCACAATTATGCTAAATATATTTCTCAATACAAAGTTTCCATTGCGGTGCATCGAGATTAGTCGGTGCCACCCAAAGCTGCATAGCAGGAAATCTTCGCAAATCTCGAGCGCATCGCTGTGGGAGTCTCGGGCGACGCATTTGTTTACCCGAATGATTACTGGAATTATTACTGGGTCGGTCGGTGCCACCCAAAACTGCATAGTTGGAGATCTTGGCGATCTCGGGTGCGTCGCCGTGGGAGTCTTGACTCTCGGGCGACGCGTCTGCCCGAATTATTACTGGCAGGTTTCAGGGTAGAGTAACCATGGCATCTGAAATGTTTGCTGTCACTGTTACGAGTATCTACTTGTTACCAATGATGTTTAATGTCTAAATAAGCAGACTCAAACAACTGCGTTGCTAGGCATGGCGACACATTAACCGCCCGAAAATCGTTGGTAGGTAATCAAAGAATCATATCTCTATCCCTGTTACACTAGTTGCTAAAGTACGGTAAGACGTTGAAAATGACAGAAATAGCAATATTTTTAAATTTAGTCGGACAATGCCTACTTAGGGTGCCAGTTCATTAAATTGAAATTTCCCCAAAATGTTACGATATCTTCTCAATGTCAGTGATACCTTGTATCTATAATCTTTGGTGATACTAACCGATATTTTTAATAGTTAATCAACATTTTAGTAATAACATTATGAATTTGAGTCATTAATCAAAATCAAATATAATATGATGTAATTATGAATAAAGTTATAATACAAAGAATATTTTATTCATTTATCCGACCAATATTTATTCGTTCTTGATAATTAAAATAATTATCGCCATAATAATACTTAATTATCAAAAACGTGTCATATTGTAGGACAGGATTATTCCTTAAGAAAATTCGAAAGCATTGCATGAAGAATCTACAATATATTGTTTCGAAAATTGCAGTGATGTTTTTTTTATTCTGGAACCGTTGGAGTAAACAATTATAATAAACAATAATAAATATAGCAGACTAACAGCTAGCATAGGCACACCGCCACCCGCGCCCGTGTTCGTAAGCTCTTACCACTAGTTACCACGCACCCCGCACGGCCCGCGTGCAGTCTGTGTCACTCATACATACCTATACCACGCAGCGCGCGCTTTTTCAGTATCTCTGTATCACGTAAAACTTCTTTGAAAATTGTAGCCTAATATGTTATACTATACCTGTACTTCAATCTCCGGACATATATACCTGTTGCCGTCGAGCTATTTGATTAAACTAATAATTACAAAACGTAACCTATTTAAGCCTGATTCATAACTATCAATAATTATAAAAATAGTAATGATTATTAGTATTATTTAAAATCGCTGTAGACGTTAATGCCGCCCATTAATACCGGATAGATTAGGTACCGGATTTGTTATTATCTTTGTACTCTTGTATTTTTAGTATTTATTGAAGTTATATTGTAATCTATTGTAATTTTACTATTTCACTATTTACTATTATTATCCAGTCAGTTTCTTTTCATAATATTCTAATGGCTTTTATCCATTATTTATCGTTATCTTTACGTATTTTGTCTGCGGATATCCTATAGTATCAAAAAAGTAATTATCGATTAGTCGAAATCTCCCATAATTATTGGGAAGCAAAATCATGTTTCACCTGGCATCACCAACTGTAAAATTATTTACTTTTAAAATCATGATATTATATGTGATAGTTTCAATTAATACGAATAGTGTAAACCGTATTTACTTGTGGAAATAAATTCCAGAAGCTTTATGAAGAAATTGAGAACGGGATTAAAAGGTTTTGACTACACATTTCCCTATTTTTAATTTTTTAAATAATATTTTGACGTCTGATATATTCAACCATTTTGTTTAATCGCGACTAAGGCCGGTCGGCGCGCTTCGCCGGCGTACGCCGGCAGTTGGCTGACGTCGTCATAGACAACAATCTTCAGTTCTCGTGTATTATACTTCAATGCTTGTTACTATTTGTTAATTATTTATTATTACTCACCGCATTTATACCGCCAGTAACATAAATCATTATACTTATATATTATCGATATACCTATACAAAATATAACAAAAAAAATTACCTACTGTCAACAATCGCTTAGCACGGCATATTTTCTCCAACTTCTGCAGACAACGAACGTATCGACATAGAAGATGTCGATACGTACATATCTTTGCTAATGCGAAATTAAGCGAGCGAGATAAAAAAATTGGCGTATAACATCCCGTTATGAGAATAACTTCAATAACAGTGGCGTCTGTACCAAAACTAATAAGGCGATTATTTTAGGAAGTGACCTTTTTTAATCGGCATTAATAAGAGGGCCAATTAAATTTGCCCAAACAAGAATAAACGCGTGGTAAGCCTACACGCTGACATTAACTGCACTCGAATTTTTTCACTTTTACCAGAAATAATGAAGCCCCGCTGCGGGCTGCGGCAATTTGCGTGATAAATTGGAGCAGGGGTGCGTTTTCGTACATCCGACTTAGATACAAATCAAACTGGACATGAATTGACTAGGTACAGTACTTATAGAAGCAAAATCCTAGAAAAATCCGTCAAAAGAAAGTATTTACTTAATGAAACTTAGGTATACTTAATCTTGTTCATAGCACTCACTCGCAGTTAGGCAAAAAAAAATAGTGCGTGGAGTTCCTCCGCGCGGAAGAAGTGTAACTTCGACGCGACAGTGCTTTAATTCGCCTCCATGGTAGGTAGTGTTAAAAGTTTAACTGCTTCGTTCATGCGCTGTTTCAGTATTGAACAAGGTAGGTATAGAGGTTAATAAATTTTCACCAGTGTCTCTGTCGAATCTTACATTCATACAATTTGGAAAGTTTTCAATATTGAAAATGGAAATATGACGTAGGATTTACGATATTCTTCATTTTTATCTGGGTGTAGAATTTTTGTTAAACCAATTTAGATGGGATCAGGTAAATTTTTGAAACCAGTAACTTTAGAGTGCCTAAACGCCCCCCAGAGCAATATTCCAGCGGACCTTGGATACGTTTTCGTCCGCGTCGCGACCAAGAATTATTTCACCATTATGTAATATCTGGTTCAATAGCGATACGGCGACTCAGTGCATTAGCTTTGTGAGCTACATGACGCACGCACACATGCCAAGCCAAGTCAGTGTTACAGGTTCATCTATCTAGATATTGCTGATACCGTCACATATAGGTACGAGTAGTCTCTACATTCACAACATCGATGCTCATATTTAATTTCTGATATCATTGTACTATTTTGACAATAAATTATTTTAGTCTCAATTTTATTCGATTTTTGAGATAAATGTTAATCGTATATCGATTAATAATGCATCGAAATTCAAATTCAAAAAGTATTTATTTATGAAAACACATCAAGTTTTCGGAGTCTGTAGCTGCCAAACTGGGTGGGAACCCGTGTTTCGGAATCTAGTTCCTACTCAGGGAACATTATTTTGCTGTGTACATATTTAGGTTTTTTGCTCTTATTTAGAACAAAACGTAGACAAAGTAGACCACTAGAATGGCATCATCGTCCATTTTTCAGCGATAAGACTGAAATAGGTATCGTAAGGTGGGTTATGGGTTACATTTTAGACAAAATCCAGTCATAAAACATGAATCTATACAGGACAATTATTTTGTACAGTTTATTTAATGTATCTGGATACGTTTAAGTTATTTTTGACGTACCTACGTCTTATAAATCGATGAACGCCGGCCGCACGCACGAAAAATTGTCACGTTCCGCCTGAGCCGAGCGTGCAAGCGAGAGCGCGGGCATGATTGGCATAAGCTTTCGGCTCGTTTCAGTTGTTGATTCAACAATGTTTTCTTATGAAATTATCAAGTAAATTTATCGTCCGTAAATTGACTTCACAGACAACCATTTTTTTTTCATAGCCCCAATTTGAAATTACACATTTAATTTTGCTATTCCTTACCTGTGTACTGTATACTTACCTGTATATGTATTTTCAATGTACAAAAAAACATTTTTTCCCTGAATTTTTTTTTAGAAATTTTATCTTCCTCAGGAGAATGAAGCTCTTACGTACTGGCTACAAAACCTACACCGGGTCGGTTACAACGCAATTATTAGAGCCGCACTTGTCTCGTTCTCGTGACGAGAGTCGAGTCGACGGTTCGTTTTCATAAATTCGGGCGTTTTGCGCAACACAATAACTTGGAGATATTGCACGTAATACATAACTGTGAAATTGTGGCGCGCGTTCACGCGTCATCGACTGCAAAATGCGCGAGTATTTTTGTATTTAATTACCTTTGTCGCGGGGAATTTCGAGAAAACATTGTTGTTTTAATTTTATTTTGTCTGTGAGGGTTAAGACACATAAGCAACACTTTTATGCTTTTTGTGTATAAGATGTTTTAAAACTTTTACGATCACCTTTACGATTATTCTTTCAAATCTGATTTGGAAGAAAAATAGTTATAGTAGCAATATTCACAATATCATTATTATCACTATCGACGAGACTTATATGATTGATCTCTGAGATGAATGACTTTAGTTCTTATTCTATGGTTTATCTCTCGTGGTTCCATTCTTGTCGGATTATTTGATTATAAATTTGAGTGTGTACCTATCTTCGTGAAAGCTGTCTATCCATCCACCCGCTGCATATCCATGGTCAAACAGCGATTTCAATTTTGCAGTTCCAATATGTTTTGTATCTTCTCAAAGATTCAATACAATTTTTGTCAATCTTACCACGGCGACAATTTTGTATCTTATTCCCAAATCAAGTACACACATGATAATAAAAATGAAGTAATTACAGAGAAGTAAAAGTAAGTTTCCGCGGGTATCCGAACCTCACCGGCCTCCGCCCTCTCTCCACCGGTCACTCATAAACTCAAAGGGCGCACCAGTTCGTTGCTCAATGGCCTGTTAATCCTGCGCTCTCAGGGTTATCATGTCTCACAAATTACCCTGAGATATTGGGAATTTAAGTAGTAGTCATGAAACTGAAGTGGAGTTGGGGAGGACACAGGTGAAGCGACGACAGGTGGAGGGAGGTTATCAAATAATGGTGGCGGTGGCAAGGTAAGAGGAGCGTTGGTTGTCCGGCTGCAAGATGGGTCGAAAGAACCTGGGCATGATTGGCACAGGACCGAGTCAGATGGCACAGTATGAGAGATATCTATACCCAGCAGTGGGATAAAGACAGCTGTGGATAATTATTATGATTAGAAATTTAAGGTGCCATTTTGTAACTGCACGCAGCAACAGCAGTGTACATTGTCGCTTCAACACTACAGTATTTGTAGATATATTAAATATAAGTCGTAGCAAGCGAAGCATAGTCAGCAGCTAGGTATTTCTGCCTACGTATTGCCCGACGACACTGTAGTCTGCTGATGTGCTATGGAACTGTACCTTTACTTTCGGCAGCACTTTGACTCAAAACCCTGAGATCTTAGCATTTTTAACTAGAAGACTGGTCGCCAATGGAACTGTACCTTTACTTTCGACAGGACTTTGACTCAAAACCCTGAGATCTTAGCATTTTTAACTAGAAGACAGGTCGCCAATAAATTATGGACCATTACTTAGATCAAGAATCTATTGGAAGACCCTCCTGCGATATAAAGCTTAAATACATAGTCACTCCGAGTTACAACTTATCGACACAATGAATCGTTATCCAAGCTCCCTTGGGGAGAAATATGATAGCACCCAAATTGCAAAAACCTCAGAATTTTTCACCAATAACTTTTGAGTGCGTCATCTGGTAACCCTATGCATACTGGACGACTTTTGGGTGCCGACGTCCTTAATTAAGGCAAAAGTGAGTAACGGCTGACCGCGCGCGGATTAAAATATCCGATTTGATTTTGATTGATAATTCTGACGCTGCGATTCTGCGCATTTGCCATCCGCTCTCACTTTAGGGTTGCAACACACTGACAATAAAAAATTGGTTGTCTGTAAAATCTAATACAATTTTACACAATAACTTCTTATGCGTCACAATCCGAACGCTTACGCCAATCGTGCCTCTCTATCGCTTGTTCCGCGCTCTCGCTTGCACGCTCGGCTGCAACGAGACAATGAGTCATGCTTTTTCGTGCGTGCAGCCAGCGTTCATCGATTTCCAAGACTCTATCACGTTAAAAAAACAGGCCTTTTGGAATTAGATAGTCATAAGAATTTTAATATTGAAGTGGATGCTGGAAGTTCTAGATGGCAAATCTTACATGAGTGAGTTCGTAACCCATTCGCTCAGATATGACACAACCAACTAACAACCATGAAATTCTAAACTAAGGTAACGGTGGCGCAATCATGATTTTTTGGTGCCTATGATATTTTTTAGACGATGCTTCGTCACACTTTTTTCATAGTTAATTAACCTTAGTCAATATCTGTGCCATTACAAACGATAGCTGTACATCATCAGCGAAAAGATTTTTTAATGGCAATGCAAGAAGAAACAAAATTCAATATCTCAGAATTCTCAGAGCTTAACGCTATAACTTACTGTACTTTTCAATATTTGCTAAATGTTTTGCTATACCTAGTACGATGCCGGCTCGAAACATAAAGGAAGTCTATGCGCAGTAACAAATGGATGTATTAGCGGGGATGAAGGGTGACTTCAGAGCCGCTGTAAAGTTAATGAATATTCTCTCAGATTCTACTGCAGGTCTCCTTAAATAGGGTGTTTTCATAGAGGTATAGAAATTTAAAATGGAAAAACAAAGGGAGCTTCATTGCAAAACAAAATTGTTGGAAAAAATCATCGAAAATTGGACCTCCAGATTAGACTACGTCCGAGCCAGATATGGCGGTCATATGCTAGAAGTCATATTATTTAAATTGTAATGCCAGGATGTATAATATTTAAAATGTAATTATCTTTGGATTAAAGTAAACATATCAATTTAAAAAATCATCTTTGTTTTTTCCATTTCAAAGTTCTCCTCTATAAAAACATCCTTTATATCTCTGTTTGCTACGTACCTACCTAATACATATTTACTAGGTATTCTTCATAATGTAATTTTTATCAAGCTCATCACTCGTGTGCTAACAGCCTTATATCTTTAATCTTCGTCGAGTCGAGAAGATCTGACACGAAAAAGGATTAAATTCGACAACCGTTAACGTTTCCAAAAATATAGTACGATTGCGATCTCAGTATCTTAGCTGATACGACGAGTTAAGGGGAATTTACCCGCCAAATTCACATTAATATATATATATATATATCAAAAATCATAAGATGTGAATTTCCACTAACTATACGAAGCATTTTTGTATGTAATACTATTTTTCCTTTTTGAATCTCTTAATAGATAGATAGATAAAACTCTTTATTGTGTGCACTAAGTGCAGAGTAGATACTTAACTTATCTTAAATTAAATTAGTACCACAAATGGCGGCCTTATCGCTGATAGCGATCTCTTCCAGGCAACCACTGAACGGAAAGAGATCACAAATAAGAGTATGAATGGGAGGTATCAATCTAATAATAATATAAATGTAAATAATAAATAAATAAACATACATAATAATATAATACATAATAATAATATTGAGAAGGAAAAGAGAGACAAAGGCTAATGGAAGTAGCAAACAAAGGATATAAAACAGACAAGTAAAAAGAGAAGAGAGAGAAAAGACGCAATTTCATCATTTTGAACACTGATCAAGATAAAAATCTTTCACTCTTTCCTTAAAAATGTGCAGTGACTGTGAAGTTCTAATAGAGACAGGTAAGGCATTCCATAAGCGGACAGCGGTGACAGAAAAGGCATTTTCATAAAATGTGGTATGATGGGTAGGAGTGGAGAGACAAAGCAAGGTTGATGGTCTTAATTTGATGGAATACATCGAAAAAAGTCGAAAATAAAACTTTTTTTTCAATCTTTTCTCTCAAGGCTAGTGTGAACCGAGTACTTGTCCATACAAAAACAATAAGCCTCTAAATATTATCCGATTTCAGTGATTTTTTTCATGTAATCAGCACTTCGATCGCTAGGATTATATGTCTTAGTTTTTACAGTTTTTAAATGGTTTTACAGTTATAACCAAGTTATAACCTTTAAAAAGTCATTGTTATTGTAATGTTATTTTAAAAGTTGGATGAAGAGTACACATAAACTAAAAAAATCTGAAATCAAAATAACGTGCAATACTTTCACGCAAGCGATTGATACCAAAAACATAACATTTTGTTAAAATTTAAGGGGTAAAAACAGTTTTCTCCCGGAAAGTAAATTTTATCAAAAATTTACCGAAAATCATTCTCTCGATGTTCTACAGAAAACGCGATGACAGTCGCGATGGTCGATTCAGACTCATCCTGAATAAAAAATATAAAACAATAATAAAAATATTCTTTGAAAGCTAGTTATATTGTACATGACTGTTATGATTAATGATATGCATCGGGTTTTAAGAAATTCAAGCCTAAAATTTCTACATAAGTTGTGTAGTCATACCTTACCTACTAATATTATAAATCCGAAAAGTTTGTTTATATGTTGGTTTGTTCTTCTTTCACGCAGCAACGGAGTAATGGATTGACTTGATTTTTGACATGGATATAGTTCAAGGACCGGAAAGTGACATACTTTTTAACCCGAAAAAATAAAAGGTTCCAGTGGGATAGCACAGAAGTCAAAATACCACGCGGGCGGAGCCGTGGGCAAAAGCTATAAAAACAGTGGCCGGTTGAAAGGACGTTAAGTCGAATTATTTTGATTAACAGCATGTTAACGCAAACCGAGTTTGAAATGAGAAAATTCATATCATGTGACAAGTTGTGATGAAACGTACAGCTGATTAACTACTGAAGTTGACGGTATGAAGATTGCGAGATAATTTTAATTGAGTTAAAAATAAAGGAGTATTCGCCTTTTGGACCAAATTTGTAAATAAGTAGTTTTGATAAATATCCTTACTAATTATAATTATATTATAAGTCCGAAAGTGTGTTTGTTACTTTTCCACGCAGCAACAGAAAAACAGATCGACTTGATTTTTGGCTACTTTTTATCCCTGAAAATAAAAGGATTAAAGGTTCCTGTGGGATGATACAAAACTTTAGATATACGAGGACGAAGCCGCGGGCAAAAGCTAGTTAAGTATAAAAGTTATATTGTAACACTTCTGTCATAATCACATTATTAGCTTCACTAAATGTGAGGGGTTGTGTTTTTCATGTGAAGCGAGGAGTTACGACGTCGTAACTAAGAAACTAGTGGACTTCTAATCCAACTGCAATGGATTTTATTCACCCCAGGAAATATGAATTCGAAAAGATGCACCCAGCGCCTCTTCGACCTTTGACTTTTTCGAATTTCGAAAAATAATTGCAGCTGCCACAAAAGCTGAAAGACCGAGAGGAAATCAGCATATCTGAAAGTCATTCAAATGATCAAAGATACATTATGTGTAAAACATCAATATCATAAAAAAATATAAAAGTCGATAAAAGTCAAAGTAAAAGTCTGCTATCTCTTATTTGGCAAGTAACCTAACAAATCCTACTCGTGATGAAGAGAAGCCGTACTCAGCAGTGTGGCAGTTCAATTTAGGGTCGTGATCGTAATGAGTAGGTATGTATGTATGATGTGTACAAAATAAAGTTATATCAGGTGCAAGTTCTAATCGTCGATTAGTACCGTTATGAACCGACAAATTAGTGATACATTTACCACTGATAAAAGTGATAACATCAGCTGGCTTTTATTTTTGATCGACGAACCACCGGAGGAGGTTTGTCGCACCGCATTACTTTTTTCGTAGTAGTCCGATTTCAATCATTATTTTTTATTGGAAAGAACATACTTAAAAATTGGTCCCATTTAAATTTTATCGAAATCGGCTTAGCCATTTTCGATAAATCAACAATAATGTGAAAAATGCTACATCGATCCGTGAGAAATATTCGCGAATTCTGTACACGGGTGAAGTCGGTCATGCTAATTTTTGCAAAAAATTATCTTGTGTACGAATATTTACTGTTTCATTATAACAGAATTTTATGAATATTACTGACAGAAGTGGGCCAATAATATTCACTCGTCAAACAATCACCAAAGTTAAGCAACGTTCGGCACGGTCAGTCTTCGTTTAGGTTACCATGGATGGCATTTACAACTAAGCGCTACCGTAGCTCGGATGACACGGTAAATTGTAGGCTCCAATTGTATTAACCGGAGTTATTCAAGCGGTTTAAAAACTTTTACTATGACATAAGAACTTACTCGTCAAACGAGAATTAACTTGTCAAAATAATTTTCCGAATTTTCGAAGGATTTGGATTTAAACGTCTGAATGGTTTTAATAGTATCTATGTCAAAAGGTCCGGAGCTTGATCCCGCAATATCGAGAAGCAAAACTCCACAAATTGCTTATTGCCTAATGATCCTCTTATTTCAAAGTTCCAGTAACAGACAAATGGTTCACGCCATAGACATCAACAGATAAAGATACGCCATTATGATCGGGATCGGATTTACAAACTCTGCTACCTACTTATAAGTAACGATGTAGAATAAAGTTGCTTCGAATTGAAAACCAGAACAAACCCCAGATCAGAGAACTTAGTTCCCTGAACTGTGAGCACAACATAGTAATTAGCAATCAATGCATTTGTTGACTTAAACAGACTGATGTCATTGAAACAGTATAATTGTTTTTAATGAATTGCTTATCTTAATCTTTTGGGGATTTTCTTTTGAAAACGTAAATAATTACACAATATCATACCCTCAATTTAAATGACATCATTGCAATGAAGTGTTTACTATGAAATAAAATATTAATGAATAACTTAGTACTTTATTAACCCTTAATTTGGCAAACAAAAAATCATTATAAAAGAGGATTTTTTTTAATAGATCTGTTTAAAGCCCCCCCAAATAAGAAAGAAAAATTATAAAAAAAATATCCCCTGAAAGATTTCCTGAAAAAACAATGTTAATTATACTCAACAAAATCGGATATTGCAAGATTGACTTATTGTTAATTATGTTAAGCCGGCTCAACAAAATGCATTAAAGCAAAGGAAAGCTTAAAATCAAAACAGACTCAGTGTCATATTTATTTATTTATTGAATGATATAGGTACAAAATTTAATCAGTTTTGTGGTGATAATTGAAATGAAAGTTAGGTCCTTTGACAAAACAAAGTCTCACATTACATTTCAGGCAGTACATCGTAGTGAAACCCTTTTTGCAGTATGTGCATCGGCCATATTCTGTTCCATGGTCTGGGAAATGGTCCATTGGTCGATTGGAATGGTCAAATCTGACGTCATCTATAGGACAACACCGTGTAGGTTTCTTAATTTTGTCCTTATTTTTCAGGTCTTTTACACAGTTTGCGTCAACATTCTGTCCTTTCTTTATCAAGGCTTTAAAAAAGTCCAAACTAAATAATTTTAACAGTCTAAATAATTTTAACAGTTTCTTCAACCCCTTTCTGGAACCATCCCGCCTCTAATAACCGGATTCATGGACATAATACGTGTTTGTATATTCACAAATTTCAGAAAAATGTTCTTCAGTGAAAAAGTCACAGTTGTTGTTGTCGTTTGTCAACATTTCTTTGTGAATATGGCATAGTTGTGGGACAAGAATTACCGATATCGTCATCAGAAGAGTAAATATTAATTTCTGCAAGACATGAGTCAATTGAAAGTGCTTCAGAGGACGTTGAAATTCGATGTCGATTAATGCCCATAATTCTCTTTTCATCTTCATTTTCGGAACTTGTCGTCCCGCTAACATCAGATCCCACATTTTCCGGCGGAATCGAGGCAAGTATTCGACTTGATCTTGAATTCTGTAAATGTAAAAGTTACTAAATGCATAAAAAAAAAGGAAAAGCAAAACCCACAACATGCAACTATGTTGAGAATACTCAACACACAGAACTTACGTATCATCAAACTTTGTTGAGTGGGCTTAACACTTTTCTCAGAGGCCTACCGTATCCTTCCTTGATGGGTTGAGTGCTTGAAAAATAAATAGAGACAAAGTTTTTACACACATCATCCGATTTAAACTGTTACTTTCACATTTTATGCACATTTAACTATTTAAAAAATATTTTTACCTGAACAATTCAAAGAGCTCTCCGTTTGCTCGCCATCTTGACGCTCTAATGTCAAAAATAGTGTTGATACACGGTAAAAATAAAAATTCCTCAAAAATAGATAACGTAAGAAATCATTAACGATTCCAAAGTAAACCATTGAACGCACAAATAACTTGTAATTGTTTTTTCATTCAGACAGTTGAGTATGCTTAACAGTATCAAATTAAGGGTTAAGACTAAATTTATTAAGTCTTTATAAAGCGCAAGTCAGGTCTTGCATGGAATACTGCTCTCACCTTGGGATGGCTCTGCCAAATACCAGTTAGAGGCTTTGGAGTCCATTGAAAGGCGAGCCAGGAGGCTGATAGGCAACGAAACCTTGACTGAGTCGAAGCTGCAGTCTCGAGCATCGACGTAGGGTGGCGTGTCTGTCAGCCTACTATCGGATACACTTCGGTGAGTGCGCCCAGGAGTTGCACAATCTGGTTTCACCTGCCCCTTTCTTCTATCGTACGGCTAGACAGACGCGACCAAAGCGCCACCCTTTTATGGTGGACATCCTACGCGTTAGAACCAAGCGTTTTGAGTCCACATTCCTCATATGAACTGCCAGAATGTGGAACGCTTTGCCTGAGTCTGTCTTCCCGCTAAAGTACAACGTGGGTGTCTTCAAATCCCGAGTAAATAGGGATCATCTAATTAAGCGTGCTACATCATAGACCGCATATCTGCTTAACATCAGGCAGTGTGTAGTCAAACGCAAACCTATTTGAAATAAAAAAAAAGACTAAAGTACAAAATTATTCCATTTCAAACACTACATTATCCGGAGGTTTGAACAATAGTTCTTATTCTCTTAACACACTGAATGTGTATAAGCGCCACTTCTTCAGATATTAGCTCAAATAGTTCAGGCGTTTCATAATAGCCCTGTGCGGGCGGTGTTCCTGCCACATTAGAGAGAGTAAGGAGCCAACGAAGAATGCAATTCATCTCGATTTGTCTGCAGGTCGCGGTGGCATCGTGACTGAACTGAATGTGTGCAGTAGCCACGCGAGAGTTTCACATTTTGTTCGTCGTTTTTCGCTTAGATAAACCCTGATATAGATAACTCAATTTGCTTAATTATGCTCAGTGAGTACTTATCTCTCCATAGGTATCTGATTCCTAGGTATAAATAAGGTGTAGATACCTTTATGATTATAGCATTTGTTTCTTAGCAGCCATGAGACATCTTGTATTTTCTCAGACAAACAATAATTATTTTTCGAAAAAAATCGCAACACCTACTCCCAACGTGTGTAGAATTCGAATAGTTTGCACGAATCGATGTGTCATTCATGTACATTATTGTTGATTTATCAAAAACGACTCAACCGATTTCGATAAAATTTAAATGAGGTTTCGAGAGTATATCCTTTCGAACTAAAAAATAGTTTTTTTAAATCGGTTCACAATCGGCGAAAATATTGATGAGCATTCACATAAAAAGGTTGGTTAAGTTTAGGTATGTAGTTATGTCATGTCCCTAGTCACTGCGCTGTATAGCTAATTCAATGAATAATATTACCATGGTGGTCATAAATAGGTCATTCCTACTTATATTCAAAAGAAGTTGAACCTACGTAAAACCGACTCGTCCTTATTCTGATGAAAGTCTTTCGTTATTTTCAAATTGTTTAAGATGTATCCGTCATTATACTGAGACGATCTTCTCATAAAACTACCATCATGATGCAAGAGCTGCTTTCAAAACGTCTCAAGTCTTTGAAGCATACTTTCAAAGATAAACTTTACTTCTTTGGGACAGGTTCGAAGATACTATAAAGATGTGTTACAAAGAAAATAATCCTATGATTTAAGGGTCCATATCTGTCAAGTACCGTCGATTATGTGAATGTGTTCGTGGACAAATAGGTTTATTGGCTACTGTCGTCATAAACTTTCGTGATTTATCAAGCACGGCGGCAGTCTACTACCCTGCACTCCTACAGGATCTGATGTCATTGATCTCTTGTGTAGTATCGTATTTCGGTGACTTTGTCAGTTTAAGACTAGTCCATTAAAGGGATTATGGCTCTCGAATTTGCTCTAGACCGCACCGTCTCACACCATTTGAGATTTAAGATATAAATAGAGTGTAAATAACTGAGCATTATAAATAAATAGTAAATAAACGTTTATTTCAGGCACTTAACTAATTTGAAAAGGCATAATTACATAGGTAATAGAAAAGAATAACCATTACAATACTACAAAATTTTCGCAGTCCATAAATTTATTATTTAATAGAACGTTTATAATTTTGTTTTGTTTTATTTTTTCGTTTGTTTTTTTTTTATTTCAGAAATTTTGATTTAAGTGTTTTGTAATATTATATGTATCTATAGTTAATTTCTTTTTCGACATATTAATTGTTTTGATGTCAACTGCAAGATCAAAAATAGAATAAAAAATTGTAAGCCGAACAAAATTTAAAACGAAAAACATTTTATCAGAAGTCTTTCAAAGATAACGTAACATTTAAGTCTACCTATGTTTAGTCTATGCATTTACGAAGCACATTATTTACATACAGAAGTAGCGAGTGGCACTACTACAAGTAACAACGTCAACTGCCCACCACATTAGCCAATTGACTTTGACTCCCCACGAGCTAATCAAAGTTCACGAAACAATTGTAGAGCATTGAGAAACATTGCGGTGGTTACTGCAATGGTCAAAAGAAACATTATGCCCACCGACCAGTTGTCATCAATAAAAAAACTCATAAAATTACAGAAACCCAGACGGTCAGGTGCGCTGCGGTTACGGGTTTTTTTACTTTTATTTTTACAAAGACCCAGACATTGATGCAACTGGCTGGGAACAATACAATACCAATGACTCCATCGAAATACACATAAGTATCATCGAGGCAATGAAAACTTTATGTCGCTTGAATAACATGAGAACTCTTAGTGAGAAACATAATTTAATTTGCTTAACAGCCTTTCAACCGGCTCCAGCTATCCCGCTCCATTGATTTCCTAAAAATTCTATTCCTTTTTTTTTAATCATAACAAAAAAAATAGTTTTGATATATTTGTATTTAACAGAAGAGACTGAAAGAACTGTTTGTTCCGTTTTAGGATCTTCTTCGTTAAATTAAGATACTTAAGAACGAAAAACACACGTTTGGTGATAAACAAAGTCTCCTTAATTTTTTTTGGAAATTCACATCTTGTGATTACTTATTGATTTGAAATTCAATTTGAGAACAATCTCCTTAGTTGGGTTTTATCCAATGCCTTTGTACTCTAATGTGCAAATGCGAGTGATACATAGCTGTGGCCAGTTGAAAGGCCGTTAAGTCGAGATGAATTCATAAAATACGGAAATTTAGCCCGATTGAGCCGTTTATTGAGGCCATTCGTACATTGAAGGTTTTTATTATAAATCGTAAAGTTAATAAAAAAGTTGTAAAGTCATCATAATGGGAATGACAAGACCGGTATCAAAAATAGCGGCGCTGTTGGTTGTGCAAGTCACATCTCGGCGTAAAGGATCAGCCTTCAAGGTCCTGCCAGCTCGTGCATGACGGTACGTGAATCAACTCAAATTATAATTAAATCAGCCTCTATTGATCGCAAACCGATCGATTCTCCGTTCGCAGTAACTGCTGATGTGGTAGAGCGCCGCAGTGAGAATAGCCATTTTATTGGAATGTATTTGTATTTCTCAACATTTTTTTTTCCAAAACGTTATATGATTACACTTTTAATTATGAAACCTGAAATTGTATCAACATTGACTGTATGAAACATTTTTCACCACAAAAAAGGGCTTAACCGACTACCACCGTGTACAGAATTCAAATAGTGCGCACTTCGCACGAATCGATGTGTCATCCATGTAGTAATTTTTACATTATTGTTTATTTTTCAAAAAATGCTACGCTGATTTCGATAAAATATAAATGGAACAATTTCGGGAGTATAACATTTTGAAAAAAAAAAATTTTTGAAATTGTTTAAATCGTTTCATAATTATGGATATGAGATGACCGACCGACACTGATAATTATTTAAATCGTTGCATAATTGGTAAAATTATTGATGAACATAGATACATAAAAAACCTACAGACAATTATTATAGCATCTTTTCTTCATTGTATACAATTGGTCACATTTTGTGAGCTGCTTATAATAAATTAATGTAATAAGAACAATATAGCCCGACTGACCGACAGACCATATTGACCCATATAATACTGGGAATCTCTAAGATAATATATCCTTTCTTTAACAGTGGGCGCCCAGCATAAAGGATGATGATGATGATGATGATGAAAACCCGTTAAATTTTAATTTTGGTCAGTAAAGATTCATAATAATATGAAAAGTAGCATTACATTAGCTTTTCACTGGTTTCAGTTCTAAGGTAGGTGCATTACATGCAGTCCTAAGTAATAAGTGGGGGCGCCTATATAGTAATTTATCAGTATACTACCAATATTTACATTTCTTCAGGCATATATAATGTATGTATACAATAAATTCAATATTAATAACACATGCTCTCACTGCATGTATTGTATGTTAGTTATTTAAGTTATTAAAGATATATGATACTGAAATCAGGCTGAAAGAATAATTCAGATGCTGCGTAAAAACCTTCTCAGCTAAGGTAAGTGCAATCAAATAAACTGTATCATTATTTTAATTAGTACTATTGGGTTGTAATTAACTGGTGCAATAAATAAGTAATTGTATAAAGATCCTGCAATGCTATTAGCAACCGTAAAATTAAATACAAGTATTGCATTTAGCTTTCATAGCTATACAACAATTAGAGGCATTTTAATCTTACAATAAATATTGACGACAGTAGCAATTAACTGGTATTTTAATTTTTTAATTACGGATATAAACTAAGAGAAGATTGCAAATAATAAGAATATTTCAATCAAACACGTGCCGACTCCGTTTGGTTCACCTTCGTTAAATGTTTCTGATACGATCTAAGACATATTAATCTAATACATAAATTAAACTAATATGCACGTAGGAGCTCGAATATTCACCCATTATAATTAACAAGCAATTTGGACTACTATAAAAATTTATAAACGGTAGAAAATGACTTATGTTTACGGTAGAGCATTTAACTCAATAGGTATTTATTTTACGTCTTGCATGTGGGTTAATAACAGAATGGATCCGATCATTTGTTTTTGAAAATATTTGTTTTAATTTAAGTGCTTCCATTATAGTGTCTAAAATCTTGTGTCTACAAAAGAGAGAAAATTTAAATGTCCTCCAGATTTTTCCGACTTTATTTTTGAAATAGTTATAATTATCTGTGTAACATTAGCAATGTCTAGCAGAATATCCGTATTCAGAGAAATTGCAATTGTCTCAGAATTTGCTGCGACGCTAAATCGGCCGACTCTTATTCCTTAAAAACTTTGCATTGTGTGTCTGCCTGGAAAATATAATCGAAATTTGGACTGCGATTGATACAATGATGCAAATAACTTGTCCTCGCACAGTCCACCTTTCAAAAAACTACTACTTTTAATTTGGGTTTTGTAGTACAATATTTACGTCGCCGTTCTGCTACATTAATCTATTTTATACATAGCTAATTTGTACTTAATAGTGATCAGGTATCAGCAATATATTTTTTACTTACTCATGTCAAATCTAAAGAGTGCATTGTTCCGAAGGCCAAAAGGTGGGCGTAGACCAGTTTTTGCTCATTCAAGATTGCATTGCGATAAATCTTGCAATAAACAATCAATTACTTGTTTATTTGATGTCATTTGTTCAGTTTTTTATTGACTTCAAATCACTTTCAATTTTAGAATCAGATTAGTCTTAGTAAATCTAAATCTTTGATGCTTCGAGCTACTGAAACTCATTGAACAAGAAATTGGGCTATCATTTTTTTTCTATCGATTTTATGATTAGGTATGTTCCTTCAGTCTCCATAAGAGGTAGTTAAGTGACTGGTTTTGGCAAGTAAAATAAAATAACGCGACGATGGATTTCCAGACTAAGAAGTTAGCGCCACTCAGATTTTTTTAACTATCACTGCTCAAAACAAAGATTGTTTTATTTGGTCTGAGCAAAGAAGATATAATAATACTACGTATAGAACGGCCACTCGTTACCCCCCACCCGTTTGAGTCTTCCTCACTTCCACCCCGCGTCAGGACACGATTTACTACTCTGCGCGCGGGCTGCACAGGCCGCTGCAAATACCCGTGTAGCGTTCGTGCGTATGTGTAGTGTCTGTGAGTAAATATAGTGTTGTGTGCGTAAGACAGCAGATTTTGTATGAAGAAACGCGGAGTGTCCGGGCTGTGGTCTGAGCCTGCGCAGTATAGTATAGTACTGCGTTCGTTTTTACCATCAGATGTATATCTGTTTTGTTCTAAATAACACGGTAGAAAACACAGCAGTCTACTTCTTAACTCCCAAAAAATTTAATGTCAACGGTGCGGTATTTCCCCAGACAGGGACAATAAGAAAAGTCCATCTAGAACATAACATACATACTTACTGTACTGTACTGTACCAGCCTTTTTAATAGTCCACTGCAGGACGAAGGCCTACCCACAAAGGGTGATTGGGCCATATCCACTACGCTGGCCCAGTGCGGGTTGGTGAATTCACATACGCCATCGTATTTCTTCTACGGACGTATGCAGGTTGCCTCACGATGTTTTCCTTCACCGAAAAGCCAGTGGTGTGAAATTCCGTACATAAATTCCAAAGAACTCATTGGTACGGGACCGGGGATTTGAACCCACGACCTCACGATTGTAAGGCGGGTTTCGCTACCTCTAGACCACCACCGGCTTTCTCATACATACTTATTAGGTAGGAATTTGGTAAGCGTTTTACCATGCCGTTATTTCCGCAATTTAACATCAGAACTTGAATCACTCTTGCTCTCAACATGAATAACTAAGTATTAATAGAAATAAAATTCTTAACAATTGTAGAGTCTCATCTTTTCAAGTTCTCAATTTAATTCGAACTAATAATAGCTAACGCTGAATGCCTAAGTCCCGCCCGTACATACCTACCTACGAGTACAACTCTAAGTAATAATTACAGTAATTGTGTCTCGCCTAAATTAGTGCTTCAGGAAATATATTGTAGGTACCTAAATGGTACCTTTTTTATGAGTTGCGAAACATGACGAATCGATTAAAAAAGTGTCATTACTGGTTCACTTTCGGAGGACTTGGCCTTGCCTCGTCTTTGTGCCGGCACCCGTCACTCTGAATACCTACTGTGGTCGAATTGACCCTAAGGTCTCTGTTTTGTGAAGGTGATCAATTACATGGCTATCTTCTGAGTAAACGAGTTTTTTGCTACACTTGTACCTACTTCGCAGATAGACCTTTTTGTCGTAAATACGCTTGTATTTCACTATAATTTTGCGATCTGAAGCAGTCTAGTCACGATTATTTAGAAAAATCCGGCTTACTCTACATTTTAAAACCTTTAAATCGTACAATACTTTACAGCAAATTCATATACATAGTTATTTCTTATCAATTAGCATCCTTTTTAGGGGTTGTTCTGTAACATCAAAACTAACAACTTTTGTTCAGCGACTTTTGTCAAAACTCAAAAAACAAAATCAGCTGTTCCATACATTTTGTCGCGGGTGAACGATATTTTTCTATGGAACAACTTTTTTTTTGAGATTTGACAAAAGTTATTAGTTTTGATGTACGAAATAAGCCCCTAAAGGGATCCTAATTGATTAGAAATAACCCTGTATACTAAACAGGAAACAGACTAAAACTACGCGCGCTAAGGAAATACGTAGGTACTCGTAAGTGACTACGGGCCTATTTCTTATAAAAGATGTATCATTAGACATGTTATTACATACATTCATAAAAATAAACAAAGTATGAGTGACTGAATAAAGATTAAATAGCTACTGCGCTACACTACTACCACAAAAATATAAACGTGAGTAGGTATCTATCACGGCAGTAGCCCCGAGATCGTCTTACTTTAGGTAATTCCGTACAGTGTCACTTCTAATAATGTATTGACACAATAGCATAATACTCTAGTTTAATTAGCTTTAATAGTTTACTAAATACCTACAGCAAAATAAAGCTCCATTTTCTAAGAGGAAAATCCTTTTTCAACCATTGGAACCGAGTACGTCCCAGAATGTTGATTAAATTGTATTTAGGACCTATTTCAGCGAATAGTTTTTATCACATCGTAATCTCAAAACGTTGTTTTGCTTCAAGTTTCGTCGCCTTCGATAATTACGACCTTGGCCACGAAGGTCGGAGCTTGCAGAGACGAACTTGTTTGCTATTTTTTGACCGACGAACCACCGGAGGAGGTACTCTATTCGACGCGTATATATTTTATTTACGCATAATTTTCACAGCAGTCCGATTTCCATAATTCTTTTTTTATTGGAAAAAGTTCATACTTCAAAATTAGGCCCATTTAAATTTTATCGAAATGGGCTGAGCCATTTTTGATAAATCAACAATAATGTGAAAAATGCTACACCGATCCGTGCGAAATATTCGCGAATTCTGTACACGGATTTGGTCATGCTATTTATTGCAAAAAATAATCATTAGTGTGTCTACTACGGAATTTGCTCATAAATTGAGTTCTCATTAAATCCATTAACGTGTGTATTTTTGTTTTTATTTTATCATGAACATATCTTGTTAATTTATTTACCGTAGCCCAGCAAGGCAAACTCATTCCTTTCCTTCCATTCCTCCCTGTTTTTGGCAATTCTGATCTAATCTTTGTAGTAAGATCATATCGTCAATTTAATAGAAATTTACTAGAATACGAAATAGGGGTTTGAAAACTGTGTGTATCACTAAACTATCAAAATTATTTCTTTTCAATGTATTGCCCAATAGATACAAGAGGGCTATTATTCTATGTATATAGGTACAATAATATAAAAATAAATGTCATCAAATCATATGGGAAACTAGTGTGTATAACTTATGAGATGTTTCGTACAAAATTAAAAAAGTACTTATTTCTTTAAGTAATCGATGAACGATCAAACAGTTTACAATCACAATCTGTAAATTAAATGATGATCTTGCCTGCGAATCAAAAGTTTTTTTTTTATGACTCTTGGCAGAGTCACCACCCAGTACCAAGCGGTATCATTTCCTACCCGGGACCAGCTATCACAAAAGCTTAAAAAAATACTCGCATCGTGAAAAAAATTCGTGCCAATTTCACGCAAGATAAACTTCGTGATCATTTTTTGCCTGTTATGATGGTAACTATTTCCTAGTTCTCGGTTAATTGTCGTCTTTGTGGATTTAGGTGGACCTGTTGGTTTTTGCGGGTTGGTACGCGTGGTCACCTCGCACTTTCGATTTTGATCGACACTTAGATATCTTTTAGGTAATTTCCCGGAGTAAGTGTCCCGGATACAGCTGTGATCTGCGGCTTTTACTCTTATCTTTTCGGTAATTACCCGGAGTAAACGTCCCGGAAACTGCTGTGATCTGCCGCTGGGGCATATAACTATTTTTGTTTTAGTGGTTGTAAATAAAGAGTGTCCTACCAGTGACCAACCACCTATTACCTGTCACCGTTATTAATATCGAGCGAAAAAAGGCTAAAAATTCAGGTTTGTTGTATGGGTCCCTTAAATATTTAATTTTTCCTGTTTTTAGTATTTGTTGTTATAGCGGCAACAGAAATATATTTCTGTGAAAATTTCAACTTTCTAGCTATCACCGTTCATGAGATGCAGCCTGGTGACAGCCAGACGGACAGACGGACGCACAGCGGAGTCTTAGTAATAGGGTCTCGTTTTACCCTTTGGGTATTATTCTTAAGCTTCCGACCTTAAAAATGATTTATTTAAAAACATCGATGCCTTAGTTACATGTAAAAAGCAAAACAATTTATTTAAGAACATACTACACTCATTTCACGTGTTTCAGGCTGCAAAGAACAAAAAATAAAATTAATACAAATAAATAAAATAGCTACTTGCTAGCTAAAGTTATTAAAATAACAATTTAGAATAACAATCATGAACTACATATTTACAGGTACTCAGGTCATCATCATCATCATTATCAGCCGCAGAACGTCCACTGCTTTCGGTTATTCAGGTGCCGATCCTAAAATAGCCAAAGCCAGGGTGACCTAGTGGGAGAGCACTCATCTTAAAGAGGGAGAAAAAAAGTCTAAAATGAGTTCTTTGGAAATTTACGTACGTATTTACATCTCACTGGCTTTCCGGTGACGGAAAACATCGGGAGACAACCTGCATACGTCCGTAGAAGAAATTCAATGGCGTATATGAATTCACCGAACTGCATTAAGTCAGCGTGGAGAATATGGTCCAATCTTCCTATATTATTTCTAAAACCTATATTATTTCTCTGTGACATTTTTTAGATTATATTTGACATTTTGATATTTGACATTTTAGACTACATTTGACATTTTTTTTATGAATTGTATTTAGCTGTTGTGTTTTTCATATTTGTACGCCACGACGGCAAGAACATGCGTTTTATAACTTTTGTAAGATCTGTATGCAACTTTGTATGTTGTCTACACTACCATGTGTCTAACAAATAAATAATCTTGAATCTTCCTTAGTGGGTATACCTATATTCAGCAGTAGGCTGGAAAAAATAACCGGTGCCGTACAGGACAGATCATAAAATTATGAATAAAAATCTGTTGTTTTCTAGACGAGTGTTGCAAAATGATGAAACATCTACGGAACTGTACTGAAATATGTTCCGCACTGATCTGACCACAGTAAACAAATAAACAATAATTTATACAAAAATTACTTTTACTTTTTTATAGTTGAAGGTGACAACAAGGAATCGCTCTGCATGATTTCAATCCTTCGAATACCAAATCGATGTCGTGAAGCGAGAAACGTCCTTTCGCGTTTTTCCATCTCCAATACGTGTAATTGCTCTTAATTTATTGTTAGTAGATTACCGCCTAAATTACGACTCCGGCGGTGACCTTTTACTGTCCTTAAGTGTCTCAAAACTGGTGAGAAGGAAAGCAAGACTGCGGTCAATTAAAACGACTAAGTGACCCTACACAGACACACGTTGTGAATGTTGTGATGCGACCAAGTTGAAAACACGCACACGTACGCACTTTGATTTAGTAAATCAGTATTACCTGTTCTCTTTGTCTGTGGTCTTTAATTTGTTGGTGAGGCATGCAGGCTGGAGCTCCATTTTTGAATTATTTGAAAATGATAATCGTATGCTTTGCTGTTGCGTTCCAACTAACATAGATTTGCAAGACGGAAACATCCTATCAAACTATCGTTTCTAAAATAGAGCCCCAAAGGCGACCATTAAAAAATCTATGTTGGTTCAACCAGTAGTAATACTTAGAGTATAAAGATCTGGCTAGGCGACTGGTAGAGGTGACACGTAACCAGAATGCTGGCATCTACTTTGGTCAAAAAATTAGTATAGCAATTCAACAAGGCAACGCCGCCAGCATTCTGGCCACGTTACCCTCTGCCCCGGGTCTTTTAGATTAGTTTTATTTTTATCTTCGTAATATAAGTTTTAGTGTTTATTTTAAGTAAGTTAATTTTAATAGTAATAGTTTATGAAATGTTTTTTTAAGTTTGGTCAAAATATACACGTTTCTGAATCTTAGAGTATGTATACCATCATCGTCATAATTTAAGATTGAGCACTTGTCGGTGGGGCAACTTCCATGTCTCGCAGTCTTCTGCTAGTGTTTTCACCATCCTGTACGACATGACAACTTCCTTTTCTTCAATTTGGTCTAGAAATGCTCTGCGTCATCTTCCCCTTCCTCTCTTTCCTATGTATACCATAATATACGATTAATTCACGTCTATCGTTTCAAAACTAAAGCTCTATATATTTTTATCTTGGAGAATAAATCTTACAAAAACAGCAAACAAGGGGATGTGCGCTACACCCGAGTTATGTAAATTATATCTACCAAAACCCTCTGTGAAACCTGCCTGTGAGACTGTATATACAATGTGTTTGTCTACCGGTGTCGGAGCCTTAAGCGATGACATCTATGGAAAATTTCGAACAACTTTTACTATGAGACCAACTCTGAGAACGTAAAAAAACTGCTGTTCCATATGATTTTTCATAGGACTTTCGACAAAAAGTATGGAATAGCTGTTTTTTTGCGTTTTCAGAGTCGGTCTCATAGTTAAAGTTGTTCAAAATGTACCATAGATATCACCGCTTAAGGCTCCGACACCGGTAGATAAACACATTGTATACCAGAACCTAGTTCAAAATAGAGTCACATATACTAAAAAAATAAACTTAATAAATTAACCCAAGTGAATCTCAAGTGACAAGCCGTGATGGACTAAATCAATCGTACAGTCGTGGTTTCAAATCTCGGTCTCGTACCAATGAGTTCTTTGGAATTTATGCACGGAATTTCACACCACTGGCTTTTCGATGAAGGAAAACATCGTGAGGCAACCTGTATATGTCCGTAGAAGAAATTCGATGGCGTATGTGAATCCACCAAGCCGCACCGGGCCATATGTCCTGCAGTGGACTATTAAAAGGCTGATACAGTACAGTAAGGCAAGTGAATCTCAAACATTCTCAAAGTTTTTATCGAATCATTTTTTTTTCGAAGATTCGCAAACAAATTTTGATTACTTTATTTTACCTACTTTATTTTCCTGAATTGAAGTCACTAAGGATTGCTTTTCCAGATCTAAATGGGCCCACGCATTAATGCTCGATTTTTGACAAAAGCCGCCGAATGCGTTCAAAACTATAGTCGATAAGTATCTAGTAGTGACATGACTGACATGTAGGTATAAGTTACTTTACGGTAGTAACTCCAAAAATACGTGATTGATTTCCCGTTCATTGGTTTAAAGTACAATAAGCCCGATTACAGAGGCGCCATCGTAATTATAATAGCTAAATAACATAGTTCTGTTTCTTTTTCACTTTAGGCATTCGATAGGTGGAACGCTTTTTACGTTGCTATTAAATTTACGCTGGCGCCTCTATAATTCATATTCATACTATATCTGGAAGTAATATATTATAATATTGAATATAATATATTATATCTATTCATTCATATCTGGAAGTCTCAGATTTTAAACGAGCATCAGATTCTCGGAACCCACAACTTTTCCACATAACCGCAAAATAGCTATCATTTGAACGTCTGCACCGTCCTTGGATGAAGCCATAGCCCAGCTTGTCTCCAAGGTGGTCTGCTGGATAATTACTTTCAAAGACCTTGCGCTACGAGTTTTTAGGCATCTAATATTGATTATGAATTAAATCGAGGAATACATTAATGGATCGCAGCACCGACAGGTGGTTGTGTAACGGATGCCTGACGTATGAAATAGAAAGTTAGATAAGACTTGATTGGTTTCAGCCATGTTTAGTTGCATGCAAATGCTGTTACATCAAGCAAACAGTAAATTAAAGATCTGTATCCGCTGTGGCATTCTTTTATGCGAGAAGATAGTTTTATTATTAGTATTTCAATAATAAATTGAGTTTATATCTGCATATATTTATGTTGCTATAACTTTGGTAATATAAAATGAAAATAGAGAGTAGAGGTAGTCTTTCTGCGCTAACAATGCTATGCCTTGTTGTTGTGATTACTTTCTTATCAGACTGTTACGGTCTTCTTATCACTTGTACTTATATATTATTTGTATAAATAAGTGCTTTTATAATAGCATACTAGAAAGTTGATCTGTGCATTTAATTATTTATGTACTAAGCTATCTATGCTTCATTTTTGTCAATAGAAGAACACAAACAATATTCAGGTTTTGATTTAGGTATTACTTATTAGTACTTTCTATAATTTCTTGTTTTTCTGAAATTGGCTCGAATGTACATATCAATATGTTATTCAACCAGTTAAATTACTTCCAGTTAATACTTTCCTACACTTATGAAGACAAGGAAATAAACATAGATCTTAAAGTTTTATTTTATTTTTTACTAGTTTTTACCCGCGGCTTCGCTCGCATACGCAATAAATAATTATAATTTATAGTCTATGTGTTATTCTGACATATAAGCTATATTATTGCAAAGTTTCATCTGAATCCGTTCAGTAGTTTTTACGTGAAAGAGTAGCAAACATCCATACATCCATCATTCCATCCTCACAAACTTTCACGTTTATAATATTAGTACGATATTAGTAGGATAGGATTTATAAATCGCGTCTACATAGGTAAGTATGTACGAGTATGTCTTTGGTACATATTTTTTGAATAGCAAAGCACCTACATATTTATGTAAATGAGAAATTCGAAACACTGTGTAAATGTATGTCCATCTCGAGATATTTAGCTGAACGATATAATTCTGAAACCTATAAATCATCCACATTTCCGGGTGATTTTGCATCTCTGAGATTTCTCACCGGCCAAATTAGCTACGGCACAATAGATTAATAAGCACAGTTAATGTCGGACATTAATAAATTTGTCAACGCGTCGGATAGGGCCGGACAATGAGCTGGCCCTGAATTATGGCTCTGATACTCCATTAGTCTCTGCGAGGCTGCGGAATAACGGCCGAAAGGATATAGGGCTTCAGGATGCGGTTACACCTAAATGTTAGTAATGTAATATTACTATGTGAGCTCTATATCTGAGAGCAGCTGTTTTCAAACTTTTTTGGTGATGGAACCTTTTAGTAAGAGGAATATTTGATGGAGCCTAGAAATAAGTAAAAAATATTATTTTTCGGAAAAATATGTCTCAAACGAAGCGCGCATTAATTAAGATAGTAGAGGTGAAATTCTTCAAATATGTATACCAATTTAATCATCTTGATACATATCTGAGCCTCTAGAAGATTATTTATGTTTTTTTTTCATTAATAAAATATCGATGAACAAAAAAATACATACAGACGAACATAGTACCTCCTCCTTTTTGGAAGTCGGTAAAAAAAGATGAATCAAATACTTATTTTGTGTAGTTCTATGTAAAATGGTTAAGAAAAATCAAAATACTTTTTTCAAAAAATGCAGAAGACCACGACTACTACGTATTACGACCATCGAGATAGTATTTTATATAGGTACCTATTGGGTAAATATTCTAGACCTATGTATTAACACCGATGTAATATGTGAATCCACCAACTCGCACTGGGCCAGCGCGATGGATATGGCCCAATCAACCATCGTGGGAAGGACTACCTCCTGCAGTGGACTATTAAAAAAGGCTAATACATGTACAGTTTAATACTACGAAGAACATAAATATTTTTTAACAGTAGAATTATTAGTAAAATCCCAGACGTAGTCTAGGAATCCTATGCCATTTCCAGCGTCCCTACCTCCAGGCATCCCAACAAATAATGATCTGCGACAACGGTAACTCACTAAGCGATGGTATCGGTTCCCGATACGCCATTTTTATGACCGTTGCAAAGATACTGAAAGAGTTAGCAAATCAGGGATCTAGCGAAGATGTTTATAGCCTGTGATGTTTGTCGCCGAGGTATCTGATCAGTCTTGTTTAGGAATGCTACCAAGTAACTGTATAGACATTCTTCTTCAAACGTCCGTCGTACTAAAATTTATTGGTGTTGAATTCAATATAAGTCTAGTTAGACTTCTGTATGAACGTCATGAGGCCGCTAGTTTTGTACTGGATTTAAGGTCGCGGCAGATAAGCTTAGCGCTGAGCGAAGTGTAGAGGGGATGATTGCGCATGGTGACGGCCATACTAAACCCATACACACACCTCCCCTCCACAGTACCCTCAGCGCTACGCTTATGTACGTGCCGGTACCTGTATATATATTTATATTCTGCCACGAGTACCCAGTTGTTAGCTGTACAATTAGGTATACACAATATTCATTGAATCGCAAAAACATACAGATCTCGCAGAAACACCATCAAAATAAGTTTGTAAGCTTGATCCTCATAACTAAAACTAACACAGCGTGTTTTACGCATCTGCAGTACACATAGACTTATGTACCTAGTACAATGAGAACAACTTGGGGCGTGCGCAGTGAAACAATCTAAGAAGACCTAAAAGTAAACTTTCTTGCAAGTGCTAAGCGTGATGTTTTAGTTTTTACCTTATATTTTTCCGAAACAAAAATCATTTTAAGAAGAACACTTTCAAATGTATAATATTCGTAAGTATTTATTCCGTTGTATATGAATGTATTATAACAAGAAGGGATGATAAAGCAAAATGTTGTTTGCTCTCTCCTGCTCGTCACTTTATTACTAAACTTGTGAAGTTAGTAATAAAGTGACTAAACCATACAAAAACAATAAGTTGTTATCTACCTCTAAATATTATCCGATTTTAGTGGTTTTTTTTTTTCATGTAATCAGAACTTCAATAGCTAGGTATATACGTCTTAGTTTTTTTCTTAGTTCTAATTTCTGGATCAAAGAGGCGTGGGTTCAATCCCCACCCAGGGCAAATATTTATGTGATGAACATAATTGTTTGCTCTGTGTCTGGGTGTTATTTGGTTACTATCTATATAAGTATGTATTCAAAAATATCTATATGTAGTATATCAGTCTCTGGCAGCCATATCACAAGCTTTGCTTAGTTTGGGGTCAGAGGCCATGTGTAAGATGGAATATTTTTTTATTTATTTTCAGTTTTTTAAATGACTTTATTGTTGTAAAATTCATATTTTTACGCAAAAATTTGGCTGAAATGTATACAGAAACTAAAAACTTTTCTGAAAGAAATAAGACGTATACGAGCGTGCAATATTTTTGACCGACGCATAACTTTTTTCATAGTAGTCCGATTTCAATAATTCTTTTTTCATTGAAAATAGTGTACTTCGAAATTAATTCCATTTAAATTTTATCGAAATCGGCTGAGGCACTTTTGATAAATCAAAATAATGTGAAAAATGCTACATCGATCTGTGCGAAATATTCGCGAATTCTGTACAAGGGTGTAGTCGGTCGTGCTATTTTTTGCAAAAAAGTAATTATTACTCAAGCGATTGACACCAAAAACATAATTAACATGTTGTTACAGTTTAAGCAGTGAAAAGAGATTTTTCCCGGAACATAATTTTTATCAAAATCGATGTACCATAATACAGAAAACGTGAAAACACTAGTCTTAAAATTCAAACTGAAACTTTCAACAGTATTCAAACTTGCGTCCAGCGGCACGCGAATCAAACCTTCCAAGCACACAGCAATTGCAAATTACGTAATTAAATGCGTAACATGATAAGGCACCAGTGAAGCCATAATAAAATTTTATCTCCTATCAATAGGCCATTAACAACACGGTACATTTTAATCGGGATCAGTAACGCACGATCTAACCGCGCTTGGCGACGAATTAATTTCGAATTCTACTCTGAACTAAATACCTCCAACCTTTGTAAGCTATCGAACATTGTCTACAAGCGCATGATCTATTGTTGGACACGATTAATTAATTTTAAAGGGACATTAGAAGAACATTCCTGATCGCCCCCGACTAAACTAGAAATCGGTAAACGAAAGACGAAGAACGATTTTTTCAATTGTTTCTATCTTTAGAAAATACACATAAAAAGCAACCCAGTCACAACTGTTACTACTGTACGTCTTTAGATAAGATAAGATAACGTTTATTGTTTAAAACTGCGTACATAAAGGTGTTATATTATAATAAATTATAGACATAACAGTTTGTCCTAACGGACATACAATATTTGTTGATTTGTGATAGGTAGGTACGTACTGTCCTCTCTAAAATAGCAGCTAATATTTACAACCTACATTACACTTGGATAGACTAAATCTACACTATTAAGTATCTTCAAACAAGAAACAATATATATTTACTCGCAATCTCTATGAGAACATTTCTTTAGACAAAATATCAAATTTCTCTATATCTATTTAAGTACACCTATTCAATTTATACATTTTGTTTACTAAATATCTAATCATTAAGTACAATTATTATATATTTAAAAAAATATTTTATTTTAATTTCTAAAATCAGCAGGGACAACTAGCATTATTTTCTCTGCGTGAAAATAGGTACAAAGCTCTACTGCGTCAATAGATAATATATTGATAGATAAAGCACCTACTGGGCATTACCAAAAGTCCAATAATGAAATACCAAAAGTCTGTAAAAGAGATTTCATTAATTTGAGACTGAAAATACGATCCACACTTTTTAAAACTATTTAGACTGGTATGTACTAAATTCAGAGTTAAGCGATAGTGCCTAAATATGCAAATAAATTATTTATGGCCTAAATAGTAGTGTAATAGTGTAAATATGCATATTTAATGTGAATCTAAATCTAAACTAAACAATAGTCCGTAAATATGCCTAAGAAATCATGTGTAACTCTAAATAATATCCCATCGTAACACAAAATTCCAACCTATTTACTTACGGTGTTGATATTGTTAGCCAGTGAACTTTGCCAATGGGTCAGGCCCTTTGCTTAAACATCACCAAGTGCAATAAGTAAAACAAGGGCTTAATTAAGATAGGGCTTGCGCCTACGCATGTGCGAGCATTCCTGATGGAGGCTTCGATAACACTCGTGTGTTGTGTCAAAGTTTAATGATAGAGCGATTCTTGTTGTTTATAAGCTTATAACTAATTAGTAAAGAAACAAGTAAAATTAATTCCGAGATCTTGATATGATAATATTGTATGCTATAACATTTAGAGTAAGTAGGATAGGTATTATATAGATACACCGATAAAATTTGTGTTTATTATTAGCGATAAGTACTCAATGACACTGACAACTACACGAAGGAATTAGAAGTTTACGCCACCGGGCGTGGTCGCGCAATATTCGCTCGATGATTTATCAAATATGTAGGTGCAAATCTCATCCCCTAAATAAAACACTCCCCGGGTGATAAGCGTGGACGCGATGGTGGTTGAACGGTCGAAGGCGGAAGCCGCGGACCGGCTGGGTTGTATTAAAGCCTCGGAATACCATGAGGTTATCGTGTATGAGGACAGAGGAGAAAACCTGAGTTTTCTGAAATCTCCTCGTAACGATCCTGATAATGCAACAGACAGCTGGGGCCGCCCCATTCCAAATTCAGCCGTTCAATCTGGTTCTGAAAGAGCAGAGTTAATAGCAGCATCTGAGGGACCCGTTTTCCGTCCAAGCAGCAGCGATGGTGCCTTATCGGGTCTATTCAGTATCGCAATGCAGAGCTTATTCCGTTTCATGCCTAAAACACCACCTCCACAGACAACGGTGACCTCGAGAGTAGTTTCACCACCCCAGGCAACCCGAACGAGAGCCGACATGGGACAGGTCGATGCGCCCCGTTATATCTTGGCCTCGGCGCCACGAGACCACGCGAGAAATGCCTTTATCGAATACCTAGCCTTATTGAGAGCGACGAAAAATGTCAATCTTAAGAACTGTGATAACATCCTGGAGTTCTTTAGGCTGGGTGGTCCGGTAAGTGAGAGTCTACTAAAATCAAGACTCGAGGAGGCAGAAGCAGCCATATACAATAACGTCACTTCCCAAGTCATCAGAGGGACCATGAAAGGACAGTATATGGCAGCTTACAGCGCAGCATGTGGTTTTGTGGAGCTGGATGAGAGAGAGACGGAGCGAATAGGAAGACCGAAATACGCGATACCATCGAACGACCCAATTGTAGTCACCGCCAAGTGCACCAAGATAATGCTAGACGATAGAATCCTTGAGATGGCTAAAACCATCGAACGGAGCTCAGACGTTGAGGCAGGCTGGGGAAACTGGGTGGTACCAAAGATACAATGGGTCAACGGAGTACCAGGATGTGGCAAGACAACATGGGTGATTAGACACTTTGATGTGGACAGGGACGCTATCATCACAACAACAACAGAGGCAGTAAAAGACCTGAGAGAGAAGCTATCGCACCGAATAGGAGATCTGGTAAAATCCAGAGTGCGAACCATGGCTTCATCTCTTGTCAATGGTTTCGGAAAAGAGAGCTTCGGTCGCCTTCTGGTGGATGAAGCTCTAATGAACCATTTTGGAGCCATAATAATGGCTGCCCGGCTGTCTGGTGCTAGCGAACTTGTCCTCATTGGAGACGTCAATCAGTTGCCTTATATCGACAGAGAAAATCTCTTCGAGATGAGGTACCATCGTCCAACGCTGGTTGCAAATATCACCCAGGAGTTGCTCTGCACACACAGAAACCCAATGGATGTCGCGTATGCGTTGAGGGAAATATACTCAGGTATATATTCCTCAGCCCCTCGTGTTAGGTCTCTTGAGCAGAAAAGGTTCAAGGGGTCTCAAATATCCAAAACCCTCCCCAATACACTTTTCTTAGTGCATACGCAGGAAGAAAAGGAGACCCTTTTAAGCCAAGGTTATGGAGGAGGCTCAGGATCACGCACTCTTACCATTCACGAAGCTCAGGGACTGACATACGAATCGGTAATCGTTATAAAAACAAAGCCAAAAATGAGACTACATGAGAGCGTCTCACACGCGGTCGTTGCACTATCGCGGCACACTGGGACTTTCATCTACTACGCCGACGACATCGAAAATGATGCCATCAGTCGATTCGTACGGCGAGCGTCGTCTGTGTCATCGGAAACCATCAGGGAATACAACCTGCAGATGGCCGTCAGGGATCGGAACGAGGCGGTGATGGAGGCTCTGGGCCGGGAGAAGGCAAAAAAAAAAAAAGCCATAGGACGTGAAAATGTGTATTTGTAATTTATAAAAAATAAGCATTGCGCGCATGCCCCAAGCATTCATGCTCGCCATCGAGGGCTCCTTCTTGCGGCGGCATCATGTGCCGGGTCGCTCTCTTCCCTCAAATATGGTCGAGGAGAGCGATGGCTGGCACATGTGTCACACTCGTGATCGGGTGCTGCTTGCGGGTCGCCGGTCTGCTCGTGGCATTCACGCATTGCACCAACTAACTAACTTAGGCTAAAATTTCATGTACCTACTAACTCTCTTTGTACAGTATCATCTAACAATTGTAACTTTAGTTAACAAAGGGCACAGACCCTGGAGTCTGTGGTTTGTAAAAATTTTCAATAAAAAAAAAAAAAAAAAAAAAAAAAAAAAAAAAAAAAAACACTTTTCAGCTCGAAATGTGAACTCTGTCATATCATAACCAACATTCAAAAGCTCTCAAAATCCAACGCTTTTTTATTATGCGACGTGTATTTCAGTTGCACAGGTCACTATCTGCGCCGCATGATTTATCAAAAATATAAGTGAAAATCTCGTCTCCTAAAAATCTGAATCCTATATAACTTTACAGCCTAAAATGTAAAACTCTGTCCTTTCATAACCATAACTCAAAAGCTCTCAAAATGTGGCTGCAAACCATGACTCAAATCTCGCGGCGTGTACCTATTTCGGTTGCGTAGCTCACCACCAGCGCCAGCCATCGCGCCGCGTGGTCGCTCGATGATTTATCAAAAATAAAAGTGCAAACTTCGTCCCCTAAATACCTGAATCATATAACTTAATAACCAAAACTAAAAAATTCACAAAATGCGGCAGTAGACCATAGCTCGAATCTCGCGGCGTGTGCTTATTTTGGTTGCGCAGCTCACTGCCTGCGCCGCCGTGAGCCTGTGTGGTCACTCGATGACTTGTCAATAATATAACTGCAAATCTCGTCCCCATAACGCCTAAATCATATAATATTTCTACTTAAAATATCAACTCTGTCATTACAAAACCAAAACTCAAAAGCTCTCAACATGCGGCAGTAGATCATGGCTCAAATCTCGCGGCGTGTATTTCGGTTGCGCAGCTCGCCGCCTGCGCCGGCCGCCGCCGCCGGGGGCGCGCGTGGTCGCTCGATGATTTATCAATAGCGGCGGATGGCGGCACGACGGGCCATGGCTCTCTTCCTGCTGCCCATGCCACAGGATATTGCGGAGGCCGCTCACTAGGTAGCAAAATCATTTTCTTATTTTTACCTCCGACGCAAAGAGGGGTGTAAGTTTAAAATGTGTTTATTTGGGCCAGTGGTATAATAATTGCCATACGAATGGAATATTTTGATGGGACTATTTTGCTATTTCAATAATACTTCATATTATAATGTCAATAGTGTTCTTTTAATTTTTTCTTTAAATCAATGCATCAGTGAGACTATTCATCACCAACGTTGTTGACAGTTTACGAGTATTTCAGCACACTGCCACTGCAGGAAATAAGCTTCCTTGCTCACTGGACAGTCCTTTCTGTGTTGCTCTAGTTTTATTTCAGTGTTGCCAAATATTTTTTTACTATGTCGTTACACCACCTCTTACTATGCTGAATGAAGACTGCTTACAGCTGTTCTTTTTGGAAAATTAAAAAGAAATGGATGGAAATGGTTCTCGCAAGTCCAGCAGTAAACGTCTTACAGCTAATGTAGTTGAAATACCAGGTATTCTGTTGCCTACTCTTTCCTAAGTCCATGCCTTAGACCACCTCCAATCTAGCACTGTCCCTTCAAGCCCCCCTTCCTCTGCTACAAGCCTAGTTGCGCACGCGCCACGCCCTGCCCCTACCGCACGTTAAATAATATCGCAGGTCATCTACTCAGATAGTAACAGGATTTGCCAACGTGTTAGGAATGCCCATAAACTTGCATTGAAAGCCGCCAAATCTTCCGGGATTAAGGATTTTAGTATTTCTACTAATTTCAAACAGGGTTATCTGCTTGCCCTGAAGTAAAACAACTTTTTTTTGGGGCCAATCAAAAGTTCTAGAAACAAAGGTTATTTTTTAAAATAGTAACTCGGAATCGACACAATTTGTGAAATAGCTGATTTCTTTCTCGAATTCCGGCTCGGCCCCAGAATAAAAGTTTTTTCGGTTCAGTACAGCAGTTCAGGATAACCCTGTACAAGCCGGGTAGCTAGGCCCGGTATCTTACGCCGCCTGAAGGTCTATGTCATAGCTAAACGGTCAAAACATAACGGGATCCACAATTTAAGGTGTCACACATCCGAAGACTAACCGCGTCGAACGTTTCTTGACTTCGGTGATCGCTAATAAACACCTAGTCAAACTACGCTATAACCGCTACAATGTCTACTTACAAGTACATAATGCTATACATTGGTAAGTACATATATGTTCGTTTGGAAGACAGAAAAAGCAACATTTTGATTAAATAAGAGAGCATAACCCATAAATAATTAAGAACCTACTTTGATATCGTCGCTTTAATGTATCCGGCAGCTATAATTGATTTACTATCCGAAGACCAAGGCAGATGGCACCACAAAAGAGAGCAGAGATAGAAAAAGCTGCAATCTAACAACTTGGTTCCCCAGAAAACTGTAAATGGTCATTGTATTCCCCGTATTCAAAATAGAGTTGAAGTACAATTCGGGACTTCCATCCAGGTATCAAAAGATCAAGTGGATTATTTATTTTTTCTTGAATTATAGGTTAAGCTGAAACACCCTATTTTGGCTTAGTATTATTTGAATCACCCTGTATAATTGGACTAGAAAAACTTAAAAATAAAATAAAGTAGAGGTTAATTTTATCAAGGTTACCCATAACCTTGATATTCCATATTAGTCGGTACCAATTTCTAATTTTTATTGCAATAGATAAACGGTGCGTGGCACATTGTCAATATTAGCAAATGCCTTTTCGTTTTTACTAAATACAACAAAATAGCTTTCTGACAATTACTTAAGTACTGAAAGTTAATCGGCAGTCGTGGGGTTTTGCTAAGTGCCCAAGTTGTCTCTAAATGGGTTCGGTGTCTTGGTAAGCGTCAAATATTGAGCAATTTACTTGAACTATTTACTTGAAGGCTCTGGAATTCGTAGGATTGTAAAATGCGCACACGCTATCGAAGCCACAAAATACATACTAGTGGTTCTCCGAACAGTAGACCTCGCCATATATATCTTCAACTGAATCTTCATAAGCTAATAAATATTACTAAGCGCCATACAAATCGGCGGATGGGAAGTTGATTTTTTGTTGAATGCGCAGAACGCTGCGCAAAAGTCGAAATATAGATGTACGCGGGAGCCAGAGAGACGAGACGCCGGGGCACACCCGCTCGTCAACCTCATGCCTCCCGCGCCTTACGACACGCAGCGTCGGGATTGTGCACACATGCGCAACAATTAGCCAATCACGGCGAAGTGTCATCTGCGGCTAACATTGAGTAATGCAACCTAAATGAGACAAAAATCTACATCCGGGCAAACAAAAGTAAAAACACCGTGTGTAAGCCTGTGATGTGCTTGGGTCGGTGCTTTTTGACCAAAGCGAAGCGATCTGTGCCTCGCTTCGCTTTGGTCAAGAAGCAACGACCCAGTCAAAATCGGCTATATCTAGCTACTAATATAATAAAGATTTTTAAAATGTAATGCTTCTTTGTTAAAATGTAATGCTTCTTCTAAAAGCTTACAAAAATTTTATAAAAGTAGTTTAGTATAGTTTTTGTATAGTTTTATAAGTTTATATAATTATCATGTTATGCTCATTTTCTTAAGTTTTGAACGAACCAAGTGTTTGCAAAACAACATTATAATAGCATATTTTTTTGTAATACTAGGATATAATGAACACTGGTATTTGTATATATGTAATTATTTAAGTGTAAATAAAGATATTTTGAAATTGAAAAAAATTGAAAAATTGAATATAATAAAGAGGTAATGTTTATGAGGTTGTATGGGGTAATCTCTGGATCTACTGAACCGATTTTAAAAATTCTTTCACCAATAGAAAGCCACATTATTTGCAAGTATCATAAGCTATAACACCTCACCTCACTCACCAGAATACCAGCGTTAAGTGTTGGGTCCTCCCAGAACTCAACATTTCGATATTTTATAAGTTTCCTTATGCCTATTTTGTATCTGTCGAATAAATATATTTCATTTCACTTCATTTCTATAAAGTAAGCGCGGGCGAAGCCGCAGGCTAATGCTTAACCCGTACTTAGACATTGTTTAAGCCCATACGTCTAAACTTAAATCCAATATAATTATATATCTATTGAGAATATGTTTGCAGAAAGAGTAATCAAACAAACCATAAGTAAGATAATTAGGTTGCCAGATTGCTGACAGTGTTGCTATGAGATTTTACTAGGATTTAATACAACTTTGATCAATATTTTACAGTAAAGGTGACGTCCACAAGTGGTATATTATTCAGAGAAAAATCGAACCAAGATGATACATCATTTGAAAGCTTGATTTAAATGTGAAAAATAAATTGTATGAGAAATAATAAAACAGCTCTGTACTATTTCTAGTTTGGCAATAATAAAGTGCTTCTATCGTTATTTTACTTGCATTCGTAGCTGATTCTTCCACATTCATCTCTTAATTTGCGAAAATTAAAAATTATAACCTACCAGTGTGACCAGTTAATAGGTACAATGTGACAAAAAACACTTAAAAACTGTGTCTAATTGGTAAAAATGCTTCTAATTAACAATAATCGAGGTTACTTAACCAGGATTGATAGATATAAACTACCTATCGAGCCAAAAATATTTAATTATACTAATAGATTCAAAATTAATTTTAAAAAAATCGGAGGGCTCGTTTTTCGTTTTAACTGATGTAATAGACTCAGAAAAATATGAACTTTCTCGAAATGTAACGAGTGTTTTGGTTCGAATTTTTAATTATTATTATACCAGCCTCCATACATTTTGTGGACATGTCCTTTGATCAATATGAAAAGTACTAAATCAAAATCCTACTAATATTATAAACGCGAAAGTTTGTGAGGATGGATGTATGGATGTTCGTTACTCTTTCACGCAAAAACTACTTAACGGATTGAGATGAAACTTTGCAATAATATAGCTTATATATCAGAATAACACATAGGCTATAAATTATAATGATATATTGCGTATACGGGCGAATCCGTGGGTAAAAACTAGTGAGTTATATTTCTATCGGACTATTTAGCAAAATTTCTGTACTTACAGATTTAGTTATTTTTTGCATAAAATAGCATGACCGACTTCACCCGTGTACAGAATTCGCGAATATTTCGATTCGATCGATATAACATTTTTCACAATATTGTTGATTTATCAAAAATGGCTCCGCCGATTTCGATAAAATATAAATGGAACTAATTTCGAAGTACATAATATTCTTTCCAATAAAAAAAATATTATTGAAATCGAAATACTATGAAAAAAGTTATGCCTGGATATACATAAAAAAAATATATACGCGTCGAATTGTATACCTCCTCCGGTGGTTCGTCGGTCAAAGAGACATGCAAGAACCGGTCTAAAAATGGCGAAGAGATCTCCTGACATACACAAAAAAATTATAAGGCACGATTGAGATCCCTTTTATCGTCTGCAAAATTGGATAAAATTCATCTCAATTACCTCAGTTTTTACTTCAAAATTTCCTGCAGGCAAGCGACAAAGCAATCCAGTTGAGTCCTGCGCACGAGTGACCCGTAATCGTTGACAGCCGACATCATTACGTGAGCCAATAGCTCCATGAACAATCCATACGGCCGGGCCACCAACACGGCACCCGGGGCATCTCTGCTATAATCTGTTCTCTGCTGCTAGCTGAGAACACGGAAAAAACAGACTTTCGCGCTCAAAAAGTGAAGCTACAAAACTACTTTGATATCATCATCAGCTCTTCGTAAACCACTGCTCGGTATAGACCTCTCTTCACTACTCTATTAAAATAGAAACTACATATTTCGGGACATCTTACACACGGCCTCTGACCCCAAACTAAGCAAAGCGTGTGATATGGCTGCCAGAGACTGATATATTACGTATACTTATTTTTAAATACATACTTATATAGATAGAAACTAAATGACACCCAGACACAGAGCAAACACTTATGTTCATCACATAAATATTTGCCCTGAGTAGGGATCGAACCCACGACTCTTTGATCCAGAAGTCACTAACCACTGAGCCACCAAGGCAGTCATTCACATCTATCTCTCAGTCAAATAGTGTAAGTAATGTGAAAATCCTGACAACAGACAGACAAAATTCTTTATTTACACAACCACAATATGAAAAATAAACACTATTTACACATATACGACAAAAAATATGATTATAAAGTGGCGGCCTTATCACCCATGGCGATTTCTTCCAGGAAACTTAGATGACCAGGCAACGCCATCAGGCAACGTAGACAACGTAGGTAGATATTCTATCTTCATTCTGACAAATTTTGACCATAGGATCAAACCTTGATTTGCAAAAAAATCATTAGTTGATTAGATTAGTTCATTAGTATTTCAGAGTTTCATAGAAAAAGTTCATCGACCATCAACAAAATGCATGAAACAGTTATTTTTTTCGCATTTGGGATTGGTTTCATAACAAAAGTTTCAGAATTATGAGTACACTAGAATATAAAATCTCCGTCGTTTAGATTTACATCCTAAAGAGTAGTTTTTATTGCTCTCTTTTTCATTCAAATGCATCTAGAGTCCTTCTACTGGTTTCAGCCATGTTCCATGTCATCTTTATTCGTTTACGATCATTGCTTAGCATGGAAAATGAGTCCTTAGCTTTGAATATTCTGTAGGTACAGTTCTACGATGTAGTTAAAGATATTTCTAAATAGCTAGAGTATTTTCAGTTAATGTTTATTTCATTAAAACGGTAGGTACTTAATACACTCCGGAATGTGTGTAGGAGTAGAGGAAGTTTATTAGCATCCCTACTGTACTAAATATTCTTATTCATTTGATTAATAGCTATATATGTGTATGTAGCTTACTTTGTGCTGATTACTTATAATAATAATAATTTTTCAATAGCTCTATACAGGGTTATTTCTAATCAATTGGCATCATTTTAGGGGCTTGTTCTGTACATAAAAACTAACAACTTTTGTTCTGCGACTTTTGTCAAAACTCTAAAAAAAATTGGTGTTCCATAGAAAAATATCGTTCACCCGCGACCAAATGTATAGAACAGCTGATGGAGTTTTGACAAAAGTCTCAAAACAAAAGTTGTTAGTTTTGATGTACATAATAAGCCCCTAAAAGGATGCTAATTGATTAGAAATAACCCTGTATAAGTAGGTATAAATCCTGTGAGCGCGTCAATTTTTGAAATGTTTATCACAAAACGAAGATTTCTTTATAAGTAGTTTAGAACAATACATACCATTAGATAGCAGCCAAATATTTTTATAGATTCTGCATTATTATTTATACATAGTGATAAGTGAACTCAGACATTTCGGTCTTTTTTATTAAAATCGTAATTTGCAAGCCTTAATTGTATACTAAAAGTCGAGATAAACAAGAAATCCTCAAATTGAAGTCATCAATCAATGCTTACAAAATTTAAAATGGTAAAAGCTTTAAAAGCAATGAATCATATTGACACTGATGTCTTCATTCTTCTCGAGTCAAAGCTGCCAGGCGTGCAGTTCCTTGTTTATGAAGAGCCAAGATCAAGATTCCGCCTGATACCTGATACCAGCCAGATAGCATCTGATTTACTCATAATACTGTCTTATTCCTACCTTATTATCTACAGTTTAAGAATAAATTAGTGGATATCGTACGCCGCGTAAGTTTCACGAAAATAAAAATTCTGTGTATACCACTAAATAATATAGACTTTAATATGGAATGTAAGAAAAAAATACCGGGTCGATGATTATAACCTTACATTTTATTTATTACCGTGATAATATCTGACTATACAGGGTTATTTCTAATCAATTAGCATACTTTTAGGGGCTTATTCTGTACATCAAAACTATCAACTTTTGTTCTACGACTTTTATCAAAACTCGAAAAAAAAATCAGCTGTTCCATACATTTTGTCGAGGGTGAATGATATTTTTCTGTGGAACAACAAATTTTTCTTTTTGAGTTTTGACAAAAGTCATAAAATAAAAGTTGTTAGTTTTGATGCACAGAATAAGCCCCTAAAATGATGCTAATTGATTAGAAATAACCCTGTATATATTTCTGCGTAATTTTTAGTATTATTCAACTAATATTATCGCATGTACCATGTGAAATGAAAATGCATATGAAAAGTTCACATTTCGAAAAATTTAGCTCCAAACCAATTTGACGAAACTCGTCAATAAGAATTTCCAAATCACGTAGGTCTTTGTTCGCATCGCCACCCAAAATCCCGTCATCCAGATACCAAACGTTGAGTTTAGATTGGAGACGTTGAACAATTGGATGAATGCCCAGGCTGAAAATGGCTGGTCCGAGAGGGTCACCTTGTTGACAGCCAACGGAAGATAGCAAAACATCATTTTTGTAAATTAATTTACTGAGTTTGCCGTAGCATTGCCAAAGAAAATTGAAAAGGTCTTTTGACCTGTAGCAACAAGGCGTCTCGATTAACCGAATCGAAAACATTTTTGACATCTACCTTAAGCGACTTAATAAAGTAATTATTTTAAAAAGAAACTAAGTATATCAATGAGAGTAGAGTTCCATGTGAATTGAAACTAAAATGCACGATGACTTTGACAGCGTTTCAAATTGGACACCATCGACCACACGATGCGATATCCTTTGTATTTTTCATCAAAGTAGATACAGCTTTTATACCTACTTCGTTTCCACAGCATCATTTCTCACAACACACAATAAATTCACAGAATAACTTCATCCGCGAATCATTATGTCAAATTACAATTATTTATTCGTAAATTGCAATGGAATTATTTATAAAAAAAACCGAGAAAGTAATTTAGTTTGGCAATGAGAGGATGTTGTTTTATATGATAAAGCAATCACGGATTGCATTCATGGTAAATAAGATGGCCCTGTGTAATAATACAGATTCGCAGTGTGCCGATACGTTTACTAAGAAGGCTTCAAGACCTACCTAGTCGTTACTAAAGTTATTGTAACCATTTTTTGATCAGGTGGGACGACCTCTTATTATTTTGATTATACATTGATAGCAAATAAGTAGATATAATGTCTCAAGCATACATTTACGTATATACATTTACGTACTGTAGTTACTGAGATTTTATCATATTTAATACGGTCAAACGCTAGTCAGACACGCTAACTAGTTATAATACTGTTCTGCGCGCTTTAGAAAAAAAAAATATCTTTGTATTTTTTTTTTTAGTTTAAGTACCTACTTAAACTAAAAACTAAACCTACCTAGGTTTAGTCATAGTGGTAATCAATATTTGTTTTGTTTTTCTGTGCAAATACCCATTTTAAATGTATATTCTAGCTTAGTTAAGATAAAATATGTATTTTGTAAACTTTCTTTTGGTCGAAAAAATCGGCAAAATCTATTAGATACTTGCCTAAGAGGAATCTCTTTCAACTTAGTTTATTAACCTTTGTTATTTTTCTATGGGTTCACAGAGCCATTAGGTGCGCTTACTGTGACATTTATAAGCTTACATTATTTTTTTTTTCTCTTTATTGATTCTACATTTATTTATTTTTTAATTCATTATTTAACTACAACTACTATACCTATTTATGAAAAAAAATCTCACTAGTTCAGTCAACTGAACTGAACTAGTGGAAATAGACGTTTATCTGTCTTAGTTCTACAGAAAATTTTATTTATTTACGTTGATATACTCATACTCTACTCGGGTTTACCATATCTTTCAATCTACTTTTGCCAATTCCATTTCAATTTGCTCTACACTCGCTCCTTATCCACGGTTAAAGCACTTATTGACAAGGTTGTGTTTCCCCATAACAATCCAAGTAACTTTACATAGCATTTGATACATTTTCAACGATTTAAGTGAAACTTTCATACCGCAGTGAGAAACGCGTCGTCACGCTCACACGGCTAAGTAGGCGCCGAGTAATTGCGATTGATTCTCCTTCTACAAAACAGAGCAAAAATAACGCAGTACAAATGTAGTGTGAAATTAAAGAATCGGACAACACTACACCCGGATCGACTCGATTGTTTAACCACAAAACTCATTTCAGAACCGTACGCGTAGACCGGGAGATAGTGTCGTGGAAAATTACGAAAGAAAGAGTCTCAAATCTAGGTACTATTAGAGTAATCAAACTTGACTATTTAGTCTGCAATGGATATTTAGTAAATGTTTAGGGTTCCGTAGTAAAAGGAGAAACCCTTATAACTTCGTTGTGTCCGTCAGTCCGTCCCATTAATACAAAGCCTTGTAACTTGCGCATTTTATCAACCAAATTGCATCGAATTTGATGTTATGATACTCGTAGTTTAAGTATAGATCTCAATTTTAACTCATAAAAAATCAAAACTGTGTTTTTAAGCTCCCATTCATGTAAAGTGGGAATGAAAATTTTTTTCAACCTTACTTTGGGGTACTCTACTCATTTTAGAAACCCTATTCAACTATTTGAATAGGGTTTCTAAAATGAGTAGAGTATATGAGTAAGATTTTCTAAACGATTTTTTATCACATGTACCATTGGTGAGATATAAGGTCGACAAAGTTGAAAAAAAAGTGCCCCTTCCCCCTCCTTAATTCTCTCTCTCTCAACAAAATAAAAAAAAATGCTGTTAAATAGTACAGCAATTTTTTTTCGTTTTTTTATGTACATACAGCTATCTCTGAAAGTCACTGCAATTAAAAAAATATCATATTGTATTACAAACGCGATAAGTAAGCTACATGTAGCGAAGTGCGTAGATTTGACTGTTTGAACTCACTTCATTCCTGTTTTCTCCAAGCCACCTCAGCGGAGTAAAAAACTCCTCTTGCTCTTAAACTATGATTATGATGGTTATGATTGCGAAGAACCCAGAACAAAGTAAGCCATCGCAACGTAATTTTTAACAGTAAACTAGTGGTATCTATCACGAATTATCTACGTCAGAGGTTTCACTTTTTACGATTGTTGGAAAATGATAAAATATTTTGCGATCATGGCAGCTAGACACAACAAATGCTGATGAGAGTTGAGATGAGATGAGTTTTTTTCGTATTTATACAAGTACTTGAGGTAGATACCTAATTAGCTGAGCAAAACAGCCCAAAAAATATGGTCTTTATATGGTGCAAATCTATACAAATTTTGACAGTTTTGACACAATAAGTACGCGCTCATTGTCAAAGATCTGGACCGTTTTCTTTGTGATTAATGTTTATGTTTGTCCATCTAGACAGATACATAATTAAAGACTTTAGGATTGCTAAGCATAGGCCTCCTCTACCACTTTTATAAATCTTGAAAAAGGTTTTTATGTTAGGTAGTTTTTACAACCTGTACCAATTCTCGTATTAGTATTCTCGTATTCTATGCGTATATGTGCTTATACTCTATAAAATTTAACTTGATCTCTGCGACAGTTACATATTGACATATTTAGAGTTGAGATAGTGGTGGAAAAAATCGATTTTCAAACAATGTTGTAATGAAATCGAATGAGTAGTTGAAGGTGAGAAATTGGATTTTATTTACTTACTATTAATCAAGATCAAGTATGTACACATGTAAATAATGTTATGATATTAATTAAATACTCATGATAATGTAACGATAGAATTTATCGACGTTTTCCACTATTATCGATGCTAATGTAACATATAATTGGGTTTAATTTAATTACACATGTAAAAAATGTTATGATATTAAAATATACAGTAAAATTAATGATAAATTAAGTTTTATTTAAAATATCGTCCGTATAAACTATCGATATTTTAAATAAAACTCTATCTAAAACTCTGTGGTCACGATCATTCGTCGCCCATCACTAATCGGAATGCCCAAAAAGTATGACATTGACAGGTACTGTCTGTACTATTAAGACATTCAGGAGTTTATAGGCGTGATTTTTCTGACAGCTGTCGCAGAGATCAAGTTAAATTTTATAGAGTATAGATTACGGCACACTTATGATGATGGACATAGTGATCATATTCCAAGGTAAAATATATCGTGATCAGCTGATCAGATATTAAAACTAGAGATCATCTAGTTATATCTGCCCTCGAGATATCGGTTCATCGCCTCTAGTACCATTAACAGTTCCATGATGGAACTACTGTTGAAAATTTACAACACTAGTTCCATTCAAAATGGAACTGGAAATAATCAATCTGATGAGCATGTGTTCGAACAAAACCTCTATTAAGAGCCGTTCCAATTCAATCAAAGTTAACTCTAATCTTAAACCATATAAGTAGTCATATTTATTTAGAATCAGTCAAATTACCTTCATAAAGAATTTTGATATGTGGATCCGTATCCTTAAGCTATCTCAAAAAGAAGTCTCATAACACAGGAAAGCGGGCGGGTCAATGGAGTAATGCTGGTTTAACTTAAAAGCCTAACAACTGCACCATTCCTTGATGTAATAATTTGTATAAGCCGTGCACAATGTTACTTGTAACTGCTAAAGATGTCAATTAAACGATTAGGCCAATGAATCTCGCCAGGAATTCGACAGGCGCTAGAGTTCTATTCTAGCGCTGCATACTCCTTTTCTATCTCTATCTTTGTTGCTATACTTACACCGAGAGGAAAAGAGACTTAGATCGTTTCGAAGGTAGTAGAATAAGGTTTCTGGTAATGCTGTATCGTCAGGTGTGGCCGCGTGAGTCACCGCTCGCTGAATTCCATAGATAAACTCCTTTATTCTCGAATATCGAGCACCGCGATGCCCTTTCCAATGTGAATTTGAATATTGGCTAATGGTCATTGTTTGGCCAGGTTATACGCTAATGAAAGCGTTTATTTAGTTACTTGTAAATATTATATTACTTACAAATATTGATCTTAGCAGCGAATATGTATTTGCAGTTAAATGCAATACTGTGGCAACTAGCACCGTAGCATTACAGTTGAATGGGAGTTGGTCTTGCAAGAAAAAATCCTTAGATTTACTATCCGACTATTTTAGCTCATCATCATTATTTCAACCGTAAGACGTCTATGCTGGTGACATTCTCTCCTATCGATTTTGTACAGGTACCTACAGGGCGTTGCATGATCCATATCAAAACTCAATTCAAAATTCGTGAAATAAACCCAAATATTAGAAAATCTCTCCTAGACTCTTCCAATTTTCTTTTCGCTCTTTTAACTTCGTATCGTAACATTCAACCGAGTCATTTGAGATATTTACTATTTCCAGTGAGCTTAAGTACTCATGCTCAATACCTAAGCTCATTGTGAGCTAGAGAACCCATAAAATAGACACAAATATTTTTAGTGCAATAACTTTGTTAAGAGAAATTAGACAAACTGCACAAAAACGTCACTCTAACCAACGATAAAGTGACCATTAACATTCTAAAATAAAAATCTAGTTCAATACGTCTATTTTAAATAACATGAGCCAAATATAAAGACTTGGCTGTGACAAGAACGATTGTCCAAACCTGTTCAAATTCCAGCAATTACATCATAAATATTCGTTATTTATCACTCTTGATTACGAATCGGTACAACAAAGATGGACCTCGGTTCATGGTCCAAGGCACAGATCTTGTAAGATAGGATATTATGTAGTTTCGATCTAGTAGAGCCGTAATTTAGCACGAAATCATCAACTTAAAATCAGGGGCTATACAGGGTTATTTCTAATCAATTAGCATCCTTTTAGGGGCTTATTCTGTACATCAAAACTAACAACTTATGCGTTTTGACAAAAGTTGTTAGTTTTGATGTACAGAATAAGCCCCAAAAAGGATGCTAATTGATTAGAAATAACCTTGTATAATTGAATCATTAGTACGCCTAAATGTATGCGTAAATGCTCACGTGACCGAATTGAAAATCGAAAAGTGACCGAGCATTGAAAATCTATGCTAGTGCGAACGGGAGAGCATAACATGTGATCCTCTGGGAACGCTAGAAATTTCAGTTTGATTCTAACGTTTTCAAAAATGGGCTCCTGAACTACGCGTAATGCGAATAATTGTTACTCTCACAACACTTCATTCACACAACACCGCATTCTGTAATTTTGTAAAGATATATTTTGCTTTTTATAAGTAATTGCTACATGTATCTCGTGCGCTGGGTAAAAATAGCCTCTCTCTAGATTCCTATGGGCCAGGGCTATATTATTGTTTCTCGGTCAAATGATCGATGGTAGGCGTCGGAACGCCTTAACCATGATTAATAGCGACTAAAAGCACGGGACGATTGACCCGATAAAAGGGTAATTTGACAACTATAATTTGACAACCCTAAATAACTGCCTGAATAAGCTGCTTGTCACACCGAAGTGAATCATTCGCCCACTAACCCGGTCAATTTAGACATTCGAAGTTACATAAAGTCCCAACAAGCTGAATTTCTGTGAAATTGTTCAAAACATAACTATAAACAATGTCTAGAAGTTCCCCATCATTCCCCTGTAAGGAAAAAAAAATATTCAAGGTCAAAGGTCAAAAAAATGAGTTTTTCGAAATTTTCAGCAAAACGGTAAGTTTTATCATAAAAGTACCTCAGAAAATTGTAGATCATAAAATTATCTATAAAAAATGTATCAATACTTTTTTTCTTACGAGCCACTGTTTCTGAGATATAACGATTCAAAAAGTTATAAAAGTTGTTATCGTCATAATATGCACACGTTTCCACGCCACCTATGAGGTAGTGTACTTAGCGCGTTTTTTTAACGTGGTTTCCCCAGTAGGCCTACTCCACGGGTCAGTTGTGATCCTGTTTAATGTAAACTATTGCATAATAACGGAAATTTTCAAAGATTGGGAAAGATAAAAGCGATGTAAATTAAACAAAAGTGTTGAAGTTTATTCGTCTTATTCGTAAGTTTCAAATTCTTGTTCTTCTTCTTGATCTTCTTCTTGTTCTTCTTCTCCTGCTTCTTCTTCATCTTAATTTTGGATGCAAGTAAATTGCGTCAATAGCGATGTATCGCATGATACTTCGTCGGAGTCAAACGAATCCTCCATTGTTTGTGATTCAATATTAAAGCACGACCGGCCTTGACAATTTGTGCATGCCAAAGAACAAGACAGTCCGACGTTTTTGCAATCACATTTAGCACTGCATCCCTTTTTGCAGTTGCAAAAATAGTGTTCAGCAGTTTTTCCGGCGCAGGTGGAAGTAAAGTTTGAACTGGCTCTAATATATTGTTGACCAACTTCCAAACCCAGTCTGCAGGGTCTAGCTGATAACCAAGCCACACTTAAACTTGGTAATATACTCGAAAAAGATATAAAATAAAACAACTCTAGATGATACGTGGCGTACTCATGCATATTATGACGATAACAACTTTTATAACTTATTGAATCGTTATATCTCAGAAACGGTGGCTCGTAAGAAAAAAAGTATTGATACATTTTTTATAGATAATTTTATGATCTACAATTTTTGTCTGAGGTACTTTTATGATAAAACTTACCGTTTTGCTGAAAATCTCGAAAAACTCATTTTTTTGACCTTTGACCTTGAATAAAAAATTTTCCTTACAGGGGAATGTTAAGGAACTTCTAGACATTGTTTATAATTATATTTTGAACAATTTTACTGAAATTCAGCTTGTTGGGACTTTATGTAACTTCACTCTCATTTTTTGGTCTAAATTGACCGGGTTACACATTAGCTTTAGTCTACTTTCGATACCACATCTATAATAAAAAAAAAGTGTTTTATCTTTACCTATCTTTAATTTCCTAAAACAACTGAACATTACTTATTTTAAATTTTTGACAACATAATACAAGCTTTCATTTCGTAACAGATAGACGTCTTTATCCTTATAAAACAAAAAATACCAATCATAAAATTAGGCAACACATCACATTGAACCAAAAAAACTTAGTTATATAGGTAATTAAAAGATTTTAGTATAAGTTTTCTTTCTTTTTTAATTACGTAGGTAGTTGTAAATAATTCAATGTTATTTAAGTTTGTGCAATGAATATATCCATAGATTTTTGACTTATTAGAAAAATGTTGTTTCGAAGCAATAAAAATAACTATCAAAAACTAGAAATCAGTTTTACATATCCGATGTTATGTTTTTCACAGGTCTTACGATGAATCGGTGTGATATACGGCCTCCGTAATTGGAGAATGCATGCGGGTTTACATTTTAATCGACATTGCTGGGGGCATCACCGCTTGTAGAAAAATATTGCTACAATATCATCTTTTAATCGCAATATTATGCAAATGTTCGGCATCTGATACGGAATCTGAGAAGGGTCATAAACGGTCAGATTAAGAAACATAAAGGAAGATTTCCAGCGCAAAACTTTCTTCTCGAAGTTTTCGGCGGTCACAACATCGTTTAATCTGGTTAATTGAAAATTAGCAATTCTACTACGTCAATAATTTATATTTTTAAAGGTCATTTTAAACGAGGCGAAGTGTTGAACTTGCATGATGTCAAGATAGACGGAATATTTGAGATGTTACGATTTTTTGGGAAGTTAAAGACAACGTTTTAAATGGAAAATGTGAAGAGAAGAAACAACTTATTTTTAAGTCTTCTTTTCGTAGCCAAAGGATAAAAACGAGACAACAAGGACATGCGTTGATCTATTATACGCTTTTGGCAGTGTGTCCCCTTAACGTAAGCCTTATTTATTGTATGCGTTGAAGAAAATTAATTTTCAGTTGAAATGTATAAAATTTTAAAGAACCCTTGTTTGGTGTTTGCCGATTTGAAATAGGATTTAGAACAATATCTAGAAAAAAAAATCAGTTTCTTCTTTTTCATTTACTTATCTCTACATATTGACTAATCATTACTATGTTTGAACCACATTGTGCATTTAATGAAATCAATTTTACATAAATAGTAGGTGTAGCGACTGCATTCTGCAATCTCTTAATTTATTGAAACATTCTACCTGTTATACAAGTAAATAATCTTATCGTGTAAAATGTTCTGAAGGCTGAAACTGATTAATCTGTATTGGCAAGTGGCAACTAATGACTCATAACTTAAAACTTGCATTTAATTTGCAATCAAGCTAATTTTTATTACGTTGCGAAATATAAACTTAATTTTTGATACCAATCATACCGAGTATATAAAATAAAACAAGAAGGAGCTTGCTGTAAAAAATGAAATCACAAGACCACCTGTAAAGTTACTCTAGAATAGTAATATTTTTAAAATGAGATTGTAAATCTACAAAAATGATAATATAACAAGTAAATTTGTTTGTAATTGCAAGCTAACAAAAAATCCAATTTTCAAAAACCAAAATTCACGTTTGACTTTTCAAAATTAAAATCAAAATCTTTTTGACTTTATAAGATGAACCTCAATTAACTGTGAGCAAATTGAAATCTGTATAAGTAATTTGTGAAAAGAAATTACTAAATTGTATAGTCATCGCACTGCAATTTAAAACCAATGCTGTGTCTGGATACTCTGCAAACAGTCTAAATTGAATATGATATATCCGTCTCTTTAACGATAATTTGTTCGGATAACCAGTATTGAGAATATCACCAATAACGTATCTTTGTGAGAATAATAGAGCTATCCCATTGGAATTTCTGTAATGGTAGTTGTAATTGTGACAAATAAATAAATTTATTAAATCCCACAAATATATTTTCATAGGCCGTAGGTATTTATTTCAATTTGTGATCCAAATAGTAAGGCAATTTAATAGCGTGGATTATGCTCATGTGTTAATTTACTGGATTGAAAAACATAAAGGATTTGAACTGAAAAACTGGATTGAAAAAAGAAGGTGACACGGTAATCTTTTACCTTACCAAATATGTAATTAATTTTCGGAATAAATGTAACTAATTCCTTACGACCGAGCACTTATGAACTAACATAAAATTATAAGAATTCAGGAGTTCTCCAGAATCCCATTATTACATCCTACACTTTCAAACAAAAAGGAATTCTCTAAATCGGTCCACGCGTCTCCAAGGGGGCTACAAGTGATCGGGGAACATACCAACATAAAAAAACCACCGCGAATTGAAAACCTCTATTTGGGTCGGTTAATAAATTAAGTAAGTAGATAGCAGATACTGGCCCTATGTCTACTTACACATAAATTAGGTATCTATACTCTATAAAATTTACCTTGATCTCTGCGACAGCTGTCAGAAAAATCACGCCTATGAAGTCCTGAATTTTTTAATAGTACAGACAGTACTTGTCAATGTCATACTTTATGGGCATGCCGATTAGTGATGGGCGACGAATGATCGTGACCACAGAGTTTTAGATAGAGTTTTAATTAAAATATCGATAGTTTATACTGACGATATTTTAAATAAAACTTAATTTATCATTGATTTTATTGTATATTTTAATATACAATAAAATCAATGATTTATTCATTTAGGATTTTTTACATGTGTAATTAAATCAAACACAATTATATGTTACATTAGCATCGATAATAGTGAAAAACGTCGATAAATACTATAGTTACATTATTATGAGTATTTAATTAATATCTTAACATTATTTACATGTGTACATACTTAATCTTAAATAATAGTAAGTAAATAAAATCCAATTTCCCACCTTCAACTACTCATTCGATTTCATTACAACATTGTTTGAAAATCGTTTTTTTCCACCACTATCTCAACTCTAAAAATGTCAATCTTCTATGTCAATGTCACTGTCGCAGAGATCAAGTTAAATTTTATAGAGTATACTAATTTTTGTTACATTCGGGCAAAATATGTTCCTACCTACTTACAAGTTGTCATCTTTCTGTATCTTTTTTTTGTGAGCTTTTGGACCGAAAGTCCATGCCAGCCCCATCGTACCCTCATAAATACAAGCTTATTACATATTATACACACACATATTTTTACATACATTAAGATGTAATAAGCCAGCGAGGCAGTCTCGTGGATTTCTCTATCTTTAACACCTACAGATGTTTTACAATAAAACACTTCGTAAACTTTGCCTTTTGGTTTAATGTCAAAAGAAACTACCGTGCTTCTAATTACCCAAGTACAGGGGAATTAACGTCAAGTAAACGCAATAAAAAACGCAATAACGTGATTAATGTCGCTAAATTCAAACAAAAAGCGCCATAAATAAGTAGGTACTAATCCAAATTAATGTATATTTAATTATGATTTTATTCAAATGTTTGTATGGGCAATGCATTTGGTCGAGTATGCAAATGTATATTGCACTTGTAAGACGTGTTTTGGAATATATAATGAGCAAGAAACATTTAGAAGGATTTAGTAATGGTCAATTTTTTTGAAAATTTTGTAGCCATAGCCTTGGCTACGGAGAGACGAATTTGAAGTTGCTTAAATAGTTGAAGCTTTATTTTTTTGAGTCTATATGGCAGATTTGGTCAAACTGTTATTTTTATGAAGATAAGCTATAAGCTGCCTACATGATGATTTTATAGAAATAGGTACATAGAAATCAGTAGTACCGCAGCGACACTGCAGTCGCTGCTGCTGCTACATGCAGTTGGCTACGGAATTGTACTTAAAACCAACATATAGTAGAGAAATCAAGGAAACTCTGTTCCTTAATAAATACATTCAAACAACGGATTTTAGGACAAATTTGAATAGAAAAAGAACCTTTTCTCAGCTCTAGGATAGGATAGGTCACAATAATTAACAAGTTTTACGAAACAAGTTGAAAAAAACATCAAAAGATGATTCCACCTCCTTAATGTTTAACCCGTGGTGGTCTAAAAGTAGTGACAATCGTGAGGTCGTGGGTTCAATCCCGGTCCCGTACCAATGAGTACTTGGAATTTACACCACTGGCTTTTCGGTGAATGAAAACATCGTGAGGCGACCTGCATACGTCCGTAGAAGAAATTCGATTGAAACCCGCACTGGGCCGGCGTGATGGATATGACCCAATCGCCATTCGTGGGTAGGCCTACGTCCTGCTGGTGAAAAAGGCTGGTACAGTAAACTAACCTCCATAACATTGGCTAAGTCCAGGTACGAGCATATAAGAGAGACAATAAAACTTTGTTGCCGAACTAAAACTGCTTGAACTACTAAGATTATCGGCTCTTCGGAAGCAAAGTAGGTTTCACTAATGTGATTTAGTTTCTCGCTTGAAGCAGAGAGATTCAGGCGATATAATAAGCTCTGTTAACTTTAACAACCTGAACAAACCCGCAGCACAAGTTAATATTCTACTTATTAAGATAAGCCTGACCTGAGCAACGACTGCAGCGTTCGTGACATGGCAGCCCATAAGATTGATCAAGACTAGCAAATTGCTAACGAAAACTAGTAGCAGCTGAAAGTGAAATACAAACTAATCAATTTCAATATCCTTGACACCGGCGCGGCCGCAGCACGTCCCACCACGGATGATTGCCACTATTTTGGGCTGCCCAAATCATTTCCATCATCTATATTGCATTCTAGAGGCACAACGGCCACGTACGTGATCCCACTGCCGTCACACTTCGACCCACTTACCCTGACATTTTGTTTGATTTCAACGGTTTTTTTAAGCAAGGACCTCAAAAGTAGGGTAATGTTAATAGCGCATTATTGACACATCAATGTTTACGATTTAATGTCAGTCAAAGAATTAAAAGCACGTGTTTTTAAAAGTCAGAGAAAAATTAAAGTAATTTGCTTTCGGAATATATTATATTGTGATTGGGAACGCGGCGTTTCTTCCATATAGAAGATACAAATTGTATGGTAAGATGTCACCATGTTCTACTTATGTGCGCCGATCTTAGATTATATGGCGCCGATGGACTACAGCATTTACCAGAACTCGTGGTCTTGCTATTTACGGCGCGATATTGTATACGATTTCATATAAATATCTTTTTTTTGTTTTTCTTTTTATTCCTTGTAGGTTTACGTTTGACTACAAACTGAGCAGATATGCGGTCTAGGATGTAGCACGCTTACCTAGAAAATATCGATGACTGTGATGCGTTCAGTTCTTTTAGCTTGTGAAGTGAGCGGTCAGCTATATGTACATCTCTTCTATATTACTACACAAGGTTATTCGCATAGGGTGGTATATTTAGCCAGAAGGAGGCGATGCAGAGAAACATTACTCTTTAATTTTCACTATAGGGACAACACAAAATTTGAGAAAAAATCCGCTGTCCCATACAAAATCGCAACTCAGAATTTTAATAGACGCAATCAAATTATGCGCTTTTTCTTGTAACCATGACACTATGCTGATTTTTGGATATTAGATAGATTTATCAAGAGCAATTTAGTCTTTATTACTTTATAGTTTTAGACTTAAGATAAATAATCCAATCCCTTTCCTCCTTATCAGATAATTGTAAATATCTCCCTACACGTAGACATTCCATTCTTTGACTACACTTGTTTTCAGACAACTTGTTGCTGCGTTATTTTCATTAACATTATTTTTCGTAGAGATCTTTTAAAATGCCGTAAAGCTATAAAAACTACGCGATAAGCCGCACAGCAACTAACAATCCACATGCAGGTGCATGACCAAAAAAGTTTAATTACTGAGATCTTAGATGGTATTATATTAATCAAAAGTCAACTTCACCAGCAAGAAATTTACGAGGCAGCGGGGCAACTTTTCTATAATTAAACTATAAATAAGTCGTAAAATCGAGCCTCCGCCACTATCTTAAATATCTAAGCACGACGCAGTAAAACGGCTCTCTGGACTAGAGCATTTTACAGTAATTATGGAAGCTACGGTGGCCTAATTGAGAAACCCATTGGATTTTAATCTGGAAGTCCCAGGTTCGAATCCTAAAGTACATAGCTTTGTCTATACGAAATCATATGCGAAGTGTTAATTACCAATACCTTCATAGGCAAAAAATCAAGAAACAAAAATCTATCTAAATTAGCAATCTAGGTATTTGTCAGCGATCACCGAAATTAAGCAACGTTTCGCACGGTCAGTATTTGGATGGGTGACCGCGGGTGGCATTTTCCAACTGAGCGCTACCGTGGCTCGGATAACACGTTAAATTGTAGGTCCCGGTTGTTTTAACCGTTTAGCCAAGTCAGAGGCCTTCAGGCGGCCTAAAAACTCTGACACCAGGGCTAGCCACCCGGCCTATACGAACTTACTTACTTACTTAGTAATCGTGATTTTTTTACATTTACAAGGATGACAAGGATGATTGATTTTTTTATTATTTTGCTTCATGAGAACAGTAACAAAATAAGGAATATAGTTTCAAGAAATGCGTTATGACTTGAGTAGTATCGATTGTTACGCATTGCACCTAACGCATAAGTAGTTTTAGCGCTGAATCTGAAGTCACGAAAGCTTTTCACATGTGCATGTAAATATTATCAAATCTTTTGAGGGTAGTACACACTCCATATGTGCATGTAATTCTGTAATCCAGGAAGCTATGATACACATTGCTGCAATTATTTCAACTCTATCGTATCATAGCTTATCCTCATTTTCGCGATGATTTGTACATCTATAATTATGATGAAAGTACTAAATTGCATGGAAATAATGATACCGATCAGATAAATCAAATACCTAATATTTATCAACACTTGTTTGCTTAGAGTATCGGGTATATAATTATTCGTTTGAATTCAATATCGACATCAATAATTACGTGAAAGTAAGTAACGATACGAAATTATAAGCAGGCGAGGTAAATGAAAGGCGCTCGCGGCGAAAACCACCCCCATACGTCCCAATACGGGCTTATAAGGAACTGTATCAACGATTCACATCGGTGTTGCCATTATCAGAGAACTCCTCTACAATGAGAGAAATCCGTGAATATGAGGAGGTTTATCCTTTCTATCCTTGCTAATATCATAGAGCCAAAAGTATGTTTATTGTTTTTTTTTATTAACTCTTTCACGCACCAACACAGAGAGAGGGAACAACTTGATTTTTTGGACGGGTATAGTTCAGAACGTAGCGAACGACGACCTGTAACGAAGTCACAGACGACGGTCAGAAAGAGACAAACTACTTTTCATCACAATATCTATTCGAAAAGGACTACTTGGTTCGCCTTTAAGTGCGCCCAAAGGAGGTGTTTTCTATAAGGAACTTTATAAGTGCGACCCACCCACCCCTCCTCCCCCCACCCCGCGGGTACCGGGCGGCTATAGTTTAACCGAATCCCTCGCTACGCTCGGGATTCTACTCTAGAATCCCTCACTTCGCTCTGGATTCAAAAAAGCGCCCTAGCCGTAAAAATATTATTGTGCTCCCATATGATACAATCTACTATTTTATGGCGGAAAAATTAAAGGATCCTGTGGGAAACCGCGGTTAAGGCTAAAGTGATAAAGTATAGTATAGTCTACAGAACATGATAAAGTTAGGCTGAAGTAGTTGTACTTTAGTAGGAGGTACTGTAAAAATCCCCCCCTATGTATAAAAAATATATATCCATAGATATAAGTCTCAATACATGTATCCGCCAAAATTATTTTTATTTTATTATTTAACGTTACCGTCTACCCACGACCTACCATGCTGACTAAAGTTATTCTTACTTCAATTTAAACTATGAACTAACTAATTTTGAACTAATAAACTAACTATGAACTAAATATATTATTGGCGAGAGCCTTATTGGCAAGCTTCCATCTTACGGCCTGCCTGCTGATTTCTGCTCATGGATATCAGATTTCTTGAGGAATCGGTCGATACGAGTTGTCGTTGATGGCTGCTCGTCAGACCAAATGGCTATCAATGCCGGTGTTCCTCAGGGGTCTGTGCTCTCTGCGACACTCTTCCTACTGCAAATTAACGACTTGCTAAAGCCTGGTATTTTTGGGTACGCAGACGACAGTACAGTCATGGAGAGCTACACATCCGAAGCAAGAACGAGCGGGGCACAGATCGAGTCACTCAGAGAGGCTATGGTCGAACGGCTCAACTTGAGTCTGGAGGCGGTATCTGACTGGGGTGATGCTAACCTGGTCAAGTTGAATGCCACGAAAACTCAAAGCTGTTTGTTTTCGGCCAAAAGGAGGCCCTTCCAACTGTCTCCTGCTTTCCGTGGTGTATCCGTTCCGGTAACTAACAGTCTGGAACTATTAGGCGTTACGCTATCATCGACTCTCAACTTTGGGTCTTATATAGAGTCAAAAGCCCAATTAGCCTCAAAAAAACTTGGTGTTCTCTCTAAGGTGAGACGGTATTTCACACCTGAGCAACTGCTTAGTCTTTATAAAGCGCAAGTCAGGTCTTGCATGGAATACTGCTCTCACCTTTGGGATGGCTCTGCCAAATACCAGTTAGAGGCTTTGGAGTCCATTGAAAGGCGAGCCAGGAGGCTGATAGGCAACGAAACCTTGACTGAGTCGAAGCTGCAAAGTCTTGAGCATCGACGTAGGGTGGCGTGTCTGTCTGCCTACTATCGGATACACTTCGGTGAGTGCGCCCAGGAGTTGCACGATCTAGTCCCACCTGCCCCTTTTTTCTATCGTACGGCTAGACAGACGCGACCAAAGCGCCACCCTTTTATGGTGGACATCCCACGCGTTAGAACAAAGCGTTTTGAGTCCACGTTCCTCATACGAACTGCCAGAATGTGGAACGCTTTGCCTAAGTCTGTCTTTCCGTTAAAGTACAATGTAGGTGGCTTCAAATCTCGAGTAAATAGGTATCTTCTAGGTAAGCGTGCTACATCCTAGACCGCATATCTGCTTTACATCAGGCAGTGTGTAGTCAAACGCAAACCTATTTGAAATTAAACAAAAAAAAAAAAAAATATTAACGAAATATGGCCAATGATCGTCTAGTGTGAACCCAACGTTGTGATCCGCAAAACTCAGATTATGGTGATTTTGGAAACTACCTAACCGATATTTAAACAACCTAAAATTCTAATACTCACTACATAATTACCTATAGCTAGGATATTTCTAACGCATAATGAAACTCATACTCATATTGACTACTTGGGGACCGTAAACCTAATGAGTCAAGATTTCCCGTTCTACACAATTTTCTTAGAGCTATCAAGAGAACATAATACTAATTCCTAAAGGATAGAGTACAAATATCAAGATGATGAATAAACTTTGCTTCAAATGGTTCAAGAGACAGTTATTAAATCACTTTCCTCAGGATTAATAAAATTGATAGAACCCTTGGGAATTATAACTTTAAATGGAAAAATGTCATATTATTATAGCATAACAACAGATATCAAGGCGCACCTCCACCGCGCCAAACAGTCTTCCTCGTCTACCTCCGTATTGTTGTTATGAGAACAGCCAGAAGGGCTATACTACTTTTGTCAATGCTCTCTGTCTGTCATATGTCTTCACAAAAGGGGGCAAGACTGTCTTTTTTGCAAATTGTCCCAATCTTCGGTTACGGTGTCCGAAGCCCCTAATGGAGGAACCCAGGTTCCTCCATTCCCACAAAATTAATCTCATATGGTGATATATGAGGGGTCCGATCTAAAAGTTCACTGTGGGGTTTCCCTAAGTCCCAAAGAATGGAACCAAGAGAATCCCCTAAACCCTATGGAAGTTACCTACCTACCTAGGCTATTACCCTGCCTATAATTTCACAGCTAGCTAGGAGAACCTACTTCTCTGGTATAACCATCTTAATAATATTATAGTAACTACGTCAAAGAATATCCATAATTTAGTTAAATATAAGCGATAGAACAATAATTTAGAGTCTCCCACTCTAAGAATCGGAATGCTCATCAAGGACAATTAAAGTGTGATCATATTTATAGTTCTCTGCTTGTAGAAAGATTTTACCTATTAATAAGTTAAATTCAGTAACAGCATCAAGCCTTTGGCTTATAGTCAGTAAATTGAACATCTCTGTTAAGTGGAATGGTTCACCCGCCATTCGGCCGAGAGGCTACTGGTCCCCAGATCGATGGTCTGTTTTAGAGGCATTTACAGCTAAAAACCCCAGCCCTGACGCCACTCAACTCTTGTGAGTAAAATAGCTAAAATTGAATGATGAAATATCTGTATTAAAGCAAAGTCAATTCTAAAAACCCCTGTGAATTTCCAAAGTATCAACTATCCTTTGATAGAACCTTCAGATTCCTTACATGATGTAATTATGTCTGTACTACTAACTTGAGTACTCTAAATATTACAATATTTAGAAAATGCACTATAACAATGTATAGTTGTTAGTTCTGAACATTAAAATCATTCATATAAAACATGTTACACAAATATGATCGTAAACGTGGGACAATCCCAGTTAAAGATTAATACACTTTAGTAAATCTCCAAATATTGGTACAATGAATTTGAGTACACTAAACGCTTCGAGTACGCTAAAGATACGTATGACTTTTCCAAGATTAAAACATATATTTCAAATGCATGTATTTCACGTAAACAAATATCATCAAGATAAGTAAATGTAAGTACAATCATAGAACTTCAAGGTTCCTTTGAACTTTGGTATACGCTATAATCACAGCGCAGTAATCAAATGAATATTATACACCGCAATATTAAAAATAAGGCGCTTAATATAATCCGTTTAGGTATAGAAAAACACAATATATTTCATATAAGAAAGTCCAACCCTGCAAATGGGCACAGTAAGAACAAGCAAACACACAAATAACAAATCAACAATACAAATAAAAAGTAAGATTGTGCGTAAGAGATTGAGGGTATCCAATCAAAAGATTCTTTGAAATAAATCAAGTATTTTTAAGGTCCAACTAAGGGTACACGCCAGACTCAAAATAAATAATGTAGGTATTTTGTAAATGTTTAAAAGTCGTATACTTTTACAAATCAATCTCCCACAAATAAATCGGAATTGCCTCACCAAATGAGAATGTTCCATCCTATGGCCCTCGTCCTCGTAGTCGGCTAGCTTTCCCTTCCAAAGTAGTTCAGCGGCACGCTGGAAATATGTCCGTTCCTTAGCTTCGAAGTCCACCGCTGCATGGAACCGTCTTCAGGTTGCACTTAGCTGTGCCAATCTGGCTTACCAAACGTTTATGCAAATCGAACAAAATCAATCCGCAAGTTTCTCCTTCAATTTGCACTACATTTCATTATAATTTCACTTATATAAAACGATCCGCACTGAATTACACTATCACAAAGCCAATGTCACTAATTTTCACTTTTCCGATAATTCCAACAAAGATTTGGCAACGCGAAATAAAACTCCCGATAATCCATCAGAGAAATGGCCACCGAATTAAACTGTGTATTATATCCATCAGAGGTACGGCCTCCTCGAAATCCGACGTTAACTCTTTATTATATCCTTCAGAGGTACGACCTCCTCGAAATCCCGACGTTTACTATCCCGGAGCTGGTCCCCCGCGCCCTTTTATACTAAACTAGTTTTTATATGATTGCTTTAACTGCAATCGGCGCACTAACACAACAATATGCAATAACACGGTTCCTGCTAAAAAGGCCAATATTGCAAATAATCACCACAGAGCACATAATGCCATTAAAGCTAAAAACACCCATTCGGAACATAAGCCCAACAACGCAATAAAATGCAATACCCGCAAAAGAACGTATAAGGCAACTAACGTTGATAACCAGCATACTCTCAATTTGGATCTTAACGCTAATAAAGCAAATATTTGCAATTCTTGCATTATGGAGCATATTCGCTTTATGTCAGTGACGTCACTGGTAGTTTATTACAATGTTGCCACCCATAAAATTAAATTACATATTCCGTTACTTTTACAGATTCCCTGTTATTTCTACAAATACGATTTAAACTATTTTCTTTACACAATGTAGCTAAAATAATAGTCATCCAATCCGATGACAACACATATCAATCTTATGCCATTGTTTTAACGCTTTTCTCCTTGAACAAATATTACCGTACAATAATATTACACCACAACTGTTTCTTTTTTTAAAATCACGCGCTGGTAATAGTGATTTTTGGCCTGGCTTTGCGATGATTGTTATTGTGAAGTGTAAATATTAAATCCTAGTAAAATAATCGGATATAATAGCTCGAAATACCTATAAATATTAATACAAGATTACTGCTAAACTAATATGACTGCATATTAGTATTTAAAGTTGAATGGTAAGTAAAGTATTGCAATTGACAACATTTCAAATTTTTAACATAGTTATATTTATTTATTATCTGAAAGAATATTGCAAAATAACATATACGCATTTTTTATTTTTCCAATACGACTTATATTTTCTGTAAAATTAAGTTTTGAAAAGTAGCTTATTCTAAAAGGACGTAACTGCAAAATTTAGGACTCATAAACAATTTTACTGAAGCCACATTAGAAAAAAATAGGTGCTAGCGTTGCTGTCACTGTCAATGCCAATCAATCCGTCACAATTCACAACAAATAGGCCAGGAGGTCAGCGCAAAAAGTCCACTATGTACCACAGTATACCACGGGAAGAAAAATATAAAAAATGTTTAACAACTGCCAATCACCTGAAATATGTAACAGGGTCTGCCATACAGGCTTTAAATTAGCACCACTTAAAAGAAGAAGAATAAGTAGTACTAGTTCCAAGATACTTCAAACGGATTCTTCCACCAAATGCTAGGGAACCCAGCTGACTGACTCCAGGGTATTGATGTACATAGTTATTGTTACCTATAGAACAAAATAACACGGTTAGTAAATTACTACTCTTTACAGTTCTTTTCAATAAAGATTATAGGACTTGTACTGTATATAACTCAATCCTCCAAATGCTGATTTCTTGCTAATAAGCGCTAGTAGTTCTCAGCCAGCAAACTAATTAGACCTTAAGATACCATACATATTGTGCAAGTTGCCTTCAAAACGTACATAAGCTTCCTGACATTCTAATATCTCTTCCCGATTTTCTTAAAATACTAAAATTAAGAAACTTATTCCTAATTTAATCTATTCCAGCCTGGATTCGACGTAGGAAAGGAAGGTTCCACCGTTTTTTCGTTCTCTGCGACCCGCCTCCTGTTCATCCGACGTCCAGGCCCGTCCCATTATTACCAAAGCGTGTGAATTTTCTTCTCATTGTGGTAGTACATCAATAAAGGTAAAATATATCATATCTTACATCTATTACCTACATTATTTTAGCACCTGTGGAGCTATTTTCTATAACTCTAGTTGAGTTGCTCAAAATATTAAATTTTAACAATTAAATGTACCTACCTAGTGGGAGACATAGTTTGTTACATGAGAAATACATATAAGTAGCTACATGTGGACAGCTATGTACAGATGGACCTTTACAGTACGAGGTATGTAAGTACCTAGAAATGTTATTTACATAACCTATTGATTTAAATCACTGTACCTTGTGATAGTACCTAACCTAACCTAATTCGCATTTTTTCTTACGCTAAGTAATTATTACGTTCCCATAAGTGTTGACTTCTACAGGACATATAACTGAAGTAAAATCCCTAAAGATACAAAATGGATATTTGACTCGACAGGACAGCATTTAAACATAATTCATGATAAGACTCTGACATGGAGTAGATATTCTCAATATTTTATTTTTTTATTTTTGTTTACGCTCCGGCCAATTTTTACTACGCAAGTCTTCTCGTCCGTCTTACCTTAGGCTGGCAGGTACATGTACAAAAACGCGTAGAAATCTTCAAAACAACATACTATAGAAAGACCCAAATCGTTTTCGGGTAATATACACTGCCACTGCACTGGCAGCACTCAACAAAACAATCAAGCCGCTTTCAGCAGCTCGTAAACCACCGCCGATCGGCTCAGAGATGCTATTACAATATTTTCATTCTGGGCAAGCCTTAACGATACTTTAAACGGTGCTTGGGCCAATTTTCGCGCCTTCAGTTCTCCTTTTTCTCCTTTCTTATTTGCCCGCTCCCCGAATTCAATTTGGCACTCTTCGATTTTATGTAACGGTTAAGGGCTTTGTTGCCGCTGAATTTCATATCTCATTGTTGGAGATAAAAACCACTCTTTAGAGATTTTACTCTTTAGTAATGTGTATCAAATGACACGTACATCACTCACATTACATAGCAAAAATGTGTAAACAGAAACCAAATTAAAAAATAGTTTTCCAGTAAATATTTCTACCATGCATTAAATGCTAACTCTTTTTGTAGCGCTTTTGTTCACCATATTTTTACGCTTATTTTGAGGCATGGTACTAAGTCTGAGCCCACAGTGTTTTTTTAATTTAATTTTCAAGAAAAAATCGTTTTCTTACCTTATTCGTTATTTGACGACCAAAATTCCGACTTTTCTGTGATAATATGTGTTATGATTGTAAAATGCTGCTGATTTTTGAAAACTTGATACGTTTATACCTACATAATGATAATTTAAAAGGACATGTCCACAAAATGTATGGAGACTGGTATAATAATAATCAAACATTCTAACCACAACACTCGTTACATTTCGAGAAAGTTCATATTTTTCTGAGTCTATTACATCAGTTAAAAATAAAAAAGAGCCCTCCGATTTTTAAAAAAATAGTTTTTAATTTATTAATATAAATAAATATATTTGGCTCAATAGGTAGTTTATCTCTATCAACCCTGATTAAGTAACCTCCAGATTGTTAAATAAAAGCATTTTTACCACTTTGACACACTTTTTAAGTGTTTTTTTGTCACATTGTACCTACTCACTGGTCACACTGGTAGGTTATAATTTTTAATTTTAGCTAATTATGAGATGAATGCGGAAGAGTCAGCTACAAAAAGAAGTAAAATAACGATAGAAGCACTTTATTACTGCTAAACTAGTGAAAATAAAAAGCTGTATTGTATATATTTTTTTACAATTTATTTTTCATCTTTAAAAAAAATGGAGGGTTGAAAAATCTAAATTAAGTATTTTTGAAAAGCTCATAAAACAAGCTTTCAAATGATGTATATATCATCTTGGTTCGATTTTTCTCTGAATAATATACCACTTGTGGACGTCACCTTTAGCGGGTTTTTACTAACGTGCATATGTGCGAATGAGATAGCTGTATCATGACCAAAAGACCCTTAAATTTTAAATTATTATTATGATAATCACCAACCATAGCGGCGGATGATTTAAGAATTCGCCAAACAATGTAAAATGATCGGTGTGGTGTGATTTTTTAATTGACGTTGTAAATTTTAACGTGTTGAAAGCTGTGGGCAAAACTCTGTGGCCGAATTAAATTTCCTTGTAAAATAATTCGAGCAATTTACAACTTTAAAATATATTTCTTGCCTGTCTTGCCAAATTATTTCCGTCTTACCACTAAAGTTTTACGCGTGGTCTAGACAATGTTTAACAGTACAAATTTTACGGTTAAACAGTGTTTAAAGCGTGTTTAAATCTTTTGTGGTAAGGCGGCTTAAATTTAAAATTCTGTTGGGCGAAATAAATACTAACATTGAACTCATCTTACTAATATACCCTGTGTAATAGGGTCTATTCTGTGTACTAATATTATAAACGCGAAAGTTTGTGAGTTTGTGAGGATGGATGTTTGTTACTCTTTCACGCAAAAACTACTGAACGGATTGTGATGAAACTTTGCAATAATATAGCTTATATATCAGAAAAACACATAGGCTGTAAATTATAATGATATTGCATAAATGTCCCATAATATAACGATAAGTGTTAAGTAAGTAGGAAAAATTCTCCTATCTGCGAGCTACATATTCTAGAATGCACTTTAAGAAATATCAAGAAAAACAACTGTCGAATCAAAAAACCGTCAGATCGTTTTTTTTTATTTTCCACCTTGGTAAGGTAGGGCCTCGGGTTTGAAAGACGGAAAGTGACATAGCCTTTTATCCCGGATAAATAAAGGGTTCCCATGGGATAGCACAAAAATCAAAATATAATGCGGGCGAAGCCGCGAGTAAAAACTAGTAATCAATAAACTCGTATATTATAATATCCTAGAATATACCTGTTGTCTATAGAAAGGCCCCATTCGTATACTGGGCTCACGCTGGGCTTTTATTGTCTCTCAAAAGCTATGAAAAGTAGAGAATGATATGAACCACTACCACAAAGCCTGTGTTTGTCTTGAGCAGATTAACCTCTCGCTTCACCCAGAACTCTAGAAGAGCGAAGCGAAAGAGTTAACTCTAGGAACTCTAGAGTCGTTAGTTCCAGGGTCCAATATGTCCATAATATACTATTACATCTTGTGCACCTTCTGAGGCGTCTGTATGAAGAAGGCACAGCCTCAGTGCGCACAGAAGACGTCCTCTCCAGTAATTTCCACCCAAGTGCTGGAGTTCGTCAAGGGTGCATAATATCGCCCCTGCTGTTCAACATATACACCGAAATTATAATGCGTATCACTTTGGAAGGTTGGACAGATGGGGTTACGGTTGGCGGCTATGGTATTGCGAACTTGCGTTATGCAGATGATACCACGCTTTTTGCAACTAGTGCTCGTCATATGGAAGAACTGCTTCGGAAGATGGAAGAAGTGAGCCTTGCGTTCGGATTAAAGATTAATCGCAATAAGACCAAAATGATGATTGTAAACCGCACGAACAATAACTTGCCGGAAGTCACTCAGATAGCAAATTGCGAAGTAGTCCAATCTTACATATATCTTGGAGCTTTAATCTCGAGTCATGGCGGATGCATCGATGAAATTAAGAGGCGTATGGCGATAACTAGAACCGCAATGGACAAAATGACGAAAATATGGAGGAACAGGAACATCACCAAAACCACGAAGACAAGACTCGTGCGTACGCTTATTCTACCCATATTTTTGTACGCCTCGGAAACGTGGACTTTGCGAGACATTGAGAGGAAGAAGATAGATGCTCTCGAGATGTGGTGCTGGAGACGAATGCTTGGGGTATCCTGGACTGAATTTCGCACCAATGTCTCGATACTTCAAGAACTCGGCATCAGGCAGCGTCTGTCGGCCACAGTACAATCTCGTATTCTTGCATTCTTCGGACACGTTTCGAGACGAGGTAGCCAGTCCTTAGAGCGTCTAGTCGTCCAGGGCAAAGTGGAAGGCACAAGACCGCGCGGAAGGTCGCCCATGCGATGGACCGACCAAATTAAATCTGCTGTGGGAGGGCCGGTGCATGAGTGTACCAGATTGACCTCTAATAGAGAGAGATGGCGAGACATCGTGAGGCGTATTACATCTGCCTCTACCACCACAACTACTACGTGATGACCACGACCGCTCTGTCAAGAGCGTAACGACTAAGAAGATACTATTACCTATCTAGTCGTTCTCTACTGCAATATTACATGAATGAATCGGTACTGGTCATCATTATGCAACTTCGTGTACGAAATCCCATTGACAATTTCAGTGCTTGCAGTCACGCATTGTTCGAAGCCAATGCAGGAGGTTGCGATTCGGTAATGTTTTTATTTCACGCCGATTTCGGACAATTGGTTTCAGACACGAAAATCGAAGGCTTATTTTGTAATATTATGCCATTTATTCAGCTTGAAAGGAGTCGGTAGCTACGCAGGTTTATTTGCATTAATATTTTTTTTATTTTGTTATAATAATAGTCATTTTTTTTTATTTATGTACGGAATTTAACACCACTGGCTTTTCGGTGAAGGAAAACATCGTGAGGCAACCTATGCAGGTTGCCTCATCCGTAAAAGAAATTCGATGGCGTATGTGACTCCACCAACCCGCACTGGGTCAACGTGGTGGATATGGCCCAATCACCCACGAAGTAGGCACCCACGAAGGGTGATTGGGCTACGTCGTGCAGTGGACTATTAAAAAGGCTGGTACAATAGTCATTTTATTCACAACACCATTTGTTACAAGTCAATTCAATATGTAATGATTAGGTACGTATATCATATTAACATTGTACCTATTGTTTAAACAATAATGTATAAATTGTCATATTATGCTATATTTATTTAATTATTAATAACGCATGACGCTTCCCTGATAAATAATGTACACCTTCTGTTACAACTTACAAATCTTTGGTAGTCTCTACGGGGAAATGCCTCGGAAAATAATCGTTGCTTGCTACCGCTCGGCGGTTAAGATTGCTATGCTTCCTGATCAATACTTGCTTTGTAATTAATGATGAGAAAATAGTTCAAATAAAAAAAAAGTTGAAAAAGAGTGAGTACAGGTAGCGGCGCGTAAGTGTAGCGATAGTGTGGGGGGATGGCAGCGTATGGTGACCGCCATACTAAACCCATGCGCAGCCATCCCCTCCACACTTCGCTCAGCGCTATAATTATATGCCGCGACCTGTAAAGGACGCAGAACTTGAATTGATACAGTTCAACGTTATTCTAAACTTTTTAATTGAAATTGAAGAATGAATTTGGTATAGGTATGGCTACGTAGTATTATTATATCTTGTTTGGTATGGCGTTAAGCTTTTATAGACACGCGTGACGGGTACTGTATATTTTGCTCGTCTCGTGGCTCAGTTTCATAGACCAAAACATGCGCATAGTCAAAATAAAAAATAGTTTTAGAAATAAAGGTGCTCTATATTTCCATAATCAGAGATTCATTTCATCTTCCAGTTTAAAATTAGGACTTCCGATAAACGTAAAGAGTGAAACCCATCCAAAAGAGTGAGATAAATTAAAATAACGGTGCAGAGTCGTGAGGGCAAAGCTTGGACGTGTGCGGGCATATCTCACGCGATCGGTCGCGCCGCGCCGGTCGCGGCGGCTACGTCGCGTCGCGTCGCGGCGTCCTTCGATCCTATCGGCCACAGGTCACTGTGTCGCCTCTCGGACGAACACCACGTCCTAATCTCATAATTGTAGCCAATAAAATATATCCAGATAGCACACTTTCTATCCTCAACCCTCGGATTTTCTCGCGGAAGAGATATCACGCCTTTGTTACCTGTCACGTCCAAACTAATCTACTAACTCGCAGCGTAAATAATGACCGCCCGAGAACTGTTAATTCTACCAGTAACTCAGCAATCTGGGCGATTTACGACCTCTAAATTAATACGTCTAATTAAGAAGAATACACCATAAAGCAATCTCGGTATAAACGGGCCGCAATGGATGTTATCTTTTTTAAAACGAAATTAAGTTCGCGACGCGTCATCAATAGAGCCGCTAATCTGAAGACGGTAGCTCAATCAAATGAGCATAATAAATCTTCGAAAACCAGAAGATTCAATTTACTCGGCTACCGGAAGGCTCGGTGAGTGGCATTAACAAATTGTCCAAGATAAATAAAGCCTTTTTAATATGCGGATGGGGCCGGCCGTCCTTATCGACGTCCGCGCGGCGTTTTTCGAGAAATTTATCGAACGCTTAATGTATCGTCGAAATATGAATTGGTTCCCTTTAGTGAAAGTACGCCGACTTCAAATTATTTGCACTCGAAAAGTTCAAAAACGGCGGAGTGGCGATGAAACTGATAAGATACGAGTTGTGCGAAGCTGCGCCTTATCTTGATCGTGATACGATCTGCGGGGATGTGCTAAATTGACAATTATTATAGAAAATATTGAGTTTCGCCCGACTATGATCGTGCAATTTTGTAAGGACTTGCTATGGTAAGCTTTGGTGGAAATAGAAATACTGCGACATTCAACCACAATTAAAATAAATAAATACAATAAAGGAAGGTCTCCAAATCAATAATAATGTGCCCTGTGTAATAGGGCCTATTCTGTGTGATCATGTATGTTTTGTGACTAGGTTCTAATAAGGCATTGTCAGCAACGTCTCTACACGGCGGACAACACAGCGTTCCGCCGGCAAAGCATACTTTACCCTGGTATCAGTCTTAGGATCTGGCTTATCTATCGAAGACATCAATACTACTGCATGCCAACACGATGTCGCGGCGTGTGACCATACAGCGTTCTTTGCATCTCACATTTCAGACAGGGTTTTTTGGACTTTATCAGGGTATACCGAAGGCTGAGTTTTAGAAGGTTCGAGAAGGTTTCTAAAGCTGGGCCATGGTTGCGGTCAGCCCTATTTGGCCCCAGATCTGAGTTAGGATGTGACATGACACCTCTCTCGATCGATGAAGCGTGCCGCCGTTTCGCTCGTAATGTTTTGGATACTGTGCTATTTATGTAAATAATGTCCTCATGCTCTCTCTATCTTCGTTGTACATCTATAACTAGATATATTTAGAAAATATGACAAGTAAATCACGCTCTTTAAATGTATGTCCATCGATTTATCGGTTACCTAGCTCCAGACGAGGCTCGCGTGATTTTTCTTTGCCAGTTATTTATCCAGCCTAGTCTAGTCTAGTCTTACAAATCAAAAGTATCTACTAAGATATTTCTTATCGCATAGGTATTTATTACTCGCAATTAAGACTCAGTTGCGCATCGTTGTCATCTTGGCATTAACTTGACTGCCTCGGTGGCTCAGTGGTTAGTGACCCTAACTTCTGGATCAAAGAGGCGTGGGTTCGATCCCCACCAGGGCAAATATTTATGTGATGAACATAAATGTTTGCTCTGGGTCTGGGTGTTATTTAGTTACTATCTATATAAGTATGTATTTAAAAATAAGTATATGTAGTATATCAGTCTCTGGCAGCCATATCACAAGCTTTGCTTAGTTTGGGGTCAGAGGCCGTGTGTAAGATGTCCCAAAATATTTATTTATTTATTTATAATAATAAATAAATAAATAAATATTTTGGGACTAAATATTTAATTTAAATATTTAAATAATTTCTTGGTTTCACGGAATAAAGAAAATTAATGCAATAATACCGATTTAGAAATAAATATATCAGTCCTCTACCTAGCGACATGATATGAAACACTTAAGCTACCCACTTACATAATATAGGTAAGAAACAAGTATTAGCAGTAGGTATATACTTAGATAAGAAAACTCATAAAAATTACAAGTCTAGGTAATAAAATCAGCATTTATCAATAAGCATTAGCTGTGTTGATGACCGATGCGTGTTACACATACTCGTACCTGTTTACTTCTGGTGAAATAAAATATATACTTAATTATGTATCTAACTATATTAGCAGCTAGGTGTGTTACCATGTACCATGTTGTTATTGGAACTCGAACAGGATATCGTCAAAATAAATATTGGCGCACGTCAAATCACTATAACTAATGTAGGTACAAAAAAAAATCTTAATTGGTTAACTAAATACGCTGTGGTGACTCTACAATACTCTACATACTTCATGAAGTCGATAATCTCCATTGTATTAGTTATTTGGAATCAGTTCGATCGCTTCGTTCGGCAAAACAGCGTACTGTATATCTTCTTTATTACATCTGGTCAATATCAGTGCCAAGAATTAGATTCCGTGTAAATACCTACAAGGAGCAATAAATCCGTACCGACGCGTGTTTACCGCGTACTTTATTTTCGTCTCTAATCCAAAACAACACTATAGGTAAGTTAGTTTACCTTTGTTTTCCGCTAGAAACGGAATAGTATACTTACTATTCCGTATACTTACTATTCCGTATACTTACTATTCCGTATACTTACTATTCCGTATACTTACTATTCCGTATACTTACTATTCCGTATACTTACTATTCCGTATACTTACTATTCCGTAGATAAGAATTTTCCCATTACAAGTTTAAGAACTTATTAGTATATGAATTATTATTCTTTTTTGATACAATAGTTTGGATTATTTCTCACGTAAACATTAGCACCTAGAAATATATGTCTGTTCAACACTGTTTTAAATAAATGCAATAAACATAGTACACACTCAAAAGATTTGTTTCTTTTTATCTTCCTCAATTACAACATGAAAATCTTGTTTTATCATGTTTCTATTATCAGAAATATCGAAAGAAGCATTTATAAAATATTGACACTGCTGATATCTTTCCTATTAAAAAACTCTAATAGGATTACTTACATCAAAAGCGAGAAAAGTCTCGTAGTAATCAATGCCTGGGAAAAAATGATTAAGCCTAATCATATACAGTTATATATAAGATACAATTATATACAACCATGTATAGACTTATATGTAATTAGGCCTAATTAAACATGACTAATATAGGTCTAGATATAATTGTATATAGAGCTATATATAATTACATCTAACCAGACCTGGCTAGACAGGTCTCTATCCAATCATACATAAAGCTATATAAAATTAGATCTGATCAGACCTGACAAAGAAATCCATCTATAATAACTCTTACATAGCTTTTAGAGTACTTACTCCGTTAGAACATCAGCCGATCTGTAATTAATCATCATGTGCATGGGCTTAAGCTGATAAATATTTCTGCACACAAGATGTTAGAATTGTAGAGAATATTCGAATCTATCCCAAACTCTTCTGTTTTTCCTCCTCACTTACAACATAAAAATCTGGTTTTATCATGTATCTATTATCAGAAGTATCGAAAGATACATTTGCCCTCCTCCTCTTCACACATAAATATACCAGCCACCACCAGTGCGCAGAACTTAAGACGCCCTCTAGAAATCACCATAAAGGACGTAACAGTGGATTACTTGCTCGCTTCTGCAGACAGAGGAAAGCCAGGAGTCCACATCCGTGGGGTAGCCCTCTTCATGGATCACAATAAAGAGAGGTTTGGAATAAGCTTCTGCCTCACCCGGAACAAAAAGCGTGTCCAACTTTCGCCTGGACTAGCTTGTCTGCTCAATGGGAGCACCTCTAAAACCACCATGAAGCAGAAAACATACGATGCGATGCCAATACTGGAAGTAGCGGGCTGTCGATGGCGACTGGTGCGATCGAAGAATAAAACGGTTGCACTGTTGGACTGGACGACCGAGACTCCCTTTGCGCAGGCAAGTTTACTGCTGAAGAATCTAGGTGAAAACGCAGACAGTGTTTCCCGAATGATAAGCGTCGACGCCATGGTTGTAGCACACTGGACAGGAGAAGTCACGGACCGGCTAAGTTGCCTGGAGGCCTCCAAAAATCATGAGGTCATCATATACGAAGACAGGGGAGAAAACTTAAGTTTTCTGAAGTCTTCGTCAGAAAACCCTGTTACTGACAGCTGGGGACACCCCGTTCCATGTTCATCCACTCAAAGCGGTTCTGAAAGGGTACAAGAAAGAACATCGGCAGAAAAGGTCGCGAAACAGCATAGTGACAGTTGCGACGGGAGTAGGGGTCACGTTTCGGCTTTTCTGACAGCATTTAGCGCCGCAGCACAGAGCTTGTTCCTACAAACACCGAAAATAAAATGGCCCAGCACCAAATCAGCCACGAAAACTACACCACGAACAAGGCAAGCGACTCCAACTAGAGCCGACATGGGACAGGTTGATCCGCCCCTCTATATCCCTGCCTCATCAGCAACAGATCACGCCAGAAACGCCTTCATAGAATTCTTAGCTATAACGAGAGCGATTAGAGAAGTCAATCTCAGAAACTGCGAAAACATCGTGCAGTCTTTTAGGCTAGGAAATGAGAGTCTTTTGGTGGCGAGACTGGAAGGGGCAGAAGCAGCCATATACAATAACGACACTTCCCAGATCATCAAGGGAACAATGAGAGGTCAATATATGGCTGCTTATAATGCAATAAAAGGATTCGTGGCCCTAAATGAGGATGAGACGGATCGGACTGGAAAACTGAAGTACGTGACGCCACCAGAGGACCCTATTGTGGTGACCGCCATGTGTACCAAAATAATGCTGGATGACAAAATTGCTAACATGGCAAAAACCATCGAGAGCAGTCAAGTCGAGGCACGGTGGGGTAACTGGAAGGTACCCAAGATCCAGTGGGTCAATGGAGTGCCTGGTTGCGGCAAAACAACTTGGGTGGTACGACACTTCGATGTGGATAGGGACGTTATCATCACCACAACAACTGAAGCAGCCAAAGATCTTAGAGAAAAGCTGGCGCACCATATAGGTAACTTAGTAAGAACTAAGGTGCGCACCATGGCTTCCACTCTCGTAAATGGTTTCCGAAGTTCTGAGAGTTGCAACCGTCTAATGGTGGATGAGGCTCTCATGAATCATTTCGGAGCTATAGTGATGGCTTCGAGGCTGTCTGGTGCCAGTGAACTTATTCTCATCGGAGACGTTAATCAGCTACCTTATATTGATAGAGAAAACCTCTTCGAGATGAAGTACCATCGCCCTCACCTGGTCGCAAACATCAGCCAGGAGTTGCTATGTACGCACCGGAACCCCATGGATGTAGCGTATTCACTGAGGGAGATATACACGGGTGTATATTCCTCAGCAATCCAGGTCAGATCTCTAGAGCAGAAAAGATACACGGGTGCGCTAATACCCCATAACCTCCCCAACACCCTCTTTTTGGTCCACACTCAAGAAGAAAAGGAGACCCTTATCACCCAAGGGTATGGAGTGGGGTCGGGGTCACGCATCCTTACCATCCACGAAGCTCAAGGTCTGACATACGACTCTGTCATCGCCATTAAAATCAAGGCCAAGATGAGGTTGCACGAAAGCGTTTCGCACGCGGTCGTCGCAATTTCACGGCACACCAGCAGGCCAATCGCACTAAAAATTACAGCTGAACCACAATTGAACAATAACCGAACTTCAACTTTTTGTCTATTTGTATCGCGCTAATGATTTTGACAAAAGTTGAAACGCAACTAAATCGGAGTTGGAACGTAACCGCTGTCAAACGAACGGTTGGTGTATGAAGTTTAGCGTGATAGCGAATTCTTTAGAGCTGAATCGAAACTTAACTACACTTGCAGCCGAACTTTAACTGAATTAGAGACGGAACGCAGCTGTTTAAAATTACCGCGATTGGCCTGCAGGTCCTTCACATACTTCGCAGACAACGAGGAAGACGCTATCAGCCACTTTGTGCGGCGTGCGACGACTGCGTCACCTAAGGTTATCGTAGACTATAACTTAAAGATGGCCATTAAAGGCCGAAACACGGCGGTGATGGAGGCTCTGCGCGGTATAATTAGCAATTTGGAAAATTATATGTAAAATCAACGTAGTATAAAAAGTCATATTTTTTTTTGTTTTTAATTTTATTAGATTTAGAGTCCTTTTGTTAAGCCTTTATAAGCAATAATGTTCAAATATTTTTTCTTATCGTATTTCTTAAAAAGCACAGAACCTGGAGTCTGTGGAGTGTAATAATAAAAAAAAAAAAAAAAAAAAAAAGATACATTTACAAAATATTGACACTGCTGGTATCTTTTCCTATTAAAAAAACTCCAATAGGATTCCATCAAAAAGAAGAAAAGCCTCTTACAAACCAATATCCGGGAAAATATGATTTTGTCTAATCATATACAATTATATATAGGCCTACATACAATTATATACAACCATGTATAGACTTATATGCAATTAGACCTAATTATACTTGACCAATATAAGCCTATATACCTAGTCAGGTCATAAGTATTGTCACACAGTAAAAACTTTTCTTTTAGAATGCTGGCCATAACAAAGTTTATTGAATTCGAATTTCGAATTGTTCATGAAAATAAAAAATTAAGCTTTTTAGAATTTTACTCATTTTTAAATATGGAGTGGACGCTTAAAGAATACCGTGTTGCAGTTATTGCGTTGCATCGTTGCGGTTACGCGCCAATTCAAATTTTTGACATACTGAAAAATTTGCATATAACCAAAAGATTCGTTTATCGTACCATCAAACGATACAATGAAGACTCTAGTGTAGATGACAGGTCAAGAAGTGGTCGCCCTCGGTCTGTTAGGACTCCAGCAGTGATAAAAGCTGTGAAGGCGTGAATTCAAAGAAATCCCAAACGTAAGCAGAAACTGTTGGCCCTTCAGATGGGGTTAAGCAGAACCACGGTGAAAAGGGCGTTAAATGAAGACTTAGGGTTTCGGGCATATCGAAGAAAAACAGGACATCGTTTAAATGCTCGTCTAATGGACCTGAGACTGAAGAGATGCCGCGCTTTGTTGAAGCGGTACGCGGGAAAAAAATATCGGGAAATTCTTTTTTCGGATGAAATTTTTTTTACCGTAGAATAGAGCTACAACAAACAAAATGATAAGATGTACGCACACAGTGGTGAAGAAGCGAGCAATCGCATTCCGCGTATCCAACGAGGTCGTTTTCCATTCTCGATCATGGTATGGTTGGGAGTTTCTTATTGGGGCTTAACAGAGGTACATTTTTGTGAGTAAGGTGTAAAAACGAATGCAGTTGTGTATCAAAATACAGTCCTAACGAACCTTGTGGAACCTGTTTCTCATACAATTTTCAATAACAGGCTCTGGGTATTCCAACAAGATTCGGCGCCAGCTCATAGAGCGAAGAGCACGCAAGACTGGCTGGCGGCGCGTGAAATCGACTTCATCCGGCACGAAGACTGGCCCTCCTCCAGTCCAGATTTGAGTCCGTTAGATTACAAGATATGTCAACACTTGGAAGAAACAGCGTGCTCAAAGCCTCATCCCAATTCGGTGTCACTCAAGACATCCTTGATTAAGGCAGCCGCCGATATTGACATGGACCTCGTTCGTGCTGCGATAGACGACTGGCCGCGCAGATTGAAGACCTGTATTCAAAATCACGGAGGTCATTTTGAATAAACTTAATTATTGTCATAAGCATCTATGTTTTGTTAAGTTCATTTTGGTATATAAATGGTTACATAATGAATAAACTTGTTTCAATTATTTTAAATTAAACATGTGACAGAATTTATGACCTGACTGTGTACAATAATATATAGAGCTTCATAGTATTAGATCTGATCATACCTGACTTACATAAGCTCATATGTAATTATGCATAGGATTTTGTCCTGTTGCTATGACATGAAAATCCTGTTGCTACCACAAGACGACATCCTTTCGCAGCACCTATTTTTTTCCATGTATTTAGCGATTAATGTTCAGCTGTACCATTACTAGCATACAATTTGGTAGTTATTTAACCCTTCAGTACCCTCGTTATGAGAATTTTACTAACGCAACAATATTCAACTAATAAGATGTTACTGCAGTGCAAGTGAGATACTAAAAAGAACGTGGGTACTGATGGGTTAATGAAAATACAATCAAAAATTACGTGACCCTCTTTGTCTCGAACAATGAGCAATTAACTGTAAAGATTCTATACTATGTTATTTTCAGTTCATTCTCATCAAACCCGTTGTCAAAATCATAATACCTTCATTAATTAATGATAATAATGGAAAAACCTGTTGTTAAATATCGATTGTTCTTAAAATTTTAATCATTAGCGAACCCAAGGCTACAAAAACTAGTAATGATAAATGTCTTATCTATGTTGATAGAATGTTTTCGTGTTTCCCCCTCTCTTTTCGTGTATCCCCACTTCTGAGCCCTCATCAGCTATATATAAACCAACTGCACTGAAAGACAGTCATCAGTCAAAGTGGAGAATAAATTTTCTAAAAAAAGAGCAGACATGAAAGCGTCGATCCTTATTCTTGGTGTTATATTAGTCGTTTTCCTAGAATTCGTTCATGTATGTTCAACCTTTTTTATTAAACGCTTTATATTACAACGAAATATAATTTTTTAAGTCTATTTTCAATTTAAATTTATAAATTTTTTTTTTTTTTTTTATTGAATTTTATATAAAACGTATTTTGTAGTTTTTTTAAACTATTATATCCTTTTAGTAAGGATGAAATTTTGAATTTTGAATGACAAAAAAATTTAAAACATTACTCTCTATCGTATACTAAACTTAAATTTAAATAATTTTTCTTCTTCTAAAATAAATTGCACGGAAAGGAATATTTTGTAAAATTTACCGTTTTATTAATGAAAAAAATTACCAGACTGTATTGTAATTGTTAGACGTAAGGGTGCTGCTTTACTATTTACTATAGTCTCTGCATAAAATAAATAAAAATTTCATACAACTTCCCGCCTATATTAAATAGAATTTTCTACTGAATGTAACTAATGTTCATTATTTTTATTTCAGGCGTGTATAGATAGCAGCGGATGTCCACCAAGATACTATTGTGCCCTAAATAAATGTTGGCCTGGATTTGAAAATTAATTCAATAAACATCGGCAAAACCAGGAAAGAAGATGTTAATAGATGGACTTTTCAATACTTTGATTATCTTGTTATCAAGTTTTCGAATAAGTGAATAAATACTGCATCTAAAAAATTGTGTATTTTTGTTTATCTGCATGCATTCAACGCGAAGCGCGTGGGGGTATGCTCTACTAGGGTCTAAAAAGTCAATTCTTCAACCATTAACTCGACAAAACGCATGAAGGCGTTAAAATCGCCAAAAAAAAATTAGGATAACGGTTGACCCTAAAAGCCATCCTTGCAACTTCCCGCTAATTCCATACCTAAACGTTCTACTATTTTGGATATCATTCAAAGTGCAAAATGATGTTAAACATTACCCTTAAATTTTTCTAAAATAAAATTTCGTTGCAATTACTATAAGATGTCTTGGTTTTACTTGCTACTGTATAATATCGAGACGGGGGTGTTCAGATTTTTACTGTTCAGACTAATAAATTGAATCCATTCTGCAATTAATATCTCTGCGGAACTTAATTTTCACTGAAAGAAATAGTTACTTGCGAGTCTTTGGGATATTTTTGATCGTTGTCTGTGTTATTCGATGAATAAGAATAGGTAATGAACAATCAAAAATGAATCAATAGATTATCAAATTATCTGTTTATGTGACAATCAAGTATCTTTTTAGGTTTTGAACAAAACGACTGATCAGAGTAGTACAATACAGATATGAGAAAAATTATTTCTGAAGTTTCTATAGTCTGATTTGAAAGAAAATCTCACTTGTCCTCATTATACTAAAAATGACTCCGATTGATGGTTTAAAATGAAATTTTCACAGTCCAACTTTTATGATTTTATCAGAGAATAACGGATTGGTGTAATCAATTTTACAGCTAGAAGATTTCCATGACGATGACATTCGCTAAAAAAAAATCATCAGACTGAAAAAAAAAGTATAAGCCTGACGTCGATACAGGATGCTACTACAGCAATACTTGTTTATGCTATGCACTAATTATGGAGGGTAAAGCTACAGCAGGACACTTTTTCAACGAAGTTTTGTTTCACTTTCAAGTCAAGTCAAGTTTCGGATCACTTTGAAGTTTGACAGCTGTCATCCGAAATGTAGATCTTGTCGAGTTCTATCACTTTTGTGAAGATAGCAGTAGTCTAGAATCGATGATGACCATCTCGGTCAACCGCTAACTGAGCGTTGAGCTTTATCACTTTTGTAAAGACAGCTGTAGTCTAGAATCGATAATGACCGAGATAAATCACTTTGAAGTTTGACAGCTGTAACTGTGACACACGTCGTGACAAATCACACGAGTCCATACTCGATGGGGTTATGAGATAATTTTCATATCACTTTTCAATGCGTGTCATATTAAATCAATGCATCTATTTCAGATTTTATCGATCGATCACATTGTTCATCTAGTATATCTGTGATCAAACGAAAAACAAAAAATACACTCTCTGATTTATAATATTAGAAAGAGTTAGCGAGGAAAAGTTGGACCGCTGACGCTACACACGATCCGATTTCACGGTTGGCTCACACAAAATCAGAATGTATATGAGAGATTTTACTTATCTTCAGCTTAAGGTTGAACGGTTATCCCTAAAACCTTTTTTTCCGCTAACTGTCTAGATGTCATCAGTGTCTAAGGCAACACTGGTCGCCGCGGTGTCGCCGCGACGACGCGGCTGCACCGCCCGTCTGGCATCTCTCTCAAGCTACCTACTTACATAATATACACTTAGGTAAGAAACAAGTATTAGCAGTAGGTATATACTTAGATAAGAAAACTCATAAAAATTACAAGTCTAGGTAATAAAATCAGCATTTATCAATAAGCATTAGCTGTGTTGATGACAGATGCGTGTTACACATACTCGTACCTGTTTACTTCTGGTGAAATAAAATATATACTTAATTATGTATCTAACTATATTAGCAGCTAGGTGTGTTACCATGTATCATGTTGTTATTGGAACTCGAACAGGATATCGTCAAAATAAATATTGGCGCACGTCAAATCACTATAACTAATGTAGGTACAAAAAAATAATCTTAATTGGTTAACTAAATACGCTGTGGTGACTCTACAATACTCTACATACTTCATGAAGTCGGTAATCTTCATTGTATTAGTTATTTGGAATCAGTTCGATCGCTTCGTTCGGCAAAACAGCGTACTGTATATCTTCTTTATTACATCTGGTCAATATCAGTGCCAAGAATTAGATTCCGTGTAAATACCTACAAGGAGCAATAAATCCGTACCGACGCGTGTTTACCGCGTACTTTATTTTCGTCTCTAATCCAAAACAACACTATAGGAAAGTTAGTTTACCTTTGTTTTCCGCTAGAAACGTCAAAATAATTTAGTGGCCTGCGATAAGGGCGCCAGTGAACAGATAAAGCGATCCTACTAGAAAGATTAGTGCGATAAAAAATTGCGTTGACGACACACGTTCCGGGCGCAGATTTGTAAATTTAGAACGTTTTAAAATGTTGGTGTTTATTTTAGCCGTTGGATTATTGCCGTTCGGTAAGTCAGAGATTGTCTAATAATCTGAACGTAACAAAGATCGTTGCGTTACATCATGAATTCATGACTTTTAGTTCGAATTGTTATGAATGGGTCGGCGCGGCGACGGCTACCGCCCGCGCGTCTGCCTCCACTTCACCACACAATGGAATACCGACTCATCTCTTTGGATAAATATTTATTTATTCGGTTGACAATCGTATTTACATTGTCAGCTGCTCGTCTAGTTATGTCGCCACGAGCGAAGCGACAGAACGCGTGGGAAGGCGGCTTTATGTTGATCATCACTTGTTATGAATCTGGGTCAGTGTTTCGTTTAGATAAGCCATGAGTAGCAGTCTGATGTGCAACAAGTTAAATAAATGCAATTTAAATTTGCAGTAAGGCTTCGTAAATATTTGCTTATAGCGCTTTGTTAAGGCTGGTGTGAAAAATTTAAACTTATTCTGTTGAACTCTACCATTCTACATACATAGGTATTATAGTCAGTCCTATAACCGCTGAGAACTAGGATTTTTGACGATTATAATTACCTAATAGGTTTGTTTTAAAAATATCACTTTATTTTGGTAGTTTTTAAAAGATAAAAAAAATTAAAAGTACTTATTTATTGACCAAACACAACATTTCAACTTAATGACATAATATACAATCTTAATATATATAAATCTCGTGTCACACTGTTTGTCCTCAATGGACTCCTAAACCACTTAACCGATTATAATAAAATTCGCACACCATGTGCAGTTCGATCCAACTTGAGAGATAGGATAGTTTAAATCTCAAATTATAGTCGCAATTTTAATTTATTTAGCCACAGCAACGCGTGGCCGGGTCAGCTAGTTTTCTTATAAAAAGTTTTAGGTAGATGGTAAATATACCATTTATACATTTAACTTATTTAGAAGTAAATATACATTTAACATTTCAACTTTTAATATAATGCCCATTTTTTCAGTTATTTTATTGGTAACTGGCTGGCTCCCGAACTAGTATAAAGATACTGTGCTACGGGATCCAGCGCCTTTCGTTAGAGGCACTCAATAATAATGCAGCATTACTTCTACAATAGGAGCAATACCTACTTATTAACATCAACATACTACATACATTATCAAAATAAATATTTAATTTAGAATGGAATTCAATGATATAAATTACAATACTACGAGTATAAACTTAACTTTAACGCCTTAAAGCCGTGTAAGAAATAATTATAACAAAATACAGATAACTAGTTTTTACCCGCGGCTTCGCCCGCATACGCAAAATATCATTATAATTTATAGCCTATGTGTTATTCTGATATATAAGCTATATTATTGCAAAGTTTTATCTCAATCCGTTCAGTAGTTTTTGCGTGAAAGAGTAACAAACATCCATACATACATCCATCCATCCATCCATCCATCCATCCATCCATCCATCCTCACAAACTTTCGCGTTTATAATATTAGTAGGAAGTAGGATAAATGCGTGCTGAAAATAGGTAATAATTATACCTATAATATTTTTACGACTCATACCAAATTTCTCAATACGTTTTCAACTGGTCCAATCTCAGCGGTTATGGAACGGACTATAGCACAGAACTAAAGAATATATAATGATATCTTTCGATCCGGCTAGGCGGCCTAGGTTATTATACCCCTAAGTATTCACCCAAAGCGATGTTGTTTGTACTACAGGACTGATAACGATGTAACGATAAATTCGATCTTTATCAAAAAAAATCTTGCGTTGATTACAGTTACATCCCTGTTCAATTTACAACAAAATCCTTATTTAACTTATCAACTTTACGTTCGAACTTCACTAAACCACTTTCAGTGAACCGTTTATTAGTGCGATTGACATAACGACAGAGGTCATTAGTACCGATCACCGAGTACTCGCACATGTACGGTACTTTTATAGCTGCGCCCGCGCATTGCATATCCAATCCAATCGTGCATCAAATGCATTCACTCCCTGAATGCACAGAGTATAAATCACAGATGACGATGTACATAAATACACGATCGTAGTTGGTTGGACACGATTTTATAAACACTTTTTTAAACATATTTCATCTATATTAAATTTAACATTATAAAAAATCTAATCACAAATGTTTGATTTCATAAGTTTCATAACTATTCATTTTTGTAGACTTTCGGCGGATATATGAAACTTTTCCAAAAAACAATCTTCGTTATTGGCGGTTTTCACAGGAGTTTAACAGTTTTGTTTGTTTTTAAACTAAGTACAGTTACGCTTTTCCAATTTTTGTTACTCATTAATTTAAAAATTAGTCAAATTAACTAGTTTGTACTTTTATTTTGTAAATTTTGCTGTAAGTGTTGAAAATAATGCAAATGTATGTGTACAACGCTCAGCGAGACAGCAAACTAAGGAAACCGGCCACAGGGTGCCCAAGATACGGGCTTTGCCTAGTCTGGGGCCCGTTAGAACACATACATGGTAATAGGACATTCTTTAATGTTAAATAAATAGATTAATTGATTTGATTTGAAGTGCCTAGATAATTCAAATCCAAAACTGCTCAGCATATCAAATGCGTGATCAGTTGAACACAGCTAGGTACATAGCAACACGTGTTATCAGTGCTCAACAATTCTTTAAATACTCCGCAAAGGCTCTAGAGGCTTAGGGAGGATGATGGGACTTCACGTTTTTTTCCCAGGCGTAGATAAATATTTTCGTCGTTTCCAACTTGCACGTATTTGCCAAATAGAACGACACCGACACGTAGACCGTTGTTCTAACACGGAAATAAATATTTTGTTGACAAAATTGTTTAGCAACTCATCTGACTAGCTTCTAGTTAAGCAGCTAAAATATTTGTAGAATCATTTATACTCTGTATTTTCGTTTACCTAAATATATTATCAAACAATGATTTAGTAAAATTATAGATACAGGTTGCTAATGGATGCTAATTGATTACCAATAACTCTGTAGATAGAACAAAAACTTGATTTCACTAAATTGGTAACATTGGATGGACATCATCAGTCATAAAAGCGCGTTAAAGTTCCCTTGACCGTTTCGTAGATTAATATTTATCTGGAAGTATCCATCTGTTATTTAGCCTGCGCTGATGGCGCGATTGACGGGCCCGCTGGGGCCCGCCGTGTAATGGTAAATGGCCACTGGTGGCTGCAGTTTACGTTTGTTTTAAACGCCGCAATCATACATCATTTCCCCGAGTTTCGCGCCATTTTGTCGGCCATCACGCGTTCGAATTCCAAATTGTTCGGCTCGTGCACTAAGTAATTACAGGTACTGAAAGTAAGGGTACCTACCCGCTTTCTAAATACTCTAGAAACGCTTTGAAGTAATGCACGTGTTGAAGAAATAATAGAAGGTTAAACAAACATTGAAGAGTAAAACACTGCTATTTGTCAGAACCTGCAGTCTATCAAGCAACGAAATTTATTTAATGTATCTCTCTTGGATTCATTAAAAAACTGTACCAGATACAAGGATGTTTTTAGTGTTATGCAAATACCCAGATCAGTGTCATGTGAGACTGTGCGTAGCAAAAAACGTCAGATATGTTTGCGAGAACCAATCTAGATTCAGGATGTGCGCTAGCTCTGAGCATATAGCATTATATTTATATTTGCTTTTATGTAAGTATACACGCGTAGCGTATACATGAGCAATTATGCCAAACGCCTATCAACCACTTTCTCGGCTGCAGTGTCGTCGGCCGACCCTCTTCTCGCGTACGGCTAGTATTTCTTCACTGCGTACGAGTCATATAAAAATAGAGTCAGTCAATCGTGACGTCGTCAAAGTGATAACACCGGCTTCTCTATTTTTTTAAATGCAAACAATTAGCCTTTAGTCGGGAGCTTTGTGGCAAAGATTGCATTCCAGCAACTTACTCGTATGTATAATCATTACATTTTTTTCAATTATTTTTCATACATTCGCATTTTTGTATGCATGTGAATGTTATTATAACTGCAACATTAACTTCTAATTGAAACAAAACAATTATTTGAAATCCGATGTCACAGCCACACTGGGGTTATAAACTCGTGAACTTTACGTACATAAGTACCTACTCTATATAATCTAGGCCATCAAAATTTCTGGAAAGAAATTCAGGTTTAAAATCTCCACAAATCTGAAATATCGAACAAGTATCAAAAGCTTTTTCGACACGACCCACTGGTTTGTGTTATCAGCTAAAATGTCTCGTGTTCATTGCAGCGATACCTGAAAGCTGCTTCTACCAAAGATGCCTAGGCTGTCATCCACAAGAGACGTGGGTAAACCCAGGCAGACCAGTGGACTGCCACCCTAGCAACTGGGTGACGGCGCAGTGGGTGCACAACTATGGACACCCTCCTCCATCAACTGACTCCAAGGTGCCCATAGAGTACAGGTGTTTGAAGATGGTTGCTACACCGGATGACAAGTCTTGTAAGTACCTATCTAGTTAATAACTTCTTAACTTTAATGGACCTTCTTGAAGTCTTCGATTTGATCAGCCAAGGATACCTTTAGGAGCAATTTTAGCTCTCTATGAAGTCTCTAACGGGTATAAAAGATGGGGACAAATGGGATTAACCCAAAGACAGTTTCAAAAAGGGTTTTCTTTTTAAAAAACCCCTTTTTGGTGGGCTGGATTACCCACGGTAATACACTACTACCTAGAAAGTTGCGTCTCTTCTAATACCAAAATAATATCATAGTCAAAAAATATTCCATCATTTCTGTAAACCATTTAACGCCTGATGATACTTACAGCTTTATACCCATTTTACACCTTGGAATAGGTAGACAAGTTTAGAGCAACGCGCATCGCTACCTAACAATTCCGAGGGCCATTGTTCTCTAAGGATGTACTGTAACATTTAACTTTTATATTTGACTAATTGACAAAATAAGTCAAAGAATTTCGCTAAGGACAATAATCTAATTGATAGTTATAATATTATATTTATATCTTATCTACGAGTAATACAATAGTGCCATAAAAATTACTCACCAAATCACATATTTCTTTCCAGTTGGCAACACCGTTGACGTCGTCAAAGGCTGCATACCCAGGGTGCAGGTGGACTCAGTCTGTCTCGGTCTAGTCGCAGTCGAAAGAGCGAGAGGGCACAGCGACGCGAGGTGTTTCGTGTGTTACGGCGACAACTGCAATTTTGCCGTGCAAACCTTTAGAGTTCCTTTCTATACTTTATTAGCCTCTATCACATTATATTTCGTATTGAGATGAAGAGATTGTGATAAAAATAGGAATATTTCAGAATTGTCAGATGAGTTAGAGGTGACACGTTTATTTTTGTACTTAATAAGTTTAGTGTAAGTATTTAAAGACATGACCTTAATTGTCAGACAATAAAAAATAATAAGAACAATTTATCTAAAAATGGTTTTGTGCAGAGCTCGGCAAATAACTTGGGCAATTACGTCATCAATGCAAAGTTACTAGATCTAGTCTAGCCTGCCATTTTTATTCCAATTTATCAGACAAAGAGAGCAACATTATATTAGGTCTGAAAAAGACCTTCAAAATTGAACCCACTAAAGTTTTGTGGGTTCAATTTTGAAAGTATTAAGCTACTAAAAAGTACCTTTAATCGCTCAAGTCATATGTCGATCGAAATATACAGGAATAACAAAAAAAATATATCAGCAGAGTTGAAAGTGACACATTTATTTTCGCAGTTTTGTACCATATTTTAAACAAACAATAAAAAATGTTAGTTGTTACAAATGCATTTTTTCTTATCTATTTTATAAAATATTTTTCAACACTTAGTTTTGAATCATAAAATAGCGCATACATTAATGATATTACGCTATTTAAAAGAAATGACAATGTGCCCTTGTAAGAAAGCAACGTACCAATATTTAAGAGTACATATTCGAAATTGAAGGAAGAAAAATGTCTAGGTAATTTTAATTTTAAAAGCACCCTGTATAGTCTCAAGTTTTAAAAATATTAAACAGATATTTTGCAAGTATTGTCAATGTACCGATAGAGAAGTGATTTTACTCAGTAGGTAAAGAACTGCCTGAAAAAGGGGCTAAAATGCCGTGAACAGCCGAACAATTCATTAATTTGTATAATTATCTTTACCACTTAGGTAATATTAAGAGTTTTAAATTGTTTCACTCATGAAATGTAAACACGAAACAAATGAACAACAACTAACAGCATTTGTTACACTTGATGTATTGAGTATTGCATGAAGAATTGAATATTTTCTCTTGATTTACTTTTAAAATTATATAGTAAAAATCAATATCGCTCATCATAACAGTTTGTTTAGGAAAACATCAAGGAATAAGTTTTAAAATTACAATTACAATAATTATACAAAACAAAATACTTAATATACAATACAAAATAAGCTCAGATTAAAATTGTTTTATGCAATTACAACTAAAATGGCAGATTATGGAAGCGAGAGCGAGAAATATGTAGTTTCACCAAAGTTGTAACATTTGGTTACAGTAGTGACCATTATTTGATATAGGCACAAACATAAAATAACTGAATTACAATAAGCCCGATTACAGATAAACCAGCGCCAGCGTAACTATATTAGTTAAATAGCATAGTACAGTTTCTTTTTCACTTTACGCATTCGATAGAGAGATCGCTTTTTACGTTGCTAATTAATTTACGCTGGCGCCTCTGTAATCGGGCTTAATGTCCTCCTGAGACCACCGGTATTACTGGTCATACATATCGTGCCTGTTGCGAAAAAATAACAATGTTGTGTATCCATTGACAGTTAAACTGTCTTTGGTTGTATCCACAATAATCCCTGGGTCTCAGAAGAATAAATATTTCAAAGTTTATTCCTAGTAGGTAATTAAATAATTTAAAAAATAGTATCAATATTGTTTAATCACTGCAGTTGCATAGTCGCCGCTGTGCGTAAAGCCCGATTTTGAGATACACAATTTTGTAATAGCACTTAAGACAAATAGAAAGAGGCACCAATAAAAATCGAAACATCTGGAAAACATAAAAGACGTTTCGGAACTTTCGGAGGATTCACAAAAGGTCTTCTGGAGGGTTTGGGCTTGGGTCAAGATATTACATGCCATTTGAAGTTTGGATTTTGCAAGAGCAGTACTAAAAATAAAATTAATAATTATGCAGTGTAGAATATTTTTGTGCGGAAGTGAATAAGTGCTTATTATTGAATATAACCAAAGATTCGGGGTAAATCTGGGTAAGTAAATAGCACAATTATTTTTTAATGTGGTTTGAGCATTAAGTACCTAACCAAAAGGAGTCGACACTGCAAAGCGTACCCCTCTGGCAAAAGTACGCGACCAGCGTTCATTCTCTTTATATAAATATATCGGTGTGGTTGCGCTTGTGTTGCGTTAATTTTTAGCTAGTGTTCGTTAATTACATTTGTGTGCGTGTAAACCTGCTTATATTTTGGTTTGTGTGCGTTTCTTCACCCCCCACTGACTTGGCAGACTTCGGTGCTTAGGCGTGTCGACTCTTTTTGGTTAGGTGCTTAATGAGTTTTAGAGTGTAACTATGCGAAAAATTATAATTTATATGGATATATTGGATTTACTTTCGTGACTCTCCAATTTCGACTTTAGCCGATTATAAATGATTTCCAGTTATAAAGTTTACAACGTAAACTTATACCGTCTTATTAATAGTTACTTCGGATTATTCAGTTTGTCTTTTGTCTTTAATTCATTTAGTCAAAAAAAGAAAAAACAGACTGATTCACAATTCCGAAGTAAATAAGCGTTTATTAATAAGGCAATGTTAAAATATAGAAAAGATAACTAATTCATAAGTACATCCTTACTAATATTATAAATCCGAAAGTGTCTGTTCCTCTTTCACGCAGCAACGGAGCAACGGATTGTCTTGATTTATGGCATAGATAAAAGTTGTTAAAATAATGGTTTATTGGGAATATTATTAATTTAGTAATGGTATCCCCAATATTGTATAGTCTGTAGATAGTTATAAGAAAATCGACTATCTCTGTCCCCCTTGATGTGTGCTCTCTCTCTCTCTCTGTGATGGCCGCCAAGTTGGCAAGTAATAATCTCGCATCTCCTGAATTAAATTAAATTGTAAAAACTATTTATAACTTCCTGAAGCCAACATATCAGTGGAATACATTCGTATTGTTTCAATCTGTAGAATCTTCAAGCCTCGACTCCTTCTTCAGGATGCTTGATTATCACTGACCGCGCTTCGCATACATGGAGGTTATTTAAAACACTAACCTCCAGAAAAGTAAGTTCTTTTAGGCCGGATGGCCTGGTGTCAGAGTTAGTAAGCCGCCTGAGGGCCTCTGAGATGGTTAAACGGTTAAATCAACCTGGGCCTACAATTTGACGTGTCATCCAAGCCACGATAGCGCTCTGTTGTGAATGCAACCCGCGGCCACCCATCCGAAGACTGACCGTGCTGAACGTTGCAGAACTCCGATGATCGCTAACGAACATCTAGTCAAACCACGCTATGAGCGCTACATTGAACTTATCTCCCATGGGATACAAAAATTAAAATACCACGTGGGTGAAGCCGTGGGCAGAAGCTAGTATAAAAATAAATCTAGGTTAAAAGCATTAGCAGCAAGTGAAATTCAAAGTAAAGACTAGAAAGTTAAGTTACAAATAAATAGTAAAAAAGTTAAATGCATAATTAAGTCTTAATTTTAATGGAATGTGGAGTAAGTATTATTCTGGGTCTTCACATCCCTATTCGTGTTCGCGTATTTGACTTATTTGCCGAAACACAACGATACGAAGTTTGAAGCTGTTCGAATTCATCTATACTGAGCGCCACACAAATCGGCAGATGAGATGTTAGCCGCAGATGACACTTCGCCGTAATTGGCTAAGTAGTGCGCATATGTGCACAATTCCAACGCCGCGTGTCGTAGTGCATAGGGTGCCCCGGCGTCTCGTTTCTCTGGCTCCCGCGAATGCCTATATTTCGGCTTTTGCTCAGTGCTCTACGCATAACTTCCCACCTGTCGATTTGTGTGGCGCTCAGTATACACATTATTTGCCTATTCAGACGAAAACGAATAATGCGCGAACTCCTGTATCCACCAACTTGTGTGGACGGTGTGTTCGTGTTATTCGTGAAAGCTCACGAATACTCGTATGTGCAAACGACGAAAAAATACACGAACACCGAATAGCGATGTGAGGGAGACGCAGCATTAGGTTATTGTTTAACATACCATACTATAATGCGAAAGTTTCAATCGTTAGTATGTTAATTCTTGTACAATAATTATTATAATCGATAAAAGCTATAAAAAGAACATGGAAGTTGCCATTTCATTGAATACAGGAAATAATCTCAAAGTGTTACCAAACGGGACCATATTATGTACACTGTTAAAGTCGATTTTAATGCCTTAATTTAAACAAAATAATATCATCGATGACGTCTTAATAACTATGAATACAAACTAAATTATAAAAAATGGTTTCTTAAATCTTAAAAATAATAATATCAAATCACAGTTTAAAATAATGACTAAGCCACTTCAATTCTATTGTCAGTGTAATTGTATAAAAAAATGTTCAAAAAAATTTGTAATGCAATATTTGTAAATAAATTACTAAGTACTTCTACTTGTACTAACAAACAATACGACTTTTTAACATACATAATAACTAGGAAGACTGTTTCAGATCTCTGTTTACAATTATATTAAAATTAATTATTAACGGATAAACTAGTACAAAAAAGGGTTCGTTCTCATAATATTATATTCTCAAAATATTATATTCACCAAACATTACATTCGCAAAATATTATAGTCTCAAAATATTATCTTTTGTAAAATGAAGTACAAAATTATTATCCATAAAACGAAAGATAAACATTACTTTATATTACATATTGCACGACAATTAAATCCTTCGTTCTCCCCCGTGATCCACCTTTTACCACATTATTACCAAACTCTTCAATATATAATTAAACTCTTTGCACTAAACTCATTAGTGATGATACTTTTTCCTTGATGACATATCATGGCGAGTCCTTATGTGTCATTACATATTTTTCTTACAAATGCGATTACGAAATGGGTACTATACAAACTGTAAAAAATATATTTCCGGGTTGTAACATCAAAGGGTGCTACTATCATTTTTTAAATGCTGTATGGAAAATGTCAAAGAAAATTGGTTTTTCTGGATCTAGAAATGGGCAACATATTACTCGCCTTTGTACAATGCTACCATTACTCCCACCGAATTGTATTCCAGAGGCCTATTTATCAATATGTGAAAAAGCTACTAATAATGAATTATCTTCAAAATTTCAAGAGTACTTCACGAAACAATGGATTAATTTAATAACAGGCGAAATATTTAGTTGCCATAATGAAAAAATTCGGACAGAAGAAGGCTGGCACAGAAGAATAAACTCGATCGTCATTAAAAAAACCGAAGTTATTTCTTGTTGTATCAAAAATTAAAAAAGAAGCAGAATTACAAACAATTAAAATGAAAAAAAGTAAACTCCATTGCAAACAAAAAAAAAACGGCCGCAATAAGATATTGAAAATCGGATCAAGCTGATAAAATAATTTCAAAATGTTTAAACAGTGAAATATCGATTGGAGAATGCTTGCAAGATTTATCTGAGCTAGGTATAAAAAGTTAATTGATTTTTATTTTTTCGTCAATTTTAATAAAATAAAGACATTTTTTGTTTACTTATTTTCTGTTTCATTGTACAGGTAATATTTTGAGAATATAGTATTTTGCGAATGTAATGTTTTGTGAATGTAATATTTTGAGAATATAATATTATGAGAACGAACCCAAAAAAGACTGTCAGTTAAAAACATTAAATAGACAAAACCGTAAACCTGATTTTCTTCAAAATAACAACCATTTTTGCAGTTTTGCATAGACCAGTTTTGTCTCATCGCATCAAGCAAAATTGCATTGATATCCTTTCTTCCTTGATGTAATTACGTATATAAATAATTAATATAAGATGCACCTCTAACGTATAGGGTGCTATAATTGAAACGTCCGAAAAAATAAGTACATAATTATACGAACCACTATTCCCGCCCTTCCGCTCGCAAAACCGTAGATTTTCAATGCTCGCTCCTATTCTCAAGGCCTCATGACTATTTACGTACACGTTCAGCCGTTCGAATGGTTCAATTATAGCTTCCCTGGTAACGTATCTAACATTCCATATTCGAGGCGGCTTGCTTCTACGGCCTAGCCAGCAACCAATCACAAGTCTTGATGTAAAATTTTAAACATTATTATATTTATTGCATAAGCTTCTGTGATTGGTCGAACACTAAACTGCAAACCTCAGCCCACTTCAGTGCGGGATACCCGTAATATAACGAGACTCATATACCAATACTCTTAGCCAAGTATTTCGAAACCGACTTGTTTACTGAAGTTAGCTAATATTATAGATTAACACAACGTTAAAGTCAAGTAATAATCTAAAATTGCAAAAACTGCTCTACCTACATGCGTGTATAACAACCATACCTTTGTACTAGAATATCACAGGGTTACCTCCAAGGCACGCGTTCAAAATGCCAAATCTGTCCGTCGGAATTGATACACTTTTTAGCTGTAAGCGCATCGTCTACACCATCCTTATTCTTATCACTGGCCACTAAAGTAAGGCAGAGATTATTATTTTTTAATCTCGGGCCTTTTTGTAGCCATATCTGCTTTTTACTGTCGCTACAGCTCTTCCACACCGCGCGACCGTTCCCTTGCTCCAAGCATAAACCTTCATCCGCCATGATTTTACCGTCCGGCGTGTATAATAATAAACGTTGTAAATCTAAGTCGTAGCCACAATGAATCCCGGAGGCCGGTCCGCCCAACCCTGGCGTTGTGGCCACGATGCCCAAACACGCTCCCCTCTCACTTTTAATCCGACCGAACCACCTCTCGTCCGTTGGAAAGAAATGCTGAGGCCACACATTTTCCAAATACCACTTGAAGCTTTTACACTTCAAACTGTTCCGCAACTCTATTCTATCTCCGACTAGTTGCTGATCGCGTATCGCAGCGATCGTTGGGTTGAATTTGAAGAAGAAATCTGCCCATTCGTCCATCCATACCGTTGCGGCTCGGGCCAAATTAGAATTTAAAACTTTGGCCACGCCTCCGGGGTATTTGTAAGGGCTGTGTCGACGGAAGATGTGACCCACTCGAGAGCACGGGGTTATTTCGACTCTGGCGCCACACTGCCACGCTCTCCACGACAGTTCTAAGTTCTCCGCTCCCCATATAAGCATGCCTTCGTCGTATCCTCCGAGTCGCCAGAATAGGCTTTTTCTCACAGCAAAAAGGCCGCCGGCCATGGCGGGCGTTGGGTATGGTTTGGAAGGGTTTTCGGCTTTGTTTTTCATGACGTCTCTGCTGGGCATGAGCCATCGGAAGTGCAGTTGCCAGCTGAAAGCGCCCCAGTGGGCGTCTATGCTCTTAGTGTATGCTAGGGTGTCCTCAGAAAGTAGGTCTATGTGAGGGCAAATGAATACGTCGTCACTTCCCGCTCGCTCGAGCAGTGGTTCAAGCCAGCCTTGCGTCACCTGTAAGTTTATACAACAACCATTTTATTAAACTGGTGATATATAAATATGAGCTTCGAAATACGCTGCGGACTCCATGGAGTATAGAATTTAACATAGAGAGACAAGGAAAATGACTCTACAGGGTTATCTGCTTAACCTGTACTAACCTGAAAGGAAGACATTGAGACAATCATAATGAACAACTTTTGCCAAATCGATACATTTTATCGATTCTGATTTGCAGTTTTGTATTTAACAGCTGATTATTTTTCTCGAATTTCGGTTTGGCCCCATAGTATAAGTTGTTCATAGCGATGGTCTTAAATTATTAAACACCCTCTTTTGGCAAGTACAGGTTAAGCAGATAATCCTGTATATGGGGTTAGCAAATTAAAGAAAAATCGTACATGACACTTCTTGCATTATGATTTTATATGAAGCTAGTAGAGTTTACAACCTTTTCTAATGTAAAAGAAATAGTAATATTCGTCAACAACATTTATTATATTTTAAACAGTTTAAATCCTGCATCAGTGATACCATTTTCGACAGTCGCATGGCTAGCTATTTACCACTACAATGCTTGTCTATAGCTGTATCTTTAACAATCTCTGATTGACTGATACTTCGTGCATTTACATGTCTATAGATTCTATAGGCTTTGTTTGGCAACCTTGAATTTGAGTTGAATTGCAAGCTACTCTATTTTTTACTACATCATTCGCCATGTTGCCAGCTCAAATCCTACCAATTCAATTTAGTGTCTAATAAAGATTAAAAGAACGATTTATTATACGAGCTTTCGTTTTTTGCTTAGGTATTTTAGCTGATTAATAGTACCTACACTTTGATATTACTCAGCTAAAATGCCTAAGGTGTCATTCTGAGGTTCTGGACAGAGTCTAATGGCACTTTTATGTGGTTTCATAAATAAATAAGGACGCCCTGATAAATGCCGCAGAGATGCAGATGTAGTTACTTCCAACACAGCCAGGTTTTCAACTGGCTATGCACTAATGGACAAAGGCTTTCCTCGTAGATTTCGAATAAGCACATTCCTGTAGTCTTAATTAGGTCGTCTGTCTGTCAGGTCACGATTTCGCAGTTGGACGCATAGTAAAAGTTGTTCTCCACCTCTGAAAGTCCCCATGCAAAGCAATACCGTGTACGGACGGAAACACACTTCTTGGCGGCTGTGAACACGTGGCGAGTGCTGGCGCAGTAGCAATATAGGCTTGCAGCTATCTTCACACACGCCGAGAAGTAGGATTCGCCCCATATGTTCATGAATGTACTAACCTCACAATGTGCATCTAGAAATACAAGCACGTCTCCTTTGGCCGACCTGGCTCCAACGAGTCGGGCCCCCACAAGCCCTTTCCTAGCTTTGCTCCTCAGTATTTGTACTTTATCTAGGTTCGATATTGCATCGTCTAACTCTTTGCCGAGGTAGCGACGGTCACTTGCGTCATCTACTAGGATTATCTGAAAATAAACAGGGCAAAATCTATAGATAAGGTTCTTCCTTACGTTAAAGTACAAGGTTGTCCAGAACTGGTGTACTAAGCCAGGAGGTGACTCAGACCATTATTATGTACAATTTTTCCAATGGGGCCAACTCGGCAAAAAGTCTGCTGTTTGTAGATTCCGAGTAGCGAGTTGTTATGGAAGGTGATTTTTTTTTCCGGTTTGGTCCTTAGTATAGGTTGTTCATTTTGATGGTTTTAAGCAACCCCCGTTAGGCTTTTAGTACAGGCATATAAAAGGTAAGCAAGATAGTATTATTGGTTTTTATTTACATTCAGTATTGATTTTTATTATTATTTAGTAGGTACAGCAATGGGCCCAATTTTAAAGGCGCCATCGTAAATTTTATAAAAACAAAATATCTTTATTACCAAAAAGAGAAATGAAATTACAATAATTCTGTACTAATTTGACAAAACAAAGTATAGGTATAAACATTATTTCAAAGCATGTTGGACAGCGGACCCCAAACTAAGCTCTAGGCTTGTATCTTGGGGTCCGAGTGTGTCATTACGAAAATTAAAATAGAAATAGAAAGTACATAGAAACAAAAATAAATTATAGGAAGTTAAACAAAATTCAAATGCGTTAAATTTAGTTGACTCTCAAATGGAATTGCAATTTTATAAACATGACTTATTATACGTATACCTGTGTGTGTGCGTGTGTGTGTGTGTTTGCGCGTGTGTGTGGGGGGGGCGGTGAGTGTGTGTGTGTGTGTGTGTGTGTGTGTGTGTGTGAGTGTGAGTGTGTATAACACGAGCATGAGCAATACACGAGATCTCATGAGAGTCAAGGTTTGCAGTGTTACATGTGTGTTTGTATGTATTGTATCTATATAGCAAAGTAAAATTGTGTTCTCTCTATCAAATGCATAATTATAGTAAAAAACAAACAGGGCTATACTAAGCGCTACATAAATCGACGTATGGGAAGTTATGCGCAGAACGCGGCGCAAAAGCCGAAATATAAGTATGCGCGGGAGCCAGAGACGAGACGCCGGGGCACACTCGCCCGCCAACCTCCTGACATGCCTCCTGCGCGCTCCCTACGCCCGTGCTCACCACTACGACACGCGGCGACGGAATTGTGCACACATGCGCAATAATTAGGCGAATCACGGCGAAGTGTCATCCGTGGCTGACTTCTCATCCGCCGATTTGTGTGGCGCTTAGTATACTCTAAAATGCTATTATAATTTCGACGGCGCCTCTAAAATTGGGCCTAGTATTATCATTTATAGGTACTAATGATAAGATTCAATAAACAAGGGCTAATTCTTAGCATCACTTTCCTGCTCAGTATGATAGAAAAAGGACCAGTGACGTACCGACTCGAGGGCTTTTATGGCTGAGGCCGATAGGAAATTTGCCTCCAATACCAGGCCATCTTAAAAAGCGCGAGCACAGCGAGCGTAACATTTTCCTGGCATTTTTTACAAACTTAATACAAAATTAGAAGTGAAAGAAATTGCTTACTTATACGTTAATTTTTATAATTTCATTTACTGTAACAATTCATAATTTATTCACCTGCTTCAATAAGGTTTCAGGAGATCTCAATATGACAGACATGACAGTCCTCATGAGTGTAGACCACGCTTCGTTATGGAAAACTATTATCACAGTTGCAGTGGGCAGATTCTCTACATCAAATTCTACACTTCTGCAACTGAAATTAAAATGTAATTTACTTTGTATATATGGGTAATTTCAAGCACGATAAATTAACTCTTGCAGCCTACACCATCACAAACCAACACTGGACACCACATACTATGCAATAGAGTTGTCTACAATTGGAATAGGTTGCCTGAGGATGTCATCTCGGCAAGAACTATAAACACATTTAAGAATAGACTAGACCTTTGGATAAAGAAGGAAAACATTTCTTTGTCAGATAAATACTAATTTAATTCGACTCTGCTTGATATAGGCATATCAGTATACACTGCTTGCCTATAAACAAATAAATAAATAAATTACATTCAATTCAGACTTATTAAGGTATTAGAAATCTATAAGAATCTGATAACTAGTGTTGTAGAAAGTCTAATGATTCCTCTTGCTGGTTACTAATCTACAGTATCTATATATGCGGCCGAAGAATAGAGACCTATGTCCGGTTTAGACATTTCATGGCTTAGTTCATATATAATTTATGGGTCAGCCATAAAGTCTGATGCTACCATCTAAACAGGTATCTTCTAAATATACATGCTACAATTGCTACATCATCAACAGCTTGTTTAACATTAGGCAAGATATGGTAAAATGCAAACCTATCATTATTTTAAAAAATCTTCGAAACAACTGTTACTGTCCGACTTCCAAAAAGGAGGTTCGTCTGTATGTATTTTATATGTACCTACTAGCGACCCGCCCCGGCTTCACACAGGTGTATTATACATATATTCCCTTCCCTTGCTATTAAAAAAACCGCATCAAAATCCGTTGCGTAGTTTTAAAGATATAAGCATAAATGGGGACAGACAGCGGGAAGCGACTTTGTTTTATACTATGTAGTGAAGTTCATCAATATTTTCACCAATTGAGAACTGATTTAAAAAATCTTTTCTGTTCGGTAGATCATATTCCATTTAAATTTATTCATTTTTGAAAACTCAACAGTTGTGCTATTTTTGGCGAAAAATAATTATAGTATGTAATTACCTCTCACTCCTCATATCTGGCAAACTTCTATTGATAGATATCCTATCACTAACGAGTATGTTATACGAGTGCAGAGTGTACAGCTCCCGAGCTGTTATGAGTTCTCTTTGAGATAGCTGCACGGGCCGCCCGAACTCGCCCGCACCTGGCACTGGTGAATAGCTGTTTGTATGTATCACCTCTGGAAAAAAGATTATCTCTGATTATCCAGAACTAGTGTACTAAGTGTGTAATTCAGCCATAGGACGTCAACTGCTGGACATAAGGCTCCTCTGTGAATTTCCAATAAGCCCAGTTGGAAGCGGCCTGCATCCAGCACATTTCTGCAGTATTATTATAATATCATCGGTCGTAATCTACAAACTGCGCGAGACCAAATTTTAGACAACTTCTCATCCGCAAATTGTATGATTCGACCTAAACAGAGTTACACACATAAAGTGTTCACTATTTGTTAGAAGCTCTATTCAAAGCTACGCCCTGTAGGCTTGCAGTGGCCAAATATTGATGGAACATAATTTAACATGAGCCATTGAGCCAACGAAGAAGTGATATATTATGCAGTTTCAGTGAACTTATTTCAGAGCATCAATCAATACAATTAATTAGATTTTAACTGCATTACCTTGAGATAAATTTCCTCCATTGTTGCCACCGACATAATGACCCACTATCACTCTCATACCAGCATTATCCACATAAGAATTCTTGTCATAATGCAGACTGGAATACAAATAACATTTAGATTAACAAAAAATATTACAGATAAAAAATATTATACTACAGTGTAAAAAAATTCCCAAAAAAATATTATCTTAAATAATTTTATTCTTCACTCTATGCGGGTCTGGACAATCTCTAAGGCAGAGTAGGGAATTGCTTAGGGGCTCTTGTATTAAGACCACAGGGTCCTGATACATGCAATTAGAAAAGAGTTACTACTTAAAAAAAAATTGAAATAAATCACACTCCATGAACTTGCTTAAATTAAAAATTGTTTTGTTTTGTGCCCTTATTATTGAGCTTTAACAAAAATCTGAATTTTATCCTAACAATAAGCCCGATTACAGAGGCACCATCGTAATTATCATAGCTAAATAGCATAGTTGTTTCTTTTTCACTTTAGGCTTCGATAGAGAGAAAGCTTTTTACATTACTATTAAATTTACGCTTGTGCCTCTATAATCTCATTCTCATCACTCTTGCTATGCACATTTTGAAATTAGAAAAAAGGTTTTCGGAATTCAAAATGCACGAACGAAATTGCAGTGCAGTGTAGGGGCCCTGAGTTAGTTAAAGCGGCCATCATTACATTTCATATTATGATTCACTCCCCTTATCAAAGTTCATTTTGGTGAGTTTAACTTACATTCTCATACTTCATACATTTATTCACTCTTTACAACACCAACCAAGTGTAAGTGCAGCACAGAAACATACTTAGAGCCAAGCCATAAAAAAATGATTTTGCACTGTATTGTTAACTTGAAGTTAAAGGATTAGATACGTACTTACTGTACCAAGGATCTTTGTGCTTCTTCTTCACATTGTATAGTTCTAAGCTCAAATAGAACATGGCATTGAGTAGTATTAAGAAAATTACTACCAGGGACACGATCTTTTTCTTGCGTCCCCGACACAGCAATGACCAATAATCCTAAAATGAAGCAAATATCAATAGTTAAATACCTAAGCTACATTTTTTAAGTATAAAAGTTATCAATTAATCATAGAAACTTTACAAACTTACGTTTTTAAACAGCATAGCTCTACAATCACGAATTTACGATACGTAATGGTATAGGTATTAATTAATCTATTATTATTCAAACCCGCAATAAATTATACTCTCTAAATGCAATGAATACCTAAATTCTGCGGAGGTTTATTTTATCATTTTTATAAAATAATTAAGTCAGTTTAAGTCTAGCCATGATCTAGCCTTAAAAAATAAGCATTGCAATAATGCACAGCCAGTAAAGTGATGCACACAGATAGTACCATCTAGTAATGCAAGTATTCATGGTACCATGGCTATACTAAGCGCCACACAAATCGGCGGATGAGATGTTAGCAGCAGATGACACTTCGCCGTGATTGGCTAATTATTGCACAATTCTGACGCCGCGTGTCATACCTACCTCTATCATACTTACCTCTATTTCGACTTTTGCACAGCGTTCTGCGCATAGCTGATATGTATAGCGTTCAGTATATGAATAATGCACGGATATCTAATATACTAGAATAATGCACAGCCAGTGAAATAACGCTAGTATTCAATAATACTGGCAGTGGCACCTGTTAGTATGTTTGAATTACATATATAGCAATAGGTAGGTTTAGGCCGAATCTAACTTTTTGACGGCTGTGAAGTTACATTTGAGGAGTTTGAGGTACGCAGAACCTCGCGCTTACTTGTGCAGATAAGATATTATGAATATATTGCTACTGCGCAACCCATAGAGGAAGTATACTACGCAACCACTCGCCTCGAATTTACAAGCGCCAAGAAGATTGATTCTGGTGATTCGGCCTAAACTCCATCAAACGTACCCAATCGGTTTTGTTTGCGGAAATACTATTTATAGGAAGCTATAGTTGGCAACCCAAAACCTGGCAGCTCTGACCAAGGTGTCACAGCTGTATACTCTGGAATCCTTCTTCGGTCTGCAACATAATAGATTAATTAGTATTCAACTAATTAATCTAAGGCAACATGTAAAATACTAATTTCTTATCATCATGTAAAGTAGAATACTTTTAAATAAAGAAGACGAAAACTACATCAGTAATATCATTACGAAAAGACAAACAAATACCAAATCCGAAATTGGTTATGAATGGTACTTTATCATGATCTATCTTGATGATGGGACCAACCAAATACCTACGCCTATACTGAGCGCCACACAAATTGGCAGATGAGATGTTAGCCGCAGACGACACTTTGCCGTGATTGGCTAATTATTGCGCATGTGTACACAATTCCAACGTCACGTGTCGTAGTGCGTAGGGAGCGCACGGGAGGCATGAGGTTGGCGGGTGGGTGTGCCCCGGCGTCTCGTTTCTCTGGCTCCCGCGAATGCTTATATTTCGGCTTTTGCGCAGAACTCGGCGCATAACGCCCCAACCGTCTATTTGTGTGGCGCTCAGTATACTTTCATTCATCAATGAGGTTACTAAAATACATTTCAACAAGCTATTTTTGAAAGGATAGGTATAAAATGAGATGATTTTTGATTGCGACCCAACTCCATTGTCCAAAGTGTACTGGACACAAGTCCAATCCAAGTCAATTTTAGGGTGACGGTAATGTGTGTTAATCTTAAAAAGCGTATTTTAGAAAAAAAATGTTAATGTTTACTTATACAAAAATACGGCTTTAATACGACATTCGTAGGCGTAGGGTTGCCATCCAGCCGGGTCTCCCCGGATTTGTTCCAGTTGAGAGTCCGGGGACCGTCCGGACGGGATTTCACGTGTAATTCTTAGGTTACTCATCACTACAGGTGCTAATCACAGGATACCGGCCGTACATGATTTATTGGACATCGTTTATTGTGTAGGTATTCCATTCACCCTTCATTCACCTGCGGGAATGACATTTGCTATCTATGTCAATCTTAGATTGTAGAGGGAAATGTCAATGTAAAATGTCGACAGCTCCAAAAGTGTTGAGATAATACGATAGTGTTGTTTCGATACGATATTTTGGATCGATCCGGTATCGTATCATTATTTTAAAAAACTTAAGTAGTTTTGATACAATATTTTGGTTCGATCCGGTATCGTATACATAGTTCAAAGTTATAATTGTAATGTAATTAATAAGCAACTCGCCTCTCACTTTTGCACACCCTCTCGTAGGGTAGAAACATGTTGAGATAATTTACTTATTTAAGATCTATAAAATGTACACATATTTAGAAAATAAATGAATCTTATTTATTTAAAAAATAAATTGTATTGTTTCGTTACGCTATTTTGAAAATGATCTGTTATCACAAGATAAATCAACCTGAAATTAAGCTAAATAGAAATATAAAACACATTAAAAACTTATTTAACAAAAGAGGGATGGAAAAAACCAAACCCCTTTTCAAAAAATGATATGTGCTACAAAAATATAGTGATTTCATGCTGTTTTTATATCACTAGTTGAAATAAATATTAGACCACCAGAAAAATTATAATGTCTTTTTTATTGTTTATACATTACGGATTACATACATAAGAAGTGGCGGTATGATCTTAAAGGCTTTAGCCTGCCCAAAAATGGGCGCTATTATTTAAAAAAAAACAATCTTTTATTACTGTTGCTGTCAAAAAAAGGAAATATCAAATTCAGTCAATCAGATGATGTATTCAGAGTTGCCAGATTTCGTTCTCGGTATTCTGATTTAGCAATTTTGGAGGTTTTACGTGTTGATGTAATAATTATTTCCTTTTTTAACTATTGGCACATAATCCTGCGTTAACTCGTTTTATCCCGTAATATTTACGAACTGAGGTGTTATTATACATATTTATAGAAACATACATTTTTGTATACTTAAAGATTATCAAAAAGAAAGAATACGTACATATATATCATACGTACGTACGTATATATTATACGTACTCTTTATCGTATACTTTACTAATAAAAACAAAAAGCTGCAGTTGAAGTTATCTGAGAAATTCGTAAAACCATTTTAATATTACTCGTAATAATCCTTAAGGGTGCTATTCGAATCAGCTGCAAGCAGCACTTGCAGCAGCTGCACGAAGCCGGCTGTGGCTGCATAACTGAGGGGTTAGTCCAGGTTTACACATAAATTGAAACTACAGCTGCTTCGATATAGCCCTATACATTTTGTACAGCGCCCCTGGCGGAAACGAGGAAGAAATAACCAAAATGTATGGAGCCACACGCGAATGCAAAAGGTTAAGTAAACTTCGCAAAGCTTGGACTAAGGGCTCTGGTTTTTTACGTAGTTGTATGAATTTCTACAAAAAGATTCCGAACACGGCTGCGGCAGCATGTGCTACCGAGCCTCGGCTGCAAATGTTGTTAACCTGTTTATACAAGTCCAACGTACCTGCGATGTACGACGCAGCACGTGCAACCAGCATCGGAATCATTCCCGACTGCGGATACAAGCAGCGGCTCATGCGTGTGCTACCTCCATTCTCAACCTGCATCCGCAGGCTGCAGCCGAGGTTTAAATAGCTGCTTTACTTATATTCTTAACATATAGTTGCGGTTCTACTATTGCTAATGAAATGGATGAATATCGAAATTCATTATCATGCCGTTTTTCATTTTCTTTTTATATCAGTCCTAAACATTGAACTTTTTTGACGTGGCAACGTCTTATAAATCGATGAACTCCAAAACGTAATCTGAAATTACAGACAAAATGACATGCACTAATTAAAAAATCAATATAAATATCATTGAGACAATATTGACTAAAAATAAATGACATGAAGTTTATAAAATCGAGCATCGTTTTAGCACTCTAAACATAACAAACCTGGCAATCCATAATCTTTAGTGTGTATACATGTCTATAAATAGGTACATATAGCTTAAAAATTGTTTTCTTTTTTTCTTATTTTATATTAATTTTTAGCCAAATTGTACATATCTGATCAGTTTTAGAAGCGTCATAGATTACATTGGTGAACATAACATTCTTCGAAATAAACTTGGGAAAAATTAGTGGTTTCGTATACAACAGGTCCTGGTATGTATGAACTGCTAACATCCTTCTTTACCCCCAAAGAATTATTTTAAATTAGAGTAACATAAACTTGTTAGTTGTAACAGTTACCGTACTCTGTATGTAAGAAATAATAAGTAGAAATAAATAAAATAAGTTTTCTTAATTTATTTCGACATCAAATTAAATTATTACTGTATACTACGTGACTAATCGCGTACTAACGAGATAAATAAATAACTCGTCGTCGGGATGATGGGATATTTATTTATCTCGTAATTTTAGTGCGCGATTAGTCCCGTAGTATATATTAATGATCTGTTCAAATCGCGGAAGTTTAAAAGCAACAAATCAAGTTAAATGTATGGTACTATTAACTACTAGCAAACAGTGGGTCTTATAAAAATCGTCGTTGAGATAACATTAAAGTACCTTTAGCATACTTTAACTACGCACTAGGTCTCATAGGAGCCTGTTTGGCAGGGTACAGTAGGTAAATGCAGTATTATTATTATTGTTTGTTTATAGTTGTAATTTTATTTTAAGTTAATTCAATTTTTCGATACGATCCTTATAATATAGTTTGTATCGATCCACTACCGGATTGAATCCCATTGTATCGACACATATATCGGGTGGATCGTATCCTTTTGAATCGATCCAGACAAGTATCGGATTGGATCGAACATCCCTAAACCAAAGAGAATATTATAACCTTAAAATACCCAGCTGTATTGAATCAAAACAAACATTTTTCGCACATCTACCCACATTCACTTTTGTGTAATTATTGTACCTATAGTTATTTTCTGCTGTAGGTAGATCTGTCATCTTAATCGCCGCGTAAAATGGATTGGCAACTATTCAGCATCCATTCACATTGAAGAAGCTCAAGAAAGGCTTCTAGCAACCAGGCACATAGTAAGTTTAGCATAACAGCGCCAGATCTGATGAAAGAAAGGTCATACTAGAGCTCTGTGAACTACTCATCGGAGTACCTTTTGTTAATAGTTTTAAGGAAAACACAGAGCACTATGTATTAACTCTAAAGGTCTCACTGTGCATGGGTAGCCTGTCAAAGGGAAAATACCGTTTTAACTTCAGTTTTAATGTCAGTTGTCATCCATACTTTATTTCCTCTCTGAGGGAATAGTGGTGGAAAGATAGTTTGTCCCCCTAAAATTTTTATTAAGATTTACAAAACCTATATAAGGCCTCTACTAGAATATGGGTTCCAGGTGTGGAGTCCTTATTTTAAAAAAGATATTGTTTGCTTGAAAGTGCACAAAGAAAAGCCACCAGGATACCATATGTTCTGCGCCGCAAAACCTATGAAGATAGGTTAAAAGCTCTTCGTCTCACGACCCTCGAAGAACGACGATTGTGTGGAGACTTGAGATGAGACCTTCAAAATTCTCAATGGCTTCTATAATCTTCCGGATATTCACGACATGTACACATTCAAGGAAAACATACGCGACAGCAGACGCCATAAGTTCCTCTTACAGCCTACACCTTCACAAACCAACACTGCACACCACATCCTCAGCAACAGAGTGGTTTAACTGGAACAGGTTGCCTGAGGATGTAATCTCAGCAAGGACTATTAACACATTCAAGAATAGACTGGATCTTTGGATAAAGAAGGAAAGAATTTCCTTGACAGATAAATACTAATTTTATTTGACTCTGCTTGATATAGGCACATCAGTTTATACTGCTCGCCTATAAACAAATAAATAAATAAGTAAAAAATAAGTCCACAGTTTGACTAATTCAATACAGTATTTCAATAGACACCATACAAATTCTCTACGTTTGATGGCAGTACTACACAAGACATTGGCGAAATTGTGAAACACCCTCAAAGCGTGCGAGAAGAGATGTTTTTCAGCTTGGGGGACTCTACCAAAGCGGAAATATGTGCTGTGTGAGAAGAGATGTTTTTCAGCTTGAGTGCGAGTCGTTGTGTGCTCAGTATGCATTCTGCGGGTTGCTTGCGGGCGAAAGGGTGGATGGTGACGTCGCTCACTGCACGCCGCTTACATCTCTCGTCTCCACTGCGCGTCGTCCGCACACAGCTCACATCTCCACTTCCATTGCGCCATACAAATATTACACATCTCCACAATGCGATCTCCACTGAAGCTGAGCGGAGAGATGTGTAAATAACACAATAGGCATAATGACTATAACAAATGTAATTGTCCGTCAGTTAGACTATCAAAAAAATATTTTTTTTTTGTTCTGTTCCATATTAATCTATGATCAGTTTCACTTTAAGTATATGTTTTGGGTGTTCAGTTGACATGTCAAGTGTGCACTCCAGTGAGTGCATACACAGTCTTATTGATCCTATTCTAATTGATGACAGGCTTTCTTTTTAGCCTCGGTATATATCCTTGCTCTGTGAGTGTCACAGCCAGCTCATTGGGATGTCTTTCCAGCTGATGCTTGTATTTTTTGCTAGTTGCTGATATCAGGTTGCTGTGGATTTCGGTATAGGACACTTTGCTTATAGTTCTCAAGACTGTGTTTTGCATCTGTTGGATTTTTGATATTTGCGAGTTACAAGCTGATCCCCACATTTGGATACCATACATCCATATTGGTTTGAGAACGCTTTTGTATAAGAGCAGTTTGTTGTCGATTGAATCAAAAAATATTAGACATTTTTTCGTTCGTCACAAGTGCCATACAAATGTATAAACTTCTGTTAAAGAAGTGACGTCACGACCCTCACTCCCACATACACATCAAACATCTCTGATTTTCATCAATTATTTCAGTTATAGGTGTAAACAATGCCACGCAGGGGCGGTGGTAGAGGTAGGGGCGGTGGTAGGGGCGGTGGCAGGGGCAGTGGCAAAAGAGAAAGAACCCCAAGGCCGTTTATAAGGAATGCCCCCTCACACAGTCGACCTCCAGGGTTGAGAGGAAGAGAAATTGGACTATACTACAGAAATCTAGCTGCAGCTAAAGGCAATCAAAAGAAGACAGAAGAAAGATTGGTAAGAATATGACATGTTATTTGTAACACATTTTCTACATTTGCATTATTTTAACTAAAGTTTGATCATTCTTAGCTGACACTTTTAAAAAACTTATAAACTTAACGTTATTTATCTTTTCATATTGGATTATGAAATACACCCTTCATGAGTAAGCCTACATTCTGCAGTGGACTATTAAAAAAAGCTGCTACAATACAGTATAATAAAATACAGACATTGCTATACATGTTTAAATACATGTAATACTAATTCAACTCACAGAGTGACACTAGTAACCATTAACTTATTGAATTTTCAGATACATCTCCGAATCCCACAATCTGTGGTGGCTTCTATATATAGATGTCTTGAAAAGATAGAAGATATAGCTGAAGCAAATAACATATACATACCACCAGTTAAAAAACTAGAATTTTTGATCCCGCCACAGAATCCAGACTTCATTCCAATAAATCCTACAGCTGAAAGAAACATTGTCGTTACCAACATAAATAAAATGGACACAGATGTAATTCATATAAAAGTTGAACCTGAAGTCATAGAAATCTTGGACACTAGTTTTGAAGATATCAGTGAAGAAACAAAAGTTAAAACTGAAACGAAATCTCATCAGATTGATGACCTTCTGACATCAAATGACCAACACAAAAAGATTAAGGATGTAGGAAAATCTTTACCGACATTAAAAACAGACTTAGAATCAACAAACTTTAAAACTGATACTAAATCTGAGGACCTGCTGACATCTTATGATCAATATGAGAAGATGAATGATTTTCGATTACCTTTACCAATATTCAAGAAAGATCCAGAATTAAAAGTTAAAACTGAAACCAAATCTGATGAGTTAACATCAAATGACCAATACGAAAGGATGAAGGATTTTAGAAAATCTTCACCGACGTTCAAGAATGACTCAGAATCAAAAGTTAAAAGTGAAACGAAGTCTAATGAACTGGGATATTTTGTGTCTAACAACTATTTTAATACTCCAAGTACATCAACTAGTGCAACTAAAAGGAAACCCGAACCATCAAATGAGTATAAATATGACTATGACGATATAATAACCGGCACATTTCAAGAGAAACTAGATGAATGCCTTGCCCGAGGCATAACAATTACGCAGACAGATCAAGAAACCAACAGGCTAAATGAAGAATTTAAAGAAAATTATCAAGACATGTTAACATCAAATGACCAGTACAAAAAGATGATGAATTTTCGCAAAACCTTGCCAACTTTCAAGAAGGCTGCTGAATTGCTTGATGTTATTGAAAAGAATCAAGTAGTTGTAGTCAGTGGTGAAACTGGATGTGGTAAATCTACCCAGGTAAAAATTGAAATGTTACAGATACCTGTACAGTTTACTCATAATTATTTAAAAAATTTATTAGGGACATCTTACACATTGTTTCTAACCCCAAAGTAAGCAAACCTTTTGATATAGGTGCCAAGAGTGATAACTAATGTACTTACACAGTTTACATGCTACACTGCTATAGGTTGCACTGCTGGGCATAGGCATTCCCTATAGGTCTCCAGTATTCAGGTCCAGTTGGAAGCTGCTTGCATTCAGTGCGATCCTGCAGTCTGTATGAGATGACCACATACAAATGTACAATACGTATGATGACTAAAAAATATAAATTAGTCCATTTTATACTTATATATAGTATAAAATGTGTGAAAACCACGTTAATATCCATAGTAAAATAAAGTAGTTCATCACATATTTTGTCAATTAAACAAAAAATTACTCAAGATATAGCCCGTTAAAGTTCTTCGTGACGTCACGAGTACGATACAAATGTATGTACTGACTACGTCGCACTAGTGACGTCACGAGCCCCCACTCCCAAACTTTGACAAGGTTTATCTTTGTCATTAATTATTGTTTGAATGACAAAAGAAAAAAATCATGTCCAATATTTTTTGATCGACGAACCACCTGAGGAGGCACATACACGTAACTTTTTTCGTAGTAGTCCGATTTCAATAACTCTTTTTTATTAGAAAGAGTATACTTCGAAATTGGTCCCATTTAAATTTTATGGAAATTGGCCGATCCATTTTTGATAAATCAACAATAATGTGAAAAATGCTACATCGATCTCTGCATAATAATTGCGTTCTAGCGATGCGCCCCAGCTTCGCACAGGTGTATTATATATATAAACATTTCTCTTGAATTACTCTATCTATTAAAACAAACTGCATCAAAATCCGATGCGTAGTTTTAAAGATATAAGCATACATGGGGACATACAGCGGAAAGAGACTTTGTTTTATACTATGTAATGATTATGTACTCGTATACGGGTGAAGTCGGTCATGCTATTTTTTGTAAAAAATAATTATTGGAAAGAGTATACTTCGAAATTGGTCCCATTTAAATTTTATCGAAATCGGCTGAGCCATTTTTGATAAATCAACAATAATGTGAAAAATGCTACAAATGCCGTGCGAAATATTCACGAATTCTGTACACGAGTGAAGTCGGTCATACTAATGTTTGCAAAAAATAATCTTGTTGATAATCTAACTCACAGACTAAACTATAATAATTATTTTATCACCCAGTCATCATGCTTATTGTACACAGTCTTAAATAAGTTATTATGCTTAGTTGGTCAAGCCCTTTCCATACATGCTACACTCTTTAGCTATTTAGTGTGACCTTTGACCTGGCCAATCACCAAAGAGGGGGTGGACCCTCTTCACAACAAGGATCAAGCTTGTTCCAAACAAGTTCTCGATCCACGCCCTAAGGTGCGCCATGTCAAATTAGGCTATGGGAGCGTCCAGAAATTACGCAAGGCTTTTTTAGGTTCAAAGATCTTTATTGTTATATCACAAGAAACATATCGTCTCACTTATGTGAAAATCTTAAATACTACATTATAGTAACATGCACATATAGGTCAGTGCGCTATTTAACTTCCGTATGAACAATTAACAATTTTAACGTAAATAAACTAATAAAAAAGAGTCGTTCGTAGATAAATCAAAAACATCAACACAATATGCGAACAAAAAACACGATTACAATAGTTAAGTAGGTAGATAGACAATCCATGGGTAAACACATATTATTCAGCGAATAGCCAACTAAAAACATTACACTCTTTGTACACTACATGTAAATAAATAATTCTATTAAATAATAAGTACATCAATCTACAAAGTGAAATCAACAAAATAAAATACATGTACTAAAAAGAAACTAATAACTGATATTTTACGTATATAAGTATACTAAGGGTAGTTGCAATAAACTATATTTATCTATAAACTAACAACACTATTTTTCATGGTTCTTTTACCCCTGATCTGGTGAGATATTGTAAGATTTGCCTCGACCCCCTCTCCCTTCTCTTATCTCACTAGAGACTTGGTGTGCTTTGGATGTATTTAAAAAAAATACAATTTGCTCTTGTACTTTTATTGAAGACACTCAATAACTCAATGAATGTGTTAAAATTTCGTGGAATTTTTCGGAACCCCCTTTCTCCTCTATAAGTGAAATTTAGCTCGACCTCCTCCCCCCCTAAACACCTCGCGTGATTTCTGGACATTGCTAACTGCGCAATATCCAATCAACGCGCAGCTTTATGTGAGCTTCAATCAGGATTGGATATTGCGTATCTTATAACTAACTTCACATCCGCCGACTTCTATGATTCGGCCCATAACTGCGTGATGTTTTTTTTCAGGTGCCACAACTGATATTAGACGAGGCCATTGTAAATGGCAGAGGCGCCAACGTTAAAGTTCTGGTTACAGAGCCTAGACGTATCGCGGCGTCCTCTCTCGCTGCCCGCGTGTCTGAGGAGAGGGGGGAACGAATCGGCAACTCCGTGGGATACGCTGTTAGGCTTGAGGCGTAAGTGATAACATAACAGAAATAGCGACGTAGGTATACGTAGGTAGATGATGTAGGTACGTAGATAAACAAGTGAGGCCGGCAAAACTACTCCTCGTCGTGTACAGACACAATAACACACAAACACATGTACAACGAAACTCCACCTTAGTTTGTCAGTCGAACTATGGCGCGCAACACGGACGCACTTACCACATGTATAAAAAACCGGCCTCACTTGTCTGTTATTATTATATACTACTAATTTTTACCCGCGGCTTCGCCCGCATACGCTATATATCATTATAATTTATAGCCTATGTGTTATTCTGATATATAAGCTATATTATTGCAAAGTTTCATCTCAATCCGTTCAGTAGTTTTTGCGTGAAAGAGTAACAAACATCCATACATCCATCCATCCATCCATCCTCACAAACTTTCGCGTTTATAATATTAGTAGGATATGGGACTAAACGCGCACTAAAATTACGAGATAAATAAATACCTATAAAAATATTTTTATAGGAATATTAATATTTTTCAAGTTCAAGTTGAATTGGTGGTACCAGCTGTTTCATTTTCCAGTCTACCCGTGACCACGGTCGATGCAACTCGGCCGAAACGTCGGGATGATGAGGTATTTATTTATCTCGTAATTTTAGTGTGCGATTAGTCCCGTAGTATATAATAATAATGTGCTCAAATCGCGAAAGTTTATAAACAACACTCACTTGTCTTTTCACGACTTTCTGTCTTGATTTTTAGGGTTCCGCACCTCAAAAAGAAAAAACGGAACCCTTATAGGATCACTTTGTTGTGTGTATGTCAAGACTCTTTATCTCGGGAACGTGTCGAGATTAGTTGAAATTTAAACTATATACGTATATTATTTATGATCTCTTGCAGTTGTGTGAAAGAAAAACTTCTCAGATATCGTATAAAAAAGTTAGAGCCGTTTATGTCGTAAAAAACCGCATATTTCGACACTCACAAAAACCAAAACCTACAGGGTACTTCCCGTTGACATATAACTGTGAAATTTGGCCAGAAGCATTGTCTTAGAGTACACATATAGAAATAAATCTGAAAACCGAACATTTTTATTTGCATCACAAACAAATAGGGCCTAGATTCACACAATATGGGTAGGAAATTCGAAGTGAGTAAATCGTATCATGTAAGGTATCATATAAAAGAGCTTCATTAGTACATGCTAAATCAGGTTTTAAATTATTTTGGTAATGTGTAATTTTCGATGTATGCTGAGAAAAGTAAAAAAAAAAATATCGATGATTATAGTACAAAGATTTTAACTATTTACTTCCAAATTTTGTGAAATTTTCTGGATTTGTGCGGAACCCTCGGTGTGCGAGGCTGACTCGCACTTGTCCGGTTTTTTTTTTGTCTGAGGCCGGATGAAACATCTTAGTGGCTCTGATATTAGCTACAAGTTTTGGATAGCCCGATACTGACTGAAGTTCACTTAACAGCTGCTTTTGGTGTAAGTTGTAAGTTGTAACACACGCCAAGTTGTATGATTCGGCGTATAGTTGTAGACATGTTAGAAAAATACAGGCAAAATCATGAAAAGGCTATTTGACAACATAGAAAATATACTATTAATTGTGACTCTAAGAAAATAGCCTGAAAAAGACATATTTCACTTTATTTAAACTAAAATATGTCTAATTTTCGCTAATCGCACGAAATAAAATACGATATTATTTGATGTTTTATCTGTGACGTAAACGCTCTAAGAAGGGCGGCAACTCTGGTGACGTCACATAATAGTAAACAAGAATTTCTCGATTGACTGTTGTTTGTGTAATTTGTGTTTTGTGATTTCGGAATCATATTACAGGATCTGTAAGTTACTCTTAAAGTATTTTTTGTCAATTTTTAGATGTGAACTAGCGTATTTACTAAAGTTATTTACTTACTAGTGTGTGACGTCAAAGACCAGCGCCATTACAGAATGTCGTTTTTGGTGGAATCTTGAATATACAAAGTGTAACGGAAAGGCTGTATACATAAAAAGTGGGTTGATACTATACCTTATATAGATGCTGTATTCGAAATTCCGAGCCAAAATAACAACATTCACTTTTAAAAAAAAATAAATATGACTGACTAGAAAAATCTTTTGCACGTAAACAAACATGTCACAACAAGGAGGTGTGGTCTGATTTTGATGGGCAAGGTCGTGTTATTGACCTCACAGCTGTTTTGTGTGATAGTGCTGTGCAAATATGAATTAGTCATAAAATGACTAGTTTTTCAAAAATAGATTAAAAATCAGCAAACGAACTTACACGGCTAAACATGCCCCCATCTAGTTTGTTAGGTACCGTTATCTGATTTGGTACTTTCAGTATGTATACTGTCTTTCCGTTACACGTTGTATTCTTTAAAACTGATTTTCATTGTTATTTCAGTAAATCTCTCGGAAATATACTCGTATGTAGTGTGCTTATTATGTACTAACAAATAACTTAAAATAATTTCCAAAAACTAGTCAAATATCCTATTGTGTAAACTGGTTACGGAGTTTTACCTAGTTTGAGCGAAAGAGCAATATTGTCTAGATCTATAGGGGAGGCCTATAATGTCCAGCAGTGGATGTTTTATGGCGGAAACAATGATGATGACAACAATCTCACATGATTTTTTTTATTATTTTACAGAGTATCGTGTAGGGACCGAGGCAGTATAATGTTCGTTACAACGGGCGTATTGCTGGTGGAGCTGGAAAAGGACCAAGCTCTCAGTCAGTACAGCCATCTTGTGCTAGATGAGGTACACGAACGAGACTGTCAGATTGACATGGCTATGTGTATGGTGAAACAGGTATACTTTTATAAATATTTTTTATTTTCTACTAATGACCCGCCCAAGCTTCGCACAGGTGTATTAAACATATAAACCTTCCTCTTTCCTCTATCTATTAAAAAAACCGCATAAAAATCCGTTGCAGTTCTAAAGATATAAGCATACATATGGACAGATAGACAGGAAAGCGACTTTGTTTTATACTATATAGTGATTTAAAGTGTGCCTTGGTAGATTGAAGCAAATTTAATGGCGTCTTTGTACTACAAGCTGCTCAAAACTCCACTCCTTGCCCCCACTGACATGAACTTGCTACTTTGCAACGACTTGCCTCGTTCACAGAGATTCAGCCTATAGCAAACGCGGCCGACTTTATTCGCACGCGATGGACGACAGGCGCGATGAAACCGCCATCTTGAATTTTGTTATTTGACACTCATTCATTCGGATTTAAGAGCACTGCTCTTGTCGGTGGAGCAACTTCCACTTCTTGCGGTCTTCCGCCAGTGTCTTCACCTCCCTGTACGACATGACCTCTGCCTTCTCTTTGATCTGATCTAGAAACGCTCTCCGTGGTCTTCCTCTCCCTCTCTTTCCTTCTACTTTTCCTTCTATTATGGTTTTCATTAGATTGTCATGTCGTACAAGGTGGCCAAACATCTTTCCCCTTCTATTTTCAACTGTTGTCAAAATTTTTCTTTTCTCTTTTACCATTTCGAGCACCTCTTGGTTCATTTTCTTTTCAGTCCAACTGATTTTTTCCATTCTTCTCCAACACCACATCTCGAACGCCATATTTGACACTACAAGTTTAAAAATTAAGATTTTGCAGAAGTTACAAGTTACATGGGACCAGACTGTCTACAGTAGCTCAAAAATGTATTAAATTAAATAAATGCTCAGAGTAAACCAACCGCATTGAATGCTTACATTATGCGCCGTGGCGAATTTGAATTGAATTTAATATTTTCTAACTAGATTTTTGTACAATGCTGCCATCACGCCGCCATATTTTACAAGCACGTTGCAAGTATTTTCCAACTGAGTGCTACCGTGGTTCGAATGACATGTTAAATTGTAGGTCCCGATTGATTTAACCGTTTAGCCATGTCAAGCGGCTTTAAAAACTCTGACACCAGGGCTAGCCACCCGGCCTATACGAACTTACTCATTTTACAAGCAATTATATCAATTGATAATAATAAGATCCGAAAATATGAAATTTCTTTAAACGAAGATTGTTTCAGATTGTTGAAAATTCATAAATCATTTTTGATTATTAATATATAATAAGATAATCTTGGTGCTGCTAGCGGGTCGCCGGTCTGCTTGTGGCTTTCACGCAATGCATCGACTGAATACCTTAGACTAAGATTTAACCATGTACCAACTCTCTTTGTATAGTAAAATCTAATAAAATCTTTAGTCAACAAAGGGCACAGACCCTAGAGACTGTGGCTAGGAAATTTTCGATGAAAAAACAAAAACATTATTAAAACATAAAGCAAATAATTGAATACTGTGGCCTAAGCTATAGTACTATGGCCTAACCTCGATATATTGTTGCATTATCTCTTGTAATTTCATTTACAGGTGCTACAAAAACGTAAAGATCTAAAACTGATTCTAATGAGCGCTACCATCGACGCAGAGAGCCTTAGTAAATATTTCAACGACTGTCCAATGATACATATAGAAGGTATCGCATACCCAGTGAAAGATGTTTACTTGGAAGATATACTAGCGTTTACTAATTTTAAACTACCTCGAAAACCTGATTTTTTGCGGGAATCTCAAACTTGGAGACAATATGCTTTTAAGAATAGGAATGCAGTGTCGGAAGTAGAAAAAGATATCCAGCATAGAGCTAGTATAGGTGAGTATTGTTACTAATTATTTATTTACTGCGACCCGCCCCGGCTTTGCACAGGTGTATTTTACATATATAAACTTTCCTCTTGAATCACTCTACCTATTAAAAAACCGGACAAGTGCACGTCAGGCTCGCACACCGAGGGTTCCGTACAAACCCAGAAAATTTCATAAAATTGGGAAGTACGTTGTTAAAATCTCTGTATTCATCATCATCATCGAAAATGTTTTTTTTTACTTTTCTCGTCATTCGTCGAAAATTTTTAAAATAATTAAAAACCTGTTTTAGCATGTGCTAATGAAGTTCTTTTATATGATACCTACATGATACGATTTACGCACTTTGAATTTTAAACCCATATGTTGTGAATTTTGAGGCCCTATTTTTTTGTGATGTAAATAAAAATGTACAGTTTTCAGATTTATTCCTATATGTGTACTCTGAGACAATGCTTCTCGCCAAATTTCATAGTTCTATGTCAACGGGAAGTACCCTGTAGGTTTTGATTTTTGTGAGTGTCGAAATATGCGGTTTTTTACGACATAAACGACTCTAACTTGTTTAAACGACAACTGAGAAGTTTTTCTTTTACACAACAGCAAGAGTTCATCGATATACGTATACAGTTTAAATTTCAACTCGATATCTTTACGCGTTCCCGAGATAACTTTACGCGTTCCCGAGATAACTTTACGCGTTCCAGAGAAAAAGAGTCTTGACATACACACAGACGGACAGACGGACAACAAAGTGATCCTATAAGGGTTCCGTTTTTTCTTTTGAGGTACGGAACCCTAAAAAGCGCATCAAAATCCGTTGCGTAGTTTTAAAGATATATGTTTACATAGAGACAAACAGCGGGAAGCGACTTTGTTTTATACTATGTAGTGATTATGAATTCTAAAAACATGATCAATTTGGATATCTTCAAGTCAAGAGTGAATAGGTATCTTGTAGGTCTACATACTCCATCTTCGGCTACAACTTCGCTTTCCATCAGGCGAGTTGGTGGTCAAATGTAACCTATTGTACATAAAAAAAAATTGATGTGCCTGCGAAAATCCTAATTAGCTCACGCATTATCCCTTTTTTGTGTTTGTGTTAGTAAAGGACAACAGTAGAACTAAGTCAATGCATCAGCATTATTCAATGCATAGGATATCCACTGCTGGACAGAGGCCTCCCCTATCAATTTTTAATAACGTTCGATAGAAGCGGCCTGCATCCAGAGCGCCTTTATTACATCGTCAGTTTACCTCGTCGGTGGACGTTCTACTGCTCTTACTGATACGTGGTCTCCATTCGAGAACTTTACGGTCCCACCGACCCCCCACCCACCCCCCCGACCCCCCCACACACATACATAATACAAACGTTAGATACGCCTTTTGTTTGTCTAAATTTCGTAATTTTGATTATATTTCCTATTATTTAATAATTTTCATGCCAAATAAAGAATTTATTTATTTATTATTATTAATATCAAAATTGCAACTTTTTAGCTTCATGGCTGGAGCCTCTCAAAGACAAGTACGATGATGACGTCATACAACAGTTGAAAGACTCCAGAATCGAGAAACTGAACTTAGAACTAGTTATCCACTTACTAAAATACATATGCAGAGGCGAACCGGGAGCTGTACTAATCTTCGTCCCCGGAATAGCCGATATCAGCAAATTGATAAAATTAATAGAGAGTAGCAATCATTTTCCCAAGCATTCTCACGATATCAACGCTTTGCATTCAAAGCTACCTTCTCTAGTCCAAAAGAAGATCTTTCAGAGGCCTCCAAATAACGTAAGGAAGATAATCGTAGCAACGAATATTGCGGAAACATCTATTACCATCGATGATGTGGTGTATGTCGTTGATTGTGGAAAGATGAAGTACAGGGGTCTGGATGTGGAGAGGAATTTCTCTACTTTGCTGCCTGAATGGATTTCTAAGGCGAATTTGAGGCAGAGGTAAGAGTCACAGTTATTAGTTTACAGACAATTATTAGGATAGATTCGCTTAGAGGAATAATAGTGTATTATCTAAATCTATCCTCATTTTACAACATTTAAACAAGATCTCAATTCATAAGCAATCATCATTGCAATCGTAATGCTATTACTATATGTCACCAGAATGCTAGATCGATCTTAGGCAAACTACGTAGCGAACTAAAATGCCATATTTTCGCTGTAACAGAACATACTGTATTGTACCAGCTTTTTTACTAGTCCAATGCAGGATGCATATCCACGAAACCCACCCACCCAGTGCGGGTTGGTAGATTCACATACGCTATCGAATTTATTCTATGGACGTATGCAGGTTTCCTCACGATGTTTCCTTCACCGAAAAGCCAGTGGTGTGAAAATCCAATAAATTCCAAAGAATTTATTGGTACGGGACCGCGATTTGAACCCACGCCCTCACGATTGTAAGGCGGATGTCACTAGAGATCAACACGGTTAAATTAATTCATCTTGTATCAATGACTAGATTTTTTTTATGCATGTTATGTTTTTTGTTTCTGTATTTTTTAACGAAATTTGTTGGAAAGGAACTTTGAAAGAATAATACATACACTTAGTATAGTTTTAGTATTTTTAGTGCTAAATAATTTCAGACGTGGCCGCGCCGGTCGGTGCCAGCCCGGTATTTGCTACCACCTGTTCACATCATACCGAGCCGAGATGTTAGCCGACCGGCTGTCACCGGAGCTGCAGCGGAGCGACCTGCTCGAAGAGGTGCTCTGCATCAAACGGCTCCGGCTGGGCAAGGCAGAGGTGGCTATGAAAATGATGCCCGCGGTCCCTGCGGAAAAGACCATACTTGGTGCCGTGAAGCATTTGCAACAGTGAGTATTGTACATGTGTCGTCGTTGTTTCGTTGTATAACGTTGTAATTTTGGAGAAGCAGCAGAGAATAAGAGCAAGCACAGTGGCACATTGTAGGCGCAAAATAAAGTCAAGATAGCGGGTGCGGGTGGTTTGGTCTGAATGTCAAAATGTTCTGATCTACGCAAAGTACGTATTTATAAAAGAACTTTTCCCAAAATGACTGATTTTCTTTAGGTCTTCATTGTAAAATGTCGGAAATGAAACTGTCAAAGGTATGTACAGTCAAGCTCAATACTATATTTTTAAAATATATAAAAATAAAACAAATCCTTCACATTTTAGACAAACGAAAGTTTAGCGTAAGCGCTTTTTTAAGGTTATGATATTTTTTAAAAATTGGATTTCATTAATATGACCAGATTGCAACTCATTTAACTGTTTTTGATAATTTTTATCAAATAAAATATCACACCGCCGTCTAGTTGCACCACTAAACATTGAGTTTTTTAGTCTCGTGTCTTGATATTTCGCCTCTTTTTTTAATTTATACAAAAATCTGATCATGGTAGGTTTGTGCGGCATACGTGCGTTCAATCTCCTATGCCAGCCCTCGACAGCATTATTCGTTCGATGCTTATCATTTCCGCATCCAAGAAAAGATGCACACAAACTCATCCATTGCTTATCGAAGTACTTTTGAAATTTTATCATCTCAGGAGAATGCGGGAACGAAGCTTCCAAATTCACCCATGCACTATGAATTTTTTCTTTGGGTAATAAGGGTAAATTAGCACACATTGTAATTAATGCTCTATTCTCCATATTGGCGGTAACCTTTAATTTTTTCGCTTGTTTCCATACTGCTCTGCTGTAATGATAGTAACATCCGCTGATCGAAGCAGACGGATAAACCTCTTTTACGGCATTGATTATAGCGATTTCGAAATCGCACTTAAATAATTCGATTCTCAAACCCAATCTGTCCTTCAACAGATTAAACATCCTGGTGTAGGTCGCCTGAGATTTGTTAGGTAACAGAACGTACACAACTGGTACTACATTCGTTATTTCGTTGTTTCTGCTAATGTCAATATGGATAGTAAATATCTGATAAAACGGATGAGGAGTTCGTTGAAAAGTTCCATCCCCAAACTTCATTTTGTTTTTATTGTCAGCATGGAGAAATTTTCTGGCTTGTTGAGTTGAAAATACCAGGATTTTCTCTTCCAATCCATCATCAATGACAAGGAAATTGTCAGATATCAGTTGAGGAATTTTCACATCGGCCAACCGATTGAATTCAGTAATATGCTGATTTAAAATACTACGTCTTATTCTGTAAAGGGAACTTTTTTTTTCCTCAAACGATGGCATTATAGTTTGTGCTGAACCTTGAAATTCAGAGAGATGTTTTTCAAAAACCTTTTTAATTGGCATCATATTAGAAGATATCGCCTTTTTACAGGTATCTACAAATATTTCTACTTGATTTTGATTAAAATGCGACTGACATGCGTGTTCACTTTTTCTTAATATAGAAGTTTTTTCAGTATTTAGTGTAACCGATGCTGAGCACTCACTTCGATTGATGCACCTCCACATACTTGTTCCAGATTTATTATTGTTTGAAAAGTTATACCTATGTCCATCGTGCACCAAAGTAGGCTTCCCTTTTTGATTGTCTATAAATTTTAATGTATTTTTATCCATTTTAAAGCACAACAGAATTAAATTATGTATCACTCAATCTGTAATAGTAAAAATACTGAAATGACAACGTGCGGAGAGTGTATTGTTTTTCAAGTGTCATTCAATACAAAGTTACAAGTGGCCAGTAAAACCCTGAATGTTTCCATCGCATTCTAAGGAGTATGTATATCTGTTGAATTGAGAGCTGCTTCGAGGGCGATGTATGCGGAACTCGTTGTTTACATGTATCCCCGCACTTGAAGATTATAATTATGTAGCTAAATGTACCTTTTGTGTCAGGCTTGACGGATTTCCGACATTTTACAATGAAGACCTAAAGAAAATCAGTCATTTTGGGAAAAGTTCTTTTATAAATACGTACTTTGCGTAGATCAGAACATTTTGACATTCAGACCAAACCACCCGCACCCAAGATAGCTTCACAGATTAGTCGCCATAGGAAGTCTACTCCTGGACAGAGGCCTCTCCTGTAGATCTCTAATGAGACCGGTTAGAAGCAGCTTGCATCCAGCGCGATCCTGCGTTCTGCGGGCAGACTTACTCGTACCACATTGGAATACGGGCTCCAATCGAAAAATATTTGCTCGCATTGGTCAAGAGCCCTACGTACTATGTACCCTGCCTACAGCCAACTTGCCAATCCGCTGGGCTATGTAACATTTTGGTACTTCTATTTTTCACCTAATTTCCAATTCGATCTCGCATAGAAATTCTGATCACAGTCATCTCCGTAAATCATTGTGTTACTTGGAGCACAGTCTCGTACATTTTATAGAAAGTCCAATGAATTTTTCTGTGAGAAACAGATAGTTTTTTATGCGATTTCAATGTTCAAGTCCGATTCTCAAGTTAACAACTGTTCACAAAAATCACAAAATTGTAAATCAAAATCATCCGAATTCTGATAAAAATTAAATGTCTAAAAATAATCTGTTTCAGAATTGGTGCTCTAGACGAGAACGAAACTCTGACCCCTCTGGGGTGGCACTTAGCTCGTTTGCCCGTCCCTCCCGCGGCTGGGAAGTTGCTGGTACTAGGCTCATTATTCGGCTGCCTCGACCGCGCCGCTAGTGTAGCCGCTGTCTGGGGCTTCAAGGACCCCTATAATATGGTTATAGGTAAGTCATACTCGGCGTCACCTCTTAGGCGGCTAGTGCTGGGTCCATTACTCAGGGGTCTCGACCGTGCTGCCAGTAGCCGCTGTCTGAAGTTTAAAGGACCTATCACACGGTCATAGATTAAATAGTTCTCACCGTTTATTATTTGGTCTTTTATGTTCTTAATGTTCTATATCCTTCTCTTAGCCATCACATTAACTACTATCTCTAGCTATATTTGATTACCACATTTCCCACATAAAAATTCATTTCGTGTCTTTGAATAAAAGCATCTGAATGTTGTTCAACAGGCAAAGAGGAAGAAGTAGATGACACGAAACGCAATTTCACCCTGGGCGAACCGAGCGATCACGTTGGGATGTCCGAAGCCATCATACAATGGGAGCGATGTGCCGAATACGAGAAACAGCCATTCGCTTTCCAAAATTTCCTATCGATGCAAAACCTGCGCCAGTTATCGTCCATGAAGAGACAATTTGCGGATAACCTCAAGCAAATGGGTTTTTTAGCGCGCGCTGATATTAAATCCTCCTTTGAGAATAGGAACCACGATAACATGAGCTTGTTTAAAGCTATTGTGGCGGCTTCGCTGTATCCCAAAATTGCAACAGTCAGGTAAGATCGTACGGAAAGCGGTCGCAAAGCGATGTTGGATTTCTTTGTAATGTTCGCGTTTCGCACAAAACATAGACGGGATTTTCGTCCGTTTGAATCAACTTCTTCATTATTTTTTTATAGTTCCGTACCCAAAGGGTAATAACGGGACCATATTACTAAGGCTCCGTTGTCCGTCTGTCCGTCCGTCCGTCAGTCTCTCACCAGGCTGTATCTCAAGAAATAGCTAGACAGTTGAAATGTTCATATGTAATATATTTCTTTTGCCGTTATAACAACAAATACTAAAAACTGAATAAAATGAATATTTATTGGGGGCTCCCATATAACAATCGTTATTTTTAGGGTTCCGTACCTCAAACGGAAAAACGGAACCCTTATAGGATCACTTTGTTGTCCGTCTGTCCGTCTGTGTGTATGTCAAGACTCTTTATGTCGAGAACGCGTAAAGATATCGAGTTGAAATTTAAACTGTATACGTATATCTATGATCTATTGCAGTTGTGTAAAAAAAACTTCTCAGTTATCGTTTAAAAAAGTTAGAGCCGTTTATGTCGTAAAAAACTGCATATTTCCACACTCACAAAAACCAAAACCTACAGGGTACTTCCCGTTGACATGGAACTATGAAAGAAGGATGCGCGAGCCCATACATACCAGGACCTGTTATATACGAACAGACTAATTTTTCCTCACTTATTTTCTAAGAATGATATGTTCACCAATGTGATTTATGACGCTTCTAAAACTGTTTAAATATGTACAATTTGGCTAAAATTGAATATAAAATAAGAAAAGACGAAAACAATTTTCAAGCTATAAGTACCTATTTATAGACATGTATACACACTAAAGATTATGGATTGCCAGGTTTGTTATGTTCAGAGTGCTAAAATGGTGCTCGATTTTAAAAACTTGATGTCATGTATTTTTAGTCAATATTGTCTCAATGATATTTATATTGATTTTTAAAACAGTGCATGTCATCTTGTCTGTAATATCAGATTACTTTTTGGAGTTCATCGATTTATAAGACGTTGTCACGTCAAAAAAATCAATGTCTAGGACTGATATAAAAAGAAAATGAAAAATGGAATGATAAAGAAAATTCGGTATTCATCCATTTCATTAGCAAAAGTACAAGAACCGCAACTATAAGTTAAGAATATAAGTAAAGCAGCTATTCGAACCTCGGCTGCAGCCTGCGGATGCAGGTTGCGAATGGAGGTAGCACACACATGAGCCGCTGCTTGTATCCGCAGTCGGGAATGATTCCGATGCTGGTTGCCTACGTCGTACATCGCAGGTACGTTGGACTTGTTTAAACAGGCTAACAACACTTGCAGCCGAGGCTCGGTAGCACAATATGCTGCCGCAGCCGTGTTCGGAATCTTTTTGTAGAAATTCATAAAACTACGTAGAGCCCTTAGTCCAGGTTTTGTGTTGTTTACTTAAACTTTTGTGTTCGCGTGTGGCTCCATACATTTTGGTTAGTTCTTTATTGTTTCGGCCAAGGGCGCTGTACAAAAATGTATAGGGCAATTTTGAACAGATTTAATTTCAATTTATGTGTTTGTAAACCTAGACTAACGTCTCAGTTGTGTAGCCACAGCCGGCCTAGTGCAGCTGCTGCAAGTGTAGTAAAGCAAGTGAAAGATTCGAATAGCACCCTTAAGGATTATTACGAGTAATATTAAAATTGCCACGAATTTCTCGGATAACTTCAACTACTGCTTTTTGTTTTTAGTAGTAAAGTATATGATAAAAAGTACATATAAAAATAAGAGTATTCTTTCTTTTTGATAATCTTTTAGTATACAAAAATGTAAGTTTCTATAAAAATGTATAATAACACCTCAGTTTGTAAACATTACGGGCTAAAACGAGTTAACGCAGGAGTATGTGCCAATAGTTAAAAAAGAAAATAATTATTACATCAACACGTCAACATTTCCGAAATTGCTAAGTCTGGATCCGAGAACGAAGTCTGGCAACACTAAATACGTCATCTGATTGACTGAATTTGACATTTCCTTTTTTTTGACAGCAACAGTAATAAAAGATTGCTTTTTTTTTCAAATAATTCGCCCATTTTTGGACACTAAAGCCTTTAAGACCATACCGCCACTTCTTATGTATGTAATCCGTAATGTAAAAACAATAAAAAAATCATTGTAATTTTTCTGGTGGGTTAATTTTAATTTTAATTAGTGATATGAAAACAGCAAAACATCCCTATATTTTTGAAGCACATATCATTTTTAGAAAATATGTTTGGTTTTTTACTAAAAAAAAAAAAAAAAAATATTGACAGGTTAATTCCGTGCATCCTTCTTTGGCGAGAAGCATTGTCTTAGAGTACACATATAGGAATAAATCTGAAAACTGTACATTTTTATTTAAATCACAAAAATTAGGGCCTCAAATATCACAAAATATGGGTTCAAAATTCAAAGTGAGTAAATCGTATCATGTAAGGTGTCATATAAAAGAACTTCATTAGTACATGCTAAAACAGGTTTTTAATTATTATAACAATGTGTTTGTACGGAACCCTCGGTGTGCGAGCCTGACTCGCACTTGTCCGCTTTTTTTTGCTCGATATTAATAACGGCAACAGGTAGGCGCTTGAAATAGGCTAAGGGGGCTCCAATACGGTACGAAACTCTTCGTGCGCGTGCCGACTTGAACTTGGCCGATTTTTATTTTGGTCTTTGGATCTCCACTGGACATAATATGGCTCCTCTATGAATTTCAGAAACTATTAAAGTCAAGGGCTTCTGTTTTTCGTGCTATGTGCTCACTGCCATTTCAACTCGCCAATCCGCTGGGCTGCATGCCAAGAAAACTTTGGTTCTTTTACGGATCTCATTTGTCATCATTCATTCTACTTTGTAGATAAATAAAGCATATACTGTAACAGTGCTTTTGCACTGCGTCCAACACCAATCCGATTCGAATCTCGCCCAAATCTGATGTTAGAAATAGTCATTAGAAATCGGACAACAGAAATCTTACCTATCGTAAATAGTTCTACAACTGCCCCGTATCGGACTATCACGGCTTCAGATCGGATTCATTTTGGACGTAGTGCGAAACCACACTAAACCTTAACGGTAAGACCACAAAAGTTTTAGACATACTTTAAACACTGTTTAGCCGTGCAAAATGTACTGTTAAACATTGTTTAAGCCGTGGGTGAAAACTTTTGTGGTAAGACGGTTACTCTCGTTTTTCCAAACGTTATTATATTTCTCAGATGGCTGAATTCAAAGCAATACAATAAAGCACGGCCAATGCGGATCAAAGCGTACACCCCAGAAGATGGTAAAGTCTCCATCCACCCGAGCAGCGTGATGGCAACAAAAATGGGGTCAAGAAATAGATTAATGCCCATTTGCCTGAACCCTGGGGCCAACTGGCTCGTCTACGGACTGAAGCAAAAGTCCACCGATCTGTTTCTTTTGGACGTCACGTGTGTGTATACGCTGCCGCTGCTGTTCTTTGGCGATCTGAATTTCACTAGAGGTTCGTTGAAAGATTCTATTCACAGTTCGTATTTAGATATAACGCGTTTTCACTAGTTAGAACTAGTTACATATTACTAAATGCCTTTGTTACAACTATAGTTAACTAATGCTCAAAATTGAATATCAGTTAATATCGTAGCAATAGTAAATAATTAAAATGTCTCAGAAGTGTTGCATTATTTATAGCTTTATTTGTGGTGCAAACTATAAGTAATCTTCTTAGATCCAAACAAAGGGAGATTCGTGGAATACCTAAGCTATTTAAGTCACTTGGAGTGTATACGCTTTGTTCTTGTATTTTATTGGTGTGAACAATAAAGAGTCTTTAAATTATCATTATTCACTGATAGTTAACTAACTAAACTTTGTTACAGCGGCGAACCCGGACGAATGCCTCATATCGATATCTTCGCTGAAGGTGTGCTGCAGGAAAGAGACGGCCCAGCTTCTGTTTCAGCTGAGGTCTCTATTGGACCAGGTGTTGACGTCCAAAATATCGCACATCACTGGCTACCGGTCACAGAAGAACCTCGATTTCGATAATGAAGTGCTGAGGTAGGTTCCGTACTCAAAAAATCAGAAATGATTTTTTTACCAAAGCTCAGTTCGGTTGAGCTACTAACTTACTGAATTTTGTTTTTTGTATACGTTTTCTGGATGACGATAAAAAATCCTGTATTTCGATAATATAATATATCGATAAGATAATCCCAAAGAATCAGAATATTTCACTTGTACCATGTTTGAAAACAAATGTAGAATTTAGGTTAATAGTAAACAAATGTAGGTACACTTTGTAGTACGTTATTAAAGCAATGATTTAGTAAGAATGATTTAGAATTCATTTATTTATTTTACTCAATAAATATATCTAATATTTAGGTACGGTACAGGGTCATGGGATAAGCTCCATAAATTGGTGCAGCGTCTCTTTTACTGTAACTGACCTCGTGGCATATTTTGAACCCCTGGAGGTCCTTCTGATGCCCATAATTAGTGCTCCTTATTCCTATATAACATTTCATAACATTTTGTCATTAGTTGCTCGACGAAAACCGAGACTGTACAGATTATTCCTTATCTACGAGTAATTCAACATTCATTCTTATTCGGTGTGGGGTTCCATAGACCGATGACGTCCCACAGACTCTCGCATGGGGTGTTATGTGCAACATCCATCTTAGTAAACATTTTTTTTCAGCGCCGTTATGGACCTCATCACTGCAGAGGACGAAGGAACGCAATACTTGGGCGATGATGACGACGATAACTACTTCGATTCAATGGTCCCCGAAGATACCGTGTGTGGATCGATTGACGATGTTTAATATTACTCGCATTTTATCATTGTCTTTTTTTATATCCCACTTCTGAGAGCGCAGGCCATTTCTTATTGCTAGATGAATCTGCCGGGCTAGCATACGCACCACAACATAATTTTATCGACGTGTCAACACGAGGCAGAGTTATGATGAAGTAGAATAATCCTACTAATATTATAAACACGAAAGTTTGTGAGTTTTTGAGGATGGATGTTTGTTACTCTTTCACGCAAAAACGACAACGGATTGCGATGAAACTTTGCAATAATATAGCTTATATATCAGAATAACACATAGGCTATAAATTATAATGATATTGCGTAAATGTTCCATAATATAACGATAAGTGTTAAGTAAGTAGGAAAAATTCTGCTATCTATGAGCTCAGAGCAAATAAAAAACTCAAGAGAGAATGTTGTGAACAAACAAGTGAGGTCGACCAAAACTACGCCTCGCCGTGTAAAGACAATCACACACACATCAACGTACAAGGAAACTACGCCTTGGCTTGTCAGTCGAACTATGGCGGCGCAGCAGTGACGCACTCACACGTATATAAAACCGGCTTAACTTGACTGTTCAACGACGTTCCCTCTTGATTTTTTTATTTGCTCTGAGTCTGTGAGCTATTCTAGAGTGCGCTTTAAGAAATGTAAAAAAAAAAACAACTGTCGAATCGAACAACCGTCAAATCGTTCTTTTTTTTTATTTTCCACCTCCTGTATTACGGGTGGTAAGGTAGGGTCTCGGGTTTGAAAGAAGGAAAGTGACATAATCTACTTTTTATCCCGGATAAATAAAGAGTTCCCATGGGATAACACAAAAATCAAAATATCATGCGGGCGAAACCGCGGGTAAAAACTAGTATTATACATATATAGCACTTTTTCAAACGTCGTCAAAAATTATGTCGTGGTGCGTATTAGACAAGCTGGTTTGAGTTGGATAGAGAATCAATAGGTACTATTCTACATCTGGTTTTGTAAAATGCTGCTTAGTATTCGATTGGAGAGGACAGTATTGAGATCCCAAAGATTTTATACAACGTTATGATTTGAAATATACATACGACTTTTTCGACTTTCTACGTACCATAATTCACTTTATTAACATTTTTCAGTTTCACATACCTAAAAGTGTCGAATATACCTATATTCGACAATTTTTTAGGTAGGTATGTCTTTTTAAGCAGGCACGGGAATCCACAAAACAGAAAACACTGTTTATACTGTATTAGATTGGAAAAAATATACCTACTGGCTTTCAGCATACTTACACGCTACTATATTATGTACAATAAGTGATTTTTTGTGTCTGAAAATATAGTATTTATGTTGCTTTTACGACCGGATTCTTAAGTAGGTACGAGTATGTTTCCGATATCAAATAATATCAGATACTTTCCTCAGAAATTAAGAAACAGCACATTAGTAAAAAAGAATACGAGATCTTTATATTGAACATGCAAATCTCAGAAATTAAGTTTTTATATGGAAGAGGTTTCAGTATAACAGTCAGTAGTCTTCCAATATATTATATGTGTATTAATAATATAATTTTTTTACCGTGATGATCTCACTAATTAATAACTTAAATGATTTAATTACTGTTATTATTTTAATCGTGCGGTATTTAGATAGCATTCATGATACTTACTCTGGTAACATTACACTGACAGCGCAACTATTTTTCGCAGCTGATAGAGTAGACTTCACTCTGCGCGCGAATGGTGGCGCCACGAACGTTAAATTGCCATCATTGAATTAGTTCCCGATTTTGGCCGCCCGCAGAATTATCTTGCGCACGCGCAATCCACTAGTTTTTATTCTGAATGATAAAAAGTTCAAAGTTGTATTGTGTTGTAAATTAATTTGATGTTATTGATGAATTAACTTAATTGTTTAAGTTATTAATAGATTTTCATTTTTAAACAGAAGTAAAAGAGTTAGTTAGGTTACAATGCTGAGTTTCAGAGCAGTTCAGGTAAGTTGAAATGAGGTTATGTTTACAAAAATAAATGTTAGAATTCAATGATAAACAACGAGTTTTATTTCAGAAAAACTTTACTAAACCGTTATTTGTGCTCAGTAGAGGAGTACACAATGAATTTGTGATATCAAATGAAAGTAATGGCACTAGAGAAATCACTTTAAATCATGAGAAAACCAAGTAAGTTTACTTTTTTTTGTAACTAAGTAACCGACCTATATAGTAGGATTCTCACTAGTTATCTGTCTCATAGAACTACTGATAGTACTTTTTATTTTCAATAGCTCCTTTGGACTTGGCAATGGAACATAATATTTGATTATTTATTCTATTTATACCATAGATACACATAGGTATATGAACAACATAGTAGGTGAACATAGGTACCTACTAAGACATTCTTCTTCATCGTATCGATGATCCAAATAGGTATCTGTTTACAAAACCTTTTCCCAAGCCTTCGCCACTGTCACGCCATTAATAACTTTGTAAACATGGAAAATGGCTAAAAAAAATAACGAACGAGAAAATATTTATTTAGTGATTAGTAAGAATAGCATTCTGGTAGCCTTGGATTAATACCGTTCTCTTACAAATTACAGAAAGTTTTTTTTTCTTTCATGTAGAAACTCTCTGTCCTTGGATATGATGAACCATTTGATTGAAGCAATCAATGCTAGCAGTGATGACTTATCATTGAGGGCGATTGTACTATCGGCTAAAGGAAACGTTTTCTCAGCTGGACATAATTTGAAGGAATTAGTAAGTTTATTTTTTATCTATAAGAATGAAATGCTTAAGGCTTTCATACGCTGACTTCGCGACACCGCAACGCCACGCGCCATACGACAAAAAGAGGCAAGAGTAGTACCTACTGTAGTGTGATGGAGCACTGTGCCTTTTTTTTTTCAGAACTTAAATAGGTAAGTAGTTAATATTATACAGGGTTAATTAATAGTTACTATTTAAGCCGTTTTAAAAATTAAAAACACCCGCCTTACAATTGTGAGGTCGTGGATTCAAATCTCGGTCCCGTACCAATGAGTTCTTTGGAATTTATGTACGGAATTCCACACCACTGGTTTTTCGGTGAAGAAACGCATCGTGAGGCAACCTGCATACGTCCGTAGATGAAATTCTATGCTATATGTGAATCCAGTATACACACAGAGCTATTACAACAGTAGGTATACATATAGAGTGAAGTACAGTATACATATAGAGGGCGTTTATAAATATTTCAAAGAGACCGTTGACGGAATGTATCCCAAAGGGTTTATACAGGGTCATGGATAATCAATTAGCATCCTTTTTGGGGCTTATTCTATACATGAAAACTAACAACTTTTGTTCTACAACTTTTGTCAAAACTCACAAAAAAATCAGTTGTTTCGTACATTTTGTCGAGGGTGAACGATATTTTTCTATGGAAAATCAATTTTTTTTTAGATTTCATAAACGTCGTAGAACGTAAGTTGTTAGTTTTGATGTACCTACAGAATAAGCCTATAAAAAGATGCTTATTGATTACCAATAATCTCGTATACTTATCACGACGGGGCGGTCACGGGACGGGCCCGGACGGGGGTCGTACGACGCAAGTTCCGTACAATTACCGACTGCCTCGGTGGCTCAGTGGTTAGTGACCCTAACTTCTGGATCAAAGAGGCGTGGGTTCGATCCCCACCCAGGGCAAGTATTTATGTGATGAACATAGGTGTTTGCTCTGTGTCTGGGTGTTATTTAGTTACTATCTAATTATAAGTACCTATGTATTTAAAAATAGAGAGATGGAGATTGGGCAACGGAACAGGGAAAGAAACGGTGACCCCCGCTCCGGTTGTTTTTTGGTGCAGAGGTTGGCCATTGCCATTCAGCGCGGTAATGCAGCCAGTGTGATGGGGACCTTTGCGCCGGGGACAATCAGGGGAGGGCTTTTCGATTATTTTTTTGTAAACTAGGCTTGAGTTTTGTATTTAATGTTTTAAATGACGCAATGTAATTTGACTTTTTTTTAAATACTAGTATGTATATGTAGTATATCAGTCTCTGGCAGCCATATCACAAGCTTTGCTTAGTTTGGGATCAGAGACCGTGTGTAAGATGTCCCCAGATATGGATTTATTATTTATGTAATTTTGTAGTAGCCCGTATGACGGGGCCCGTCCGGGCTTTAAGAGAGGCCTGTGCTCAACAGTGGACGTTTACGGGCTGAAAATAATTATGATGATGAAGAATTTTTAAGATCTTGTTTTATCTGGGTATAAAAGAAATATGTGTTTTATTGTTTACTTTGCGCGATATTTTTCAGCAATCTAGCACAGGTGTTGAACAGCACAAGTTGATATTTACAAAAGCGACTGAACTAATGAAGTCTATTGTTTTAAGTCCAGTGCCTGTCATAGCCAAGGTAAATATTAAATAATCGTGTAAATTGTAAATGATTACGAGCGATTAATGGAATGATAACAATCGAAATTAGGAGAAAATTAGTTTAAAATAATCATACAAAATATCTACACATGAAATCACTCTGCCTTGTCTTTAGTGTATCTTTTTATACGACTGCCAAGGATGAGTCTTGTTACTTTATCCAACTCAGAATAAGGACTAGTTATTCACCTTATTTTAATTTATCTATAATTTGCTTAAATGGATTTTCACATCATTGGAAAAACATCGTGATGAAATCTGCGAACGTCCATAGAAAAAAATAGATATTTGTGAGTATGGCCCAAACGCCCTTCGTAGATAGGCCTATGTTCAGTATTAGTCTATTAGGTCAAATTTTGTAGCGCTCGTACCGTAGTTTGACTAGGTGTTTGTCAGCGATCACCGAAATTAAGTAACGTTCCGCACGGTCAGTATTTGGATGGGTGACTGCGGGTGGCATTTTCCAACTGAGCGCTACCGTGGCTCGGATGACACGTTAAATTGTAGGTCCCGGTTGTTTCAACCGTTTAGCCAAGTCAGAGGCCTTCAGGCGGCCTAACAACTCTGACACCAGGGCTAGCCACCCGGCCTATACGAACTTACTTACTAGGTCAAATTTTAAAGGCGACATCGTAAATTTAATAGCAATTAGCTACGAAAAATGGTGTTCTCTCTATCAAATGCATAGGTATAGTGAAAAAGAAACAAGGCTACTCTAAATTGCTGTGGTAATTACGATGGTGGCGCCTCTAAAATTGGGCCTATTAAAATGGTAAATACATATATTGTGTATATATTCAATTATACATCATACATCTATATATAAAGCTTTTCTAAATTTTCTAGGTAAATGGATTTGCCACAGCTGCGGGATGTCAACTCGTGGCCAGCTGCGACATGATCGTGTGTTCAGATACCAGTAAATTCTCGACACCAGGGTAAAAATTACCTTTTATGTCATTAGACATTGCTTCATTAGCCTCTAGCCTGAGAAAAATAGTACAATTCCATAGCCGACTGCATGCAACAGCAGCAGACCATAGTGTCGTCGCGACACATGTTCACGCGCAGCCACAGACTACGTGTGGCTACACTGGCTACGAAATATGAATATATTCCGACATGGCATGGCATATAATATACAAAGCCAAATCAATGTACCTAAAAAATAAAAAAATACGAAACGAGTAATTAAAAGCGACACATTTAAAGGCAATTGCCATAGACTACGGAATGTTCCATAGAAATACATTATAGAAACCAGTAGTGTCGCAGCAACAATGAAGGCTTCCTGTAGAGTGCAAATCGTTACGGCCACGTGGACATGTATATTCCGGGTGTTTCCTCGTGGTCATACTAGTTTGACCTCGAGGAAACACCCGGAATTACACCTTTAAACTTTACTGCACGTATACGCTCTCTTAACTTATTTCTAATTGGTTAATAAATGCTCTACGTTGCCTTTCATGGTACTACTAGTAGTACATCTGGTAGTACCAAGGAAAACAAAAGTTCTCTTCGTAGGCCATTTAGGTATATACAAGAAAATACTAGATGGAACCCAACAATGATTTTATTTTTCAGGGCAAACTTCGGTATATTTTGTTCAACACCGGGCATCGCTGTTGGAAGATCTGTTCCCAAGTCCAGAGCCACATATATGCTTTTCACAGGTAGGTACGCATAATATTGATTTGCCTTGTCACTGTATATGTATGGTAATATTTACCATGGTAATAAATAATCTCTATATAAGAACTGCGCAACATTACTGTAATTTCAGAATGAGTAGCTTTTAGTAAAAAAACGTAGCTCTTTCGTTTATTAGGTAGGTAGGTACTAAAAATGCCTATAACATTACACATTCATAGGTTGCATTGAAGTTACGCTATAATGAAGCAGAGTTGCTCATAACATGAGGCCATCGAAATCATTCACGTGTACTAATAACAAAACTACACGTAGTCTTGAGAAACAAACAACTAGACTAGAGTCTGCGTCATACCTAGTCTTGCCGACGTGGCGCTGCATTCGCAAAGCCTGATTCACTTTTTACCCGACATCCCAAGAATGACAATATTTGTGGAAACTATTGTGCGTTTTCAAGCGTAGCCCAGCGTAGGTATCATTTTACACATAATATAATTAACGACTAAACCGACTTTTTTGTACGAAGTGTCGGTAGATCACTTACGATGGCGAAAATAACGGCTGGTACACTTATCCCTACCGAGCTATCCCCCCTGGTAGGGATAAGTGCACTTTTTGTAGATTTAGTTCTACCAGTAGGGATAGGTGCACTGACCATTTGTGTAGTGCACTTATCCCTACCGAGCTATATTTGGTAGGGATGGGCGCACTGCCTATTTCTACTAATTTCTACTATTCGTATTATATGCTATTACTAATCGAATACAATAATAGGGAACGTTGGGTTTATTGAAAAAATATCTTTCTGAAAAAAGTTTCATTAGGTACACAACTTTTTTCTATGACAGATGTCAAAGTGACAGCTGTCATATCCTAGGATCGGTACTAGAATGGCATGACAGGTGTCAAAGTGAAAGCTGTCAAACTCAAAAGTGAATTATCTCCGTAACTATCGCTTATATACCATTGTTGTTCCAACAAAAGTGATAGAGCTCAACGAGATCTACAATTTCGGATGACAGCTGTCAAACTTAAAAGTGGATTATCTCCGTAACTATCACATATAAACCATTGTTGTCCTAACAAAAGTGATAGAGCTCAACGAGATCTACATTTCGGATGACAGCTGTCAAACTTAAAAGTGGATTATCTCCGTAACTATCACATATAAACCATTGTTGTTCTAACAAAAGTGATAGAGCTCAACGAGATCTTCATTTCGGATGACAGCTGTCAAACTCAAAAATGGATTATCTCCGTAACTATCACATATAAACCATTGTTGTTCTAACAAAAGTGATAGAGCTCAACGAGATCTTCATTCCGGATGACAGCTGTCAAATTCAAAAGTGGATTATCTCCGTAACTATCACATATAAAACATTGTTGTTCTAACAAAAGTGATAGAGCTCAACGAGATCTTCATTTCGGATGACAGCTGTCAAACTCAAAAATGGATTATCTCCGTAACTATCAAATATAAACCATTGTTGTCCTAACAAAAGTGATCGAGCTCAACGATCTTCATTTTAGATGACAGCTGTCAAACTCAAAAGTGGATTATCTCTGTAACTATCACATATAAACCATTGTTGTTCTAACAAAAGTGATAGAGCTCAACGAGATCTTCATTTCGGATGACAGCTGTCAAACTCAAAAATGGATTATCTCCGTAACTATCACATATAAAACATTGTTGTTCTAACAAAAGTGATAGAGCTCAACGAGATCTTCATTTCGGATGACAGCTGTCAAATTCAAAAATGGATTATCTCAGTAACTATCACATATAAACCATTGTTGTTCTATCAAAAGTGATAGAGCTCAACGAGATCTTCGTTTCGGATGACAGCTGTCAAACTTAAAAGTGGATTATCTTCGTAACTATTGTTACACAAACTAGTTATTGAATATACTTCACAATTACAAAACACGAAATAGTTCTCGTTGAACTCTATTACTTTTGTTAGAACAACAATGGTTTATACGTGATAGTTAAGGAGATAATCCACTTTTAAGTTTGACAGCTGTCATCCGAAATGAAGATCTCGTTGAGCTCTATCACTTTTGTTAGGACAACAATGGTTTATATGTGATAGTTACGGAGATAATCCATTTTTGAGTTTGACAGCTGTCATCCGAAATGAAGATCTTGTTGAGCTCTATCATTTTTGTTAAAACAACAATGGTTTATATGTGATAGTTACGGAGATAATCTACTTTTTAGTTTGACAGCTGTCATCCGAAATGAAGATCTCGTTGAGCTCTATCACTTTTGTTAGAACAACAATGGTTTATATGTGATAGTTACGGAGATAATCCACTTTTGAGTTTGACAGCTGTCATCCGAAATGTAGATCTCGTTAAGCTATATCACTTTTGTTAGAACAACAATGGTTTATATGTGATAGTTACGGAGATAATCCACTTTTGAGTTTGACAGCTGTCATCTAAAATGAAGATCGTTGAGCTTTATCACTTTTGTTAGAACAACAATGGTTCATATGTGATAGTTACGGAGATAATCCACTTTTAAGTTTGACAGCTGTCATCCGAAATGTAGATCTCGTTGAGCTCTATCACTTTTGTTAGAACAACAATGGTTTTTAAGTGATAGTTACGGAGAAAATTCATTTTTAAGTTTGACAGCTATCACTTTGACACCTATGATAAAAAATAAGTTACGTACCTAATGAAACTTCATCATTTCAGCAAATTAATTTTTCAGTAAATCCAACGTTCCATAGTATTGTATTCGATTAGCAATAGCATATAATATGAAGAGTAGAAAATAGTAGAAATCGGCAGTGCACCCATCCCTACCAGAGGAGATAGCTCGGTAGGGATAAGTGCACTACACAAATGTTTAGTGCACCTATCGCTACTGGTAGAACTAAATCTACAAAAAGTGCACTTATCCCTACCAGGGGGGATAGCTTGGTAGGGATAAGTGTACCAGCCGGAAAATAATAAGTTTATAGTATCTAACCATTCTACCGAATCCAATAAAATACAAAACCGATGTTTTCCCATTTTATATGATGTTTTCCTACTGAGTTTAAACGTATTTACCTAAAATAAGTACATAGGTAATCAATTACCTACCTACTGATTAATTTGCAAATTAATGGTTTATTTTCAGGTGAACCGTTATCAGCCAAAGAAGCGTACGAAAGTGGTCTTGTGACGAAAGTGGTACCAGCGAGCGAATTAGATTCGGAAGTAGAGAAAATTGTAGATAAAATAAAACTAAAAAGTCGTAGCGTCATCGCACTGGGCAAGGAGTTCTTTTACAAACAGATGGAGCTAGGTTTATTCGAAGCTTATAAGTTAGGGGAAGACGTTATGGTAGGGAATATCAATGCTAATGATGGGCAAGAAGGAATTAGGAGTTTTGTTGAGAAGAGGAAACCTAATTGGAGTCACAATTAGAAATTAATTAATTCTTTCAAGATACAGCCTTGGCCTAGCCTGGCCAGCCAGGCACCTTTAAAAAATCAAAGTGCATGTTTATTACTTAACCAATAACTGATTGCTTATCAAATGACTTACCGGGGTCATAAATAACTTCTTAGAATATCAAGCGGGTCTCTTAAAAAAACACCTGCCCCCCTACCGCCTAAGCAATAGCAATCGTTTATGACTTCATTTTAGTCATTTGGCACCACCTATGTGACGTTAGCCATCAATTGCTTTGCGCGGATTGCGAAAGCAATCGTTGAATGAACAACTTTGATGGCTAACGTCACATAGGCGGTGCCAAAAGACTAAAATGAAGTCATAAACGATTGCTATTACGATTGCTATTGCTTTAGGCGGTAGGGGGGCTGGTGACCGAAAACAAATGATTCGGTTTTCTTTCGGTCTTATCAGTCAATGTTTGGTCATTGTGATTAAATTAACACGTAATTTTGTTAAAAAAGCCAAAAAGGAGTGAAATTAGTTTAGAAGAGAGTGAAAATACAGGGTGCCTAATACTTTTGGCCAAGGCTGTATGTGTAGCCTAGATATGGCCTGAATCATACTTCTTGACGGCTTTGATGTTAGCTACAAACTGCGGATAACCTAATCCTGACTGAAGCTCACTTAACAGCTGCGCGAGGATTGGGTTTCGCGCAGTTTGTAGCTGACTTCACAGCCGCCAAGGAGTTTGATTCAGGCTACACATAAGTTTTAACGTATTTTATGATTAGCAGGCTAGGTGTTTGAACACAACTTCTCGATAAATATCGGGAGTGAAAAACATTACCTATTAATGATTTTTTTTCATACAATTTTTTTATCGCCGATAAGAATATACAGGGTTATTTCTAATCAATTAGCATCCTTCTAGGGGCTTATTCTGTGCATCAAAACTAACAACTTTTGTTCTACGACTTTTGTCAAAACTCAAAAAAAATTTTTTGTTGTTCCATAGAAAAATATCGTTCACCCGCGACAAAATGTATGGAAATACTATTTTTTTTTGAGTTTTGACAAAAGTCGTAGAACAAAAGTTGTTAGTTTTGATGTACAGAATAAGCCCCTAAAAGGATGCTAATCTTAATATATATAAATCTCGTGTCACAATGTTTGTCCTCAATGGACTCCTAAACCACTTAACCGATTATAATAAAATTCGCACACCATGTGCAGTTCGATCCAACTTGAGAGATAGGATAGTTTAAATCTCAAATTATAGTCGTAATTTTATTTTATTTAGCCACAGCAACGCGTGGCCGGGTCAGCTAGTTGATTATAAATAACCCTGAATAGGGTTGTACGCATTGTCTAAACGAAGCTGAAAGCGAAGTGATTCAGTTTAGACCATCACCAAAGGAAATTCGAGAAAAGAACAGTTTGTTTCGTAAAAAAATCTCGATTCTGGGTTGCTCCATAGTAATAGTTGGTACCCCCTTTTCGGCTGAGTACAACCCTGGCGAGTAATTCTGTATTGACAAATCGTGCCTTATTTAATTATATAATTTTCTAAAAAAAAATGTTACATATGAATACAGGGAATATTACCAAGTAAAAATCATTTTATTTACACCTATCCTTTATTTGACACTATAACAATATACTTTATCGTATTGTGAAGCATAATGTTGAAGCGCACATGACACAAGGGCTATTTAAAATTACTATTTGGCCAATATGAAAACTTACATTATTTACATATCATTGCAAACGAATATATTATATTTTATTAAAAATTAGGATAAAAATTCATATTACTGTCTTGTAAGGTTTTTATAATGCATATTAATTTGATAAATCAGTTTTGTTGTGATAATCGGGTTATGGCAAATCATTTGGTTCCAATTCCTGGATCATTGTGCTAAACTATTACGTTATATACGAAGCGCTACACAAATCGGCGGACGAGAAGTTAGGTGCAGATGACACTTTGTCGTGATTCGCTAATTACTGCGCATGTGTGCACAATACCGACACAAGTGGTGAGTGTGACTCCTGCCCTACGACACGGGCGTAGGGAGCGCGCGGGAGGCATGGGGTTGGCGGGCGGGTGTGCCCCGGCATCTCGTCTTTCTGGCTCCTGCCACCTATGTTTCGGCTTTTGCGCAGTGCCCTGCGCATAACTTCCCATCCGCCGATTAGTGTGGCGCTTAGTATACCTATTTGTAATAAACTATGAGTACACGCCTTTACATTTATAGTAGGTATTTACGCATTATGCACATTGCGTTAGTGTGTGTGCCTGATTTAGCTAAAAGCTGCTTTTTTGCGCAAACTTCACATCCGCCAAGAAATTTGATTCGGTCTATACACACATGTATACAAACACGGATGAAACACAGTCATGTAAAGGCCTGGTGCGCTCTTCATTCGCAACAAGTATAACACTTTAAAGTAACTGTTTCTTTTATTCTAATGATAAGTAAGACAATGATAACAGTTTGAGAACTGCTTATGAAATGGCTATCAAAGAAAACACTATTACTCCATTAGCGGCCTTATCTGAAACAGCATTTATACTTCTATGCCACATTAACTATTTATCAACCTAATTAACATACTTAGCCAACTTGCAAATAAAAAAATTATAACTTCAAAGATCAGTTAATATTAGTTATAAGTTAAGAATATATGAATACTAATTTGGAATTACATGATATCCACAAATATAAAATGCAATAAACTTATACACTAAATGCAAATTTATAATGATAAATACATCTTAAATTTTAGAAGGAATAATTTATGTTAGTTAATGATGTTCTCCGTCATTCATCACCCAAAGTGCTTCAATGTGTTATTGTCTCTATTTTTTATTTTAAATTCTGTCTCTTTTAGATTTAAGTATCTATTGAGTTGTGCCTTGTATACAACTATTGTTTCGGTGCTACTGAATAATAGTCTTATTCACAGGGTCATAAAGTTCACATAGACAAAGAAATCCAGCACATAACTTAGTTCCTGTGGTGGGTAAAACACAGGCATATCAAGTACGTTTGTAGCTGAAAGCCTCTCGTATTTTTTTATACCATCACCTCTCTCATGCCATTCAACTAGTACAGGAACTTAGATACGCCCTTGACCTATAAAATAGGCAAGGAAAATTCTATAAATTGAGCCTTTATACTTAAAAGCTGCAAAAACTAAATATTTTACTAGCTTGATTACACCATTTTATTAGGGAGAAAAATAGTGCCTTGTTATAGAAAGAATTACTACTCTACTGTCCTAATCAATAGCTGATTACCTAATGAAAGTATAAGAGTTGCATACAAGGTCACCAGTTTTTCATACCATTTTGTTTGATTTCAACATAGTATTGCAATTTAAATGTTTAAAATGAGACTAAGAAAACGTGATGATTTGAAATGACTATGACCTTATATGCAACAACTAATGCAAATGAAAACTAGATTTCTAAAACTTCCTTTCGTGAAAGTGCACTTTGCCCTTTTTCTTAATGAAATTGAAATGTTAATCTTATATATTGCTTTATTTATTTATTATATTATTTATCTTTCAAACAATTCAAATACTCACTGGCCCAAAATTAAAATAATAGTCAGGACATTGTTTTTGAAAAAGTTAGGTCACCATTTGACCTAACTTTCTAATCTAATTTTCTGTGACATTTGATAGGCCAATTAAAGAACAAATGTTCTTTAATCTTTAATATGAGGGTTGATTTGTCACTTTTTTTACAAATGGCTGACCACTTGACAGACCTTCATGCTTATTCAGAAATATCCAAGAGACTTCCATAATTCAAAATTCTCAAAACTCATGAAACTTATCAGCCAGAAGTTCATAGAGTACTTGATATGTTAGGTTTCGCTTCGAATATTCATGAATAAGATCATATTGTAAGCAATCCTTAGAAAAATTGTGAAGCAACCTGATTGATGAAATTAGAATATAAAATTGGGGCTATTCTCACCAAATCACAAATCCAGCAACCATCTAAACATTACTAGCAAGGCATCGTGAAAAAAGCTGCTAACCTAATAAAATATAAATTAACAGGGCTCCTAACATCAGGTGACTTTCATACAAATACTAGTAAATATTTTTGGACATAATAGACCTGATGCCAGGAGCCTTGTTGATAGCTTTCGAGGAAATATCTACAGAGTCACAGTCCATGAAAGTACTAAAATAGTGTCCAAGTGCAAAAAATAGCAAGTTCGTAATAATATGGATATAAAATATTACACACCATCAATATATCCGCATATATATATATATATATAGCTATAGCAATAGCATAGCTATTGTAATTTGGACAGCTTGTAACCAAGCACTATGCCATCGCACAGCTTTGTAGTCGGTTTGCGGCCTTACAACTAACTAAAAAGCATGCCCACTAAGTATATTGGGCATGGTTTTGGCTCAGATACTTATTTGCACAATTATGACTCTATAGATACAATTATGACTCTATAGATACTTGCTCGATGTTGATAGCATAAAATTTATAGTCTTTTGTGTTCAATATAATGAACATGTTCACAAATTGGGTGGTTCAGTCGATGTGGGAATGTTGAGTTCCCTGTGACTGCTGTTATCAAATGTCTCACTTCTTTGCCAATTCATTGGAGAGCCAGTCCAAGCCTTCGTATAGCCCCTGGCCTTGCGTTGCACATGTTGCTTGGATGTACCACTGGAAAATATGACACAATTAAATATTTCAAGTCTTTTTGAGCATCTAGTTTACACACTTTGTGTGACTAAAATGCTGGTGTTTATTTGACTCAACACAAGCATTGCCATTCAGCATAACAATGCAGCCAGCATGTTACGCATAGCATGCACGCTGCACACTGCCAACTGCAGTGGGCTTGAGCATTTGGATTATCTTTAGACCTTCAAGGGTCTGTGGATGATCCAATTGCTTTTTAAGTGGTAGTGTATGTAGTTTTAGTATATAAAGTAGTATTATATATTGTTGTAGTTTATAAAGGCACTTTTGTCCCATAATTTTTTTTTTCTGTTTATATTCTTCCAGCACAATGACTAAAAATATCAGTGGAGAGATATGTGCTTTGAAAGTATCATAATATCTGCCATAGGACATCTACTGCAAGATAAATGCACAGATTTCCAATAAGACAGGTTTGAAGTGGCAGGTAGAAGCTGGTTTTTGAAAGTACATTAATTTGTACAAAACACCTCATGCAGGACATCAATGCAGGGCCTATTGCCGCACACCTAATACATTAAAATGAATAGATTACTTATAGCCCTGACCAGAAATTTGTATAAAGCTTACATCATTTCATTTTGAACTGCAAATGTGATAAGAATTAATGAAATACTTACACGACGATTTCTCATATTGTTAAGATTTAGAGCATTTGTAAGTTCAGATGCTGTCATCGCATTAGGCATGTCTTGTTTGTTTGCAAACACCAATATAACTGCATCATTAAGTTCATCTTCTTTTAGCTGAAACAAGGCACAAGTTATAAATAGAAGTTCAATAACAAACTCCCTTTCAGAATGCTTTGCTTTGTTACATCATTCAAATAAGTAAATATTAAAAATCTTTATTGGAGATTATATTCAACATAATAAAAGATTTTTAATCAAAGGTTTTTAAATAATTAATGGCTAGGAAAAAAAAAACGCATACCATGTTAGCCAGTTCATTCTCTGCTTCAGCTATTCTCTTTGTGTCACTGGAGTCAACTACAAAAATCAGTCCTTGCGTGTTTTGGTAGTAGTGGCGCCAGAGCGGCCTGATCTTGTCCTGACCGCCGACGTCCCACACCGTGAAGCTTATGTTTTTGTACTCTACGGTCTCCACGTTAAATCCAATCGTCGGAATCGTGGTCACAATTTCACCTAACTTTAACTTATAAAGTATGGTTGTTTTTCCAGCGGCATCGAGCCCCACTGCAAACAAAACGTAAACATACCACAATTAGCTATGAAACAGGAAAAATAAGAGACATGTAAGCTAAAATCTACGCAATCTTAGAACGATGAGCTGTCATGCTGATACTCACCCATAAGAATACGCATCTGTTTTTTGCCAAATAGCCTGGTAAAAACACTAGATATTGTTAAACCCATTGCTAGTTGTTTAAATTGGTAGCTTAGTTACACTCTTAGAGCACAAATATCAGATTATACACCGAAAACTTTATAAAATCTACGAAATAAAACTGAAACAAAGTTTTGACTGACGTGACAACTGCACCCCATATACGTCACTCATGTCAACGCATCTGACGCATGATTTTGTTGTCTATGGTCTATGAACAGAAATATTTTTACACGACGATATTTAAGGGTCCTACAGACAGTCGCGGGTGCGGCCTAGTATTCGATGAATAACGTAGCCTACCTTTAAATCAATTCATCTCCAATTGATGGGTGACCCTAGGTCGCAGCCACAGCCACGGCTATGGAAGACGCTTCATCTTACGTACGCGGCAAATTATTCCATACGTATTTGCGGTTGAGAAAGATTGGTAGTAAACTGAGCGCCACACAAATTGAACGATGGGAAGTTAGCCGCATAGAGCTGCGCTAACGCCAAAATATAGACGTTAGCGCGTGCCAGAGAGACGAGACGCCGGCGCACACCCGCCCGCCAACCTCGTGCCTACCGCTCGCTCCCTACGCCCGAGCTCACTACTTCGCCATTTATATAGGCATTGAGCACACATGCGCAATAATTAGCGAATAACGACGAAGTGTCATCTGCGGCTAACTTCTCATCTTTCAATTTATGTGGCGCTCAGCATAACACTGGGAATAAACCACTTTTAAAGGTATAAAGCTGGAAACATACTATACATATTACGGACGCGACTGACAGCCGCTACTGATAGGTCTATGAAAGTAAAGTTGAAAAATTCAGGCTCCTACACTGGACTGGACGTCCACTTGGAATCTCTTCTCAGAATAATGAAAGACAGTAGAAGTGACTGTAAAAAAAATTGTAAAGCACAGCAAGATAGCGTCGAAAATACAGAAACTGCTACATATGTAATCTTGACACAAATGACACTTGAACTTAATGATCAAATGTCACATTATATTGCACTAAAATGCCGGACAAACTTCAATCGGATCCTTGTTTTATATTTTGAACGTTATTGTAATAGATCTCATTTTTAACTGCCCGGGTCACCCAAAATGCGTTCATAGATCTCTATGATGACCTATGACAAAATAAAAATAGAAAAAAATCGCGAACCGCTTCGAGAAAAGGTAGGTAGTGCCCTTGCGCTTCGCTTCGCTAAGCTTGTCTTAACGTTCACATTTAAATCAAAAGATGTGGGGAGTTTCTCGCATATTGGCAACATTATTTTTGACACTAGTGACATTGAAATATTGACATTAGACGGCTACCAATAGGATTCTGATTAGAGTTTTGCTGTCATGCGTCGTCATAGAAACGTTTTAATTTGTGAAAAAGTTTTATAATTTTTTGGCCGGAATCGACATGGAGATTATTGAAGGTAAGCTTTTATTAATATTATTTCATAACTGTAAAAATATTTAGTCATGTAAAATCATTCGGGTCATAAGCCCGCTGAAATCAAAAATATTAAAAACTTGAACAGGTTTGGTTTCGAAGGCTATTGAAGGACTTCTGCGATCCTGCATGTGATCATGGTTTTGATTAGGTCTTCTATTGCCGGAAAGCTTATAAATCGTACTAGCATCGCGCACACATAAATTACTCAACTATTTGCCGTGTATTTGTCAAATTTTTACTACTTATATTTTTTACTACGGTGCGGTAGATATTGAACACCGTTGCGCCAATTTACTTAATTCTTATTTCGAAGCTTTATTAAATTACGTTCCCTTGGGAAAGCATTCTGAACCCAGTCTGCAAAGCATGTGATTCAATTTTATTCCTTTGTATTTAAAAAATAATGTATACGATTTAATGTCAAGAATAAGGCGTATCTTCCATCTATCCACCCATCAGCCTTAGGACGTCCACTGCTGGACATAGGCCTCCCCTATGGATCTCCATTAAGACCTGTAATAAGGCGTAGTTTAAGCTTAAAAACAAGAAACATTTTATTGATCTTGTAATTAAACTTAACTTCTACATAGACCCACCATGCCTACTCAGTTTTTAAAACCTATTCATCCTTTTTTAAACCTGATAAGTACATATTTCTATGATTTTTATACAGTATGTTGAGTAGGTAGGTACTTATTTACATATTTAATTCTAATTCTATAGGACAAAGCTTGCTGAATTATTAAACAAGTGCCTAAATATTGTAATCAATTCCAAAACATTCCAAGTAGAAACTAAAAAAAAACTAGATCATTTATTTGGCTGAGCAGTCATAATACTATTAAATTATTATCTAAATACTATTTAGGTACCTACTCTGTAAAAAAAATGCACCTGCTTCATTCTTTTCTTGATTTGAACTTTATCACTTCTTTTTGCATAAGTTTCTAGTTTTGTCTGCTCAAACTGGTTTCCCACAGATATGTTTGCTGTTGAGATAACAGTTTCAACATGCATGTGTTGCAAAGCTCATGATTATGCACAATGCCTAGATTTTTGGCAACATTTAAAAACTAGATTTTGAGGACTAGACTTTGTAAGCGTTTCCTATTGTTATCCTCCATTTATTTCAAATGATAGGTTTGTTGTTTTTCAAGAAATAGTATGACTACATTGAAGATGTGAAATTATAATATGTATATTATTAAGTCCCTTTTCTTTCCTTAGCAAAATACATCTCAATTCTAAATCAGATCTCAAAAGCATATTATTAAGTATAAAAGATAGGTATGGTATTAAGTATAGTGGTATTTTTAAGTTTTACTATTGTTTTTTTTCATGGTATCATTTTTCAGTTGCATGAAGTTGAACCTAAAAACTAGCATGACCACCAGGAAACACCCAAATATTTCATGATATATTTTTATGCTATAATTATATCATGGAAGTTCCTAATTTGTATCAACACAAAAATAGTTTCTTATACATAAAATAAAACACTAAAGTTTTAAGCTGAGTAATTATATCTACCTTAGAATCGTATTTATTTAAGATTTTACCTGTGGATTTTCCTTATTGAATGTGCTCACATATGTACCTACATACACACATGAATATTCTAAAGGAAGAATAGGTACTCAGGAGGCTTTACTTGGCTAGCATTTATTTAAGACTATAGTGCCAACTCCCATAGGTGGTCTAGACCTCACACAGGCATGCTAACATCAGAGAAATTTAGTAGGTACTACATACTTTCTATACTTCTTAACTTATACATTCTGAAGTACCTAACTTCATAGTCATTGTAACCACTGTATTTCCGTTACATTTTCATCAGATAAGCTAAGAAAGAGAGGAAGTGGTTGACGTCATACAACACGATACAAACAGATTAATTTTCCTCCAAAAAGTATGTTCAGGAATCGCGGGGAAATCCACGCTACTCTGTTGGTGTGGATAAGTTAAAAACCGTATTTATAACATCATTATATCGTCATCAACAGCTTAGTTCGGCCCATTGCCTGGCAAAAATCGCTATTAGCGATAAGGCTGCCTCTTGTTGCACGCTAAAAATTAAATGTTTTTATTTGTGTACTTTTCTTGTATTAACATTAAAGAATTTATCTGTCTATCATTCATCCCTGTTTTGCGCCAGTCTCATCCAGGTGTTACTGCTTCCATCCAGATTTGGATAACATTCGCGCCATCTCCGGATTGGTCTTCCAGGGTTGCGTTCTCATCGCACTCTAAAGCAATGTATTAAAGTAATGCTCTAGCATACCTATATAGCTCTAAAGTAATGCTCTAGAGACCTAAAGCAATGTTTTTGTCATTTATCAGCATGTCCCACTGCTGGGCAAAAGCCTCCCCTCAAGCTTTCCAGGGCGTGAGAATTTAACACCTTTGATCCAAATTGGCAGGCATCAGCATAAGACTAGCTAAATAGAATACAGTTCGCATAGCACAGAACTACGCATGAAATACCAAACAACATTTTTCTAGGTGGTCAGACAAACGTTGTCAGTCAAGTCGTTCTATATCTTAGACGTGTATAGCGATGTATATGTGTAAATAATGCATCGCCGCGCAATAGGCCGAATTACGTCATACCTTGCTTACGCCTTGGATACGAGACAAACAAAACACAAAGGCATACCTAAGCTATTCCAGTGAGTTTAAAGATCTAAATGCGATTGCGGGAACTTTAATAGCAAGTTCTAAATTAGGCGCAGTTACTCATGCTCCGGGTTAAGTAGAGCAGACGTCTGATGCACTGCTTATAATTGGCGAACGCAGAGGAATTTTGTAAAAGGTTCCGTATCAAAAAGTTCTTTTTGACAAACTTGTAAAAAGGTTTCGGCTCTAGACTGTACAATTTTTATTTATTATGTTAGCACGATACTTTCATTTTCACCCCTTGCGAATATGACTACTGCGTATTTATATTTTATCTCGATAATAGGGGTAGATAAATAAAATTATTCCGAAGTAGAGTTGAAAAGCCATGGTGGTCTAATGGAAGAAACACCCGCCTTACAATCGTGAGGCCGTGGGTTCAAATACCAGTCCCGTACCAATGCTTTCTTAGAAACTTATGTACGGAATTTCACACACCTGGCGTTTCGGTGAAGGAAAACATCGTGAGGCGACCTGCATACGTCCTTAGAAGAATTTCGATGGCGTAGTTGTAAAATTGTGAATCCACTGACCCGCACTGGGCGAGCGGGTGTGGCCCAGGCCTACATCATCTATTAAAAAGGCTAGTACAGTACAGAGTTGAACATTTGAGGCATCTTTTTGTTTTCGACCGAGTACTGCGGGCCTCATCTCATTAGGTACATGAATGGATATATATCATACATAGTCCATTACAGCTGGCCAAAAACGCGTTAATAGATTCGTATTATCTTCGCGTCTATTATGATTAAGTAGGTATGTACATAAAGAAAACTCAGATATACATACAGGGCAGTTTTTCTAACAAACTTACCTACCTTGAAGCTAGCGGAAAATTAACAATATGCACTAGACTTTCTTTATCCACTGTTGAGTATAGGCATCTCTTTTACTATGCCGTCTGTCTGCAATGTGTCCAAAACTCCAGGTTTAACCCCAAGTTTCGACCACATCGTCGACCCATCTCGATACCGGGCGACTAACTTACCAGCTTGCTTTTCTATAAAAGTCAATATTCTACTTCTAGGTCATAGCCATAATTATTGTCAAGCCTACAATATAATCAGCATGGCTTGGCGAGAAATATCAATAACGTTACGTCATAGTGTCCAGCGTCCTTGTGCCGATACCTGTTTCGCCGTAAGCAATGTTAATTAGCCAAATGTTTATCAAAAACGCGCTTCTTTACACGTTTGTAGGTACTATAAAAGTACCTTGATCATCAAGTAAATGTTAAAAAACCTTTACTTGAGGATCAAGGTACAAGGTACAAAGCTAACTAAAATTGCGGCATCTCCCGCTCATAGATTTAGTAGAAATAAATATCGAACAATCTCAATTTCAAACAGAAAAACGCATCAAAATCGCTCCATTTGTTAGGTAGGTAAAAATATTTAGTAATGTCTAATGTCAGGCTGATAAATATTGTGCATATAAGGCATATCAAACAAAATATCCCTCTTTTTAAAATAGTATATTATTCGTGGCTAAATAAAAATAGTAATTAAACTAATTCTTTAGACAACAACGTATCAATGTTTTTGGTGCGCACGTATCAATGGGCGCACTGTGCATCTGAGCATCAGGAACTTATGTACATATACCTATGTGGTTAACTAATTTTATTTTCTCCACATATGATAGCGTGAGAAACATTAGACTAAAAGTTTCTGTTAAAAATTGTTGGAATTCTAAAACTTCAGTTACGTCAGAAATCTAGGCTACACAAGTAACTAGGTTTACTTGTACATAGCCTTGAACTTCATCAGCCAACACGCCATCGCATGCAAACTTCCTGATTTTTCTCCTTGCTTATCGTTTTTAATGTAGCCAATGAATTTGTAGGCACACTTTTTCAGTTACGGAAATCCAATAAAATGTCTATAAATAGAATTCGTTTGAAATCGCTAAAGAGAAATGCGAAAGCTTTTAAATTGAATGGAGTAGAAGTTCAGAAACTAATGTTACGAAATTCATGTAGTGCTAAATTCTGGGTTATGTTGAACTGTTATGGGCTAAAAAATGCTTTACCTAATATTAACTATCTTGTTGTAATTAGTAGTGTAGTGTGTATTCACCATTTGTACCTAACACGATACTTTCGTTAAATTATTTTTGAAACTAGAATTTTGATTTTTTGATTAGATATATGATACTAAAACACAAAAATGATATACCACTGGTCTGTGGCCAAGTTCGGCAACAGACATCGAAATAGTGTAACTTTTTCTATCTAATTGAGATTGATGGTTTTTATTGAGATTTTGTTTAGTAATACAGAATATCATCATTTCAGCTGTAGACCTCACTTATAGATCTTCACTAATAGTGTTTTTTATTTTATAGAGTGTCCTGTTTCAACACTAGAAAGTTTAGTTCTTCAATCAGCTTTATCTTATCCGACTTCACGGTTTACGTAAACCCGTAAAAGTTTAGTTATTATTGCACAACGGCTGCCAATCAATTGATCCGTTCAATGAAGGAAGCTACGAAAGTTAATTTGTTTTGTACCGGCTTCTGCTTCTGCGGCATTCGTGGTGATTATTTTATCTCTTTGGAAACTAAAGTAATTTGTTATTCGACTGAAATTATCTACTTTTGTCTCAGTCAGCTGAAGTAATTTGATACATATACCTACTTAACTGTAATTTTCTGCTACTAGTGTATGTCCGGGGCTACGCCCGCGTGTATTTTTTGTGGGATCCCTTAAGAACCTTTTATTTTTCTGAGATAGTATTTGACACTCCAACCTTTGAACAATATTCATGCAAAAAAAAACTACTCAATCTGTGCCCTCTGTTGCTGCGTGAAAGAGTAACAAACAAGCCAACAAACACACTTTCGGATTCATATCATCAGTAAGGATGAAGTTCAGTATTAGATTAAAGTAGTAACGTAGTTAGTACACTTCGTAAACTTTGAACCTCTGTTTTTTGCATGTTTCTTTATGATTTCTACGAATCCTAATTAATTTATGAAACGTAATTAAATAAACCTGTCTAAGATTTTTTATTCACATTTTTAATGACAGTTATTGGCTAAAACAGTGATTTTCATGTTTACAATCTAGGTACTTACAACAGTTGGCAAAATTGATAAACTATGGGTTATTCTATATAGTGTTCCGCAAAACCTAGCAAAATTAAAAGGAAACATAGACCCTACACTAAATTACGTGGTATTATTATATTATCTTCTTTCTCTAAACAGTTCAACACTACTGTTTAAAAAACTCCGTCTCTTCACCTTTGTTGCGTTGCATGTGTTAATCTCTCATACTTGCACTGTTAGTTCATTTATCACTGTTGCCTACTTTTTGTTTGTCCGTTTTCTTTTCTATCCATTGAGTGCAAATAAGCAACGGTCTTGAGATGCATAAAAATCTTCACCAACTCACTAAAGAGACTAATGATCATCACAATGTCAGCAGTTAGAAAGATTTTAGCTTAGTCATCTCATCCGTCAGTTTTTATACGTTTCATTGAATTATCATTTGGTAAGGAGCGGGCGGATTACGTTTTGGTTTGATACGTACCTACCAACTACAGGCTGATCACAAGAATTTCTTTTATTTCATTTATTTTGGGGGATGTTGGCGCGTCACTCTCGGAAGCCACTCTCAATCACTCTCACACCTAATTACGTAAACCAGACCGGCCCCCCGACCGCTTAAGCAATAGCAATCGTTTATGGCTTAATTTTAGTCATTTGGCACCGCCTATGTGACGTTAGCCATCAATTACTTTGCGCGGATTGCGAAAGCAATCGTTGAATGAACAACTTTGATGGCTAACGTCACATAGGCGGTGCCAAATGACTAAAATGAAGTCATAAACGATTGCTATTACTATTGCTATTGCTTAGGCGGTCGGGGGGCCGCTCTTGTCAACATTGTAACAGACAAAAGTCATGGTAATTATTATAAAAGCATGTCTTGACAATCTTAGGATTACCGTCTCTAGATATGTACTTCGATGCGATAGATTTCGAAAACGTTATGCTGCGCGTCCATTCAGTTTTGATAAAAGCGTTCAATGACCTGCGATTTTGACATTCTACGTAATAATATGTCAATAACGTTAATTATATTCCGATGATAGAGCAAATAATAGTTTGCATATATTATCTTCACGGATAAACGACCACACATTCTTCGACATCTCACCTACCGGTTTTAGTTTGTAATCATGCAACTTAGCAGACGGTTACCTAACACAAACAAACAATTCAACAATACAAGTCGCAACCAATACAAAACAGCTTATCATTTATCAATCGCGCCTTTATTCCACTTGTACTTATCGCTGAATCTCAACTTTTACTATTCGCATTTTACAAGGTATTTAAGGTGTTATTAGATATTAAAAGCATAGATCAGTATCGGCGCCGATCGGTAAACTTCTGTCAGCTTTATTGGCCGCTCCTAAGCTATAGTTAAAGTTACATCGGAGCATTCCTTCGAGATGTAATAAATAGCGATAAAACTGAATCATGACTTTGTAATTTTAATTTCATAACGTGAAAGCGATCACGATATCTTTTCAATTCACACAGTCGAGTGTAGTGAATGTGGAGATCATGTTACTAATTTTTGTCGGATGTAGATTGTGAGAATGGCGCGGTTCTCGGGTGTTTTTGTGAGCTTCGTGTGGGCATCGCCCACCTGGGATCGAATGCTTGTAATGTGTGTATGGTGAGGTATGGATGTGGTCATCCTTTGTTTTTATGGTCTACCTACCTAACCTACTTACTGCAGCGTTCTCAAAAGCGGGGACTTCTTTGTTTAAAAGGATATTTCTCTGTTGTGACTTTGATTCAACTAAAAAAATCTCTTTAGCTGCTCAAAATATAATCGATAGTAAGTCTAGGTGTCTGTGCTGTCTAAGGCACATGCCACACGGGCGTTGACGCCGCGTAATTGCACCGCGGCGTCGCCGCCGCTGCACCGCCGCGGTGCAGCGGCGGTGCTGAGCGTCGTCGCGGCGACACCGCGGCGCCCAGTGTTGCCTTAGACACTGATGACATCTAGGCAGTTAGCGGAAAAAAAGGTTTTAGGGATAACCAGCTGAAGATAAGTAAAATCTCTCATATACAGTCTGATTTTGTGTGAGCCAACCGCAGAAAGAAAGTGTTTTGTTCTTCGTTTGATATATTAGAGAAATAATGTGGCCGATCGATAAAATCTGAAATAGATGCATTGATTTGTGCAAAGTGACATGAAAAATATCTCATAAGCCCATCGAGTATGGACTTGTGTGATTTGTCACGACGGGTGGCACAGTAACAGCTGTCCAAGTGACAGCTGTCAAACTTTAAAGTGATTTATCTCGGTCATTATCGATTCTAGACTACTGCTGTCTTCACAAAAGTAATAGAACTCGACGAGATCTACATTTCGGATGACAGCTGTCAAACTTCAAAGTGAGTTTATCTCGATTATTATCAATTTTAGATTACTGCTCTCTTCACAAAAGTGATAGAGCTCAACTAGATCTACATTTCGGATGACAGCTGTCAAACTTCAAAGTGATTTATCTAGGTTATTATCGATTCTACACTACTGCTGTCTTCATAAAAGTGATAGAGGTCAACGAGATCTATATTTCGGATGACAGCTGTCAAACTTCAACATGATTTATCTCGGTTATTATCGATTCTAGACTACTGCTGTCTTCACAAAAGTGATAGAGGTCAACGAAATCTACATTTCGGATGACAGCTGTCAAACTTAAAAGTGATTTATCTCGGTAATTATTGATTCTAGACTACTGCTGTCTTCACAAAAGTGATAAAGGTCAACGAGATCTATATTTCGGATGACAGCTGTCAAACTTCAACGTTATTTATCTCGGTTATTATCGATTCTAGACTACTGCTGTCTTCACAAAAGTGATAGAGGTCAACGAAATCTACATTTCGGATGACAGCTGTCAAACTTCAAAGTGATCCGAAATGTAGATCTCGTCGAGCTTTATTTTTATTTTTTGTGAAGAGAGCAGTAGTCTAGAATCAATAATTACCGAGATAAATCACTTTTAAGTTTGACAGCTGTCATTCAAAATATAGATCTCGTCGAGTTCTATTACTTTTGTCAAGAGAGCAGTAGTCTAGAATCAATAATTACCGAGATAAATCACTTTTAAGTTTGACAACTGTCATCCGAAATGTAGATTTCGTCAAGCTTTATTACTTTCGTGAAGTCATCAATGGTATAGAATCAATAATAACCGAGATAAATCACTTTTAAGTTTGACACCTGTCATCCGAAATATAGATCTCGTCGAGCTCTATTACTTTTGTGAAGAGAGCAGTAGTCTAAAATCGATAATTACCGAGATAAATCACTTTTAAGTTTGACAGCTGTCATCCGAAATGTAGATTTCGTCGAGTTCTATTACTTTTGTGAAGAGAGCAATAGTCTAGAATCGATAATAACCGAGATAAATCACTTATAAGTTTGACAGCTGTCATCCAAAATGTAGATTTCGTCAAGCTCTATTACTTTAATGAAAACAACAGTAGTCTAGAATTGATAATGACCGAGATAATCACTTTGAAGTTTGACAGCTGTCACTTGGAAAGCTGTTACTGTGAGATTCGTCGTGACAAATTACACGTTCTGATTTTTAACGTGTACGAGAGATTTTTCTCATCTTCAGTCGGATTGATGAATTCAAAACCTTTTTTCCCGCTAAAAATTTATAGAATACTCGAATACCCTAGATTTAATGTCTAAATAGCTACCGGCAACACTGGTCGCCGCGGTGACGCCGCGACGACGCTCAGCACCGCCGCTGCACCGCGGCGGTGCAGCGGCGGTGACGCCGCGGTGCAATTACGCGGCGTCAACGCCCGTGTGGCATGTCTGTAAGTGGTTGATTAAATCAGGCGTTACTTTGCGGAAGTTCATCTTCAAATCTTTATTTTGAGCTAGCGACCCGCCCCGGCTTCGCACAGGTGTATTATACATATAAACCATCCTCTTGAATTACTTTATCTATTTAAAAAAACCGCATCAAAATCCGTTGCGTAGTTTTAAAGATATAAGCATACAAAGGGACATACAGATAGGGAAGCGACTTTGTTTTATAATTTGTGTGATAAATAGGTATAAAAAAAATTAAGTTAAATTTTATTATTTACTAGTTTTTACCCGCGGCTTCGCCCGCATGATATTTTGTTTTTTGACGCAATATCATTATAATTTTTAGCCTATGTGTTATTCTGATATATCAGCTATATTATTGCCAAGTTTCATCTAAATCCGTTCAGTAGTTTTTGAGTGAAAGAGTAACAAACATCCATCCATCCATCCATCCTCACAAACTTTCGCGTTTATAATATTAGTAGGACTAGTTTTGTTTTAAATATTAAATTAATTTATTAAATAGGGCCCTCAACTTATTTGCCTAAAACACAACAGAGCGGAAATACACTAAATATACATAATTATACTAGCTGCCCGGCCACGCGTTGCTGTGGCTAAATAAATTAAAATTGCGACTATAATTTGAGATTTAAACTCTCCTCCTATCCTATCTCTCAAGTTGGATCGAACTGCACATAGTGTGCGAATTTTATTATAATCGCTTAAGTGGTTTACGAGTCCATTGAGGACAAACATTGTGACACGAGATTTATATATATTAAGATATTATAGATACTGTAATTGACAACATTTCAAATTTTTAACATAGTTATATTTATTTATTATCTGAAAGAATATTGCAAAATAACTTATACGTATTTTTTATTTTTCCAATACGACTTATATTTCTCGTAAAATTAAGTTTTGAAAAGTAGCTTATTCTAAAAGGACGTAACTGCAAAATTTAGGACTCATAAACAATTTTATTGAAGCCACATTAGAAAAAAATAGGTGCTAGCGTTGCTGTCACTATCAATGCAAACCGTCAATGTCAATCCGTCACAATTCACAACAAATAGGCCGGGACAATGATGTTGTTACATCTCACTGGGCCGGGAGGTCAGCGCAAAAAGTACACTATGTACCGCGGTATACTATGGGAAGAAAATAATAAAAAAATGTTTAACAACTGCCAATCACCTGAAATATGTAACAGGGTCTGCCATACAGGCTTTAAATTAGCACCACTTAAAAGAAAAAGAATAAGTAGTACTAGTTCCAAGATACTTTTAAAATTCAAACGGATTCTTCCTCCAAATGCTAGGGAACCCAGCTGACTGACTCCAGGGTATTGATGTACACCATTTTGACAACTTAGTACCAATAATTCAGCTTTTGGAAAGTATTTGCAGTTTTTGCGTTTGCCTCTCGGGCTAAAGCAAAATAAGTAATTTGAAAATGACACTGACATTTTATTTTTAAACTACATTTTATGTGTCAACACTGTCAGAGTTAACAGTCATTTTATATTGCTAGTATTTTTTTTTTATCATTGGCAACTGAACTTTTGGTATAAATCCCGAAACGGCTTGGGTGAGAGTTTTTATCTAATATCTTAGCAGTTCTTGCACTAAAAATTTTGGAAAAATAAACATAATGATCAGCATCCCAATATCTCGAAATGGTTTTGGAATTTCATAGCCTTGTGAAATATGAAAACTTGTCAATTGTATTTATTAATTTGGAATAAGTGCAAATTATTTTTAATTCATAATTACTCTATATTCATATTGTAATTATAGCATCTGTTTGCTTAAAATATTTTTTCTGTAAAATGTATGAGTATTAATTCATAATAGAGATCTCTCTATGTGAGTACAATCAATGCTGCGCAGTTTCGCACGCTTAAAGCGATTCAAGCGCGAAAAGCTTTATTCCTAGTCTAGACTTACTATTAAATAAATCTACTCGTACATCCTTCTCATGCCATTTTTCATACTTCACAAAACATGCCTGTAACGTTCTTAGTATCACTTTTATTGGTGCACATTGACCATTTGATTGAAACGATTGCGTCCAGCTGCGTGCTATTTTCGATTTGCATAAACATTTATTGACTTCTTTATTGTTACTTGTTCATCATGTAATTGAACATAATCAATTCGCAAAGCCTGCTCTATAGTTTAATTTAAACCATTTGTTAACAGCTGGAGAGCTATTCATAAGAGTTAAAAATCGATTATGAAAATTGGGGCCTACACATTCTTCTTGTGGTCGTTGGTTGATTCATATTGAAGGTTTTTGGATGTAGTAGGTAGATATTTATGTAGGTAATCGTTGTACAATGGTACTTATCGGTTTTCATTGAATTAAACAATAGTTATTTAAATTGAAGGTAGAGTATTAATTTCCCTGTTGATAATTGGTGGAAAAAATAAAGGTAAAGAAAGGTCGTCAGGAAAAGACTATCTACGAGATGAACTGATGAAATATAATCCTTGACCGACAAGCCAATCCCTGACGCTATAAAATCTTCAGAAGATAGAGAAGCATGGTCCAATAAGTAATCAAAAGTAAGTCAAGACATATTCAGGCATAAACATTCGTAAATGACAACAAATAGTCTATATTTGTTGTCAGATGAGAATCGAATAGAAATACAACTTGACAATGATTATAAATAATTTCATACGTTACGTTACCACCACATCACTCACATTCATAATTACGGTTTTTACGAAATCCATCTTCGCACTCTCATAGCATTTAAGGTGTAATACCATCAATTTTCCCAGTTCCTAGTAGTACTCTTAAATCAAACCCATTAGCTCTAATAACTCTCACGAATAACAATCAATCCCATTAAGTTGCGCAATACGTAAACCGATCCACTACGCAAATAAACCAACGTACTGGACCATTATAAACGATCAATAGGAAATTGGCATCATCAATCATGCATTCTTCTTCTGACCTGTATTCCTGACTTGGCGTGCTTTTACTGTATTTTTAGCCGTATTTTTTACATAGGGGCGAAAGATACGACTTATAAATTGCTTGAGGGTTGGGGCTGAGGCACTTGAAACGGGGACCGGGGTCTCCGAAAATGGGCCATGAGGGGTATTGTTAAAGCATGAGTTTATAAGCTAAAATACGACTAGACACCATTGACAGTATTAAATAAGGGACTTAGCATTGACAGTATTAAAAAACCCTTTTTTAATACTGTCAATGCTAGATACCCGTAATTTCCTACTTTTTCATACCAAACTTGACAACCGCCATAATGCTAAATATTCTGGGTGTATCTTTAATGGCGTCAAGCGAACTACTTTATATTTTTTGTTATCAATACTTTGTTCCTCTATCATTGAACGCGTAAAGATATCGAGTTGAAATTTAAACTGTATACGTATATCGATGAACTCTTGCTGTCGTATAAAAGAAAAACTTCTCAGTTGTCGTTTAAAAAAGTTAGAGTCGTTTATGTCGTAAAAAACTGCATATTTCGACACTCACAAAAACCAAAACCTACAGGGTACTTCCCGTTGACATAAAACTATAAAATTTGGCGAAAAGCATTGTCTCAGTGTATACATATAGGAATAAATCTGAAAACTGTACATTTTTATTTAGATCACAAAAAATAGGACCTCAAATTTCACAAAATATGGGTTCAAAATTCAATGTGATTAAATCGTATCATGTATGGTATCATATAAAATAACTTCATTAGCAAATGCTAAAACAGGGTTTTAGTTATTTTAACAATGTGTTTCGATGTATGACTGAATTTGTACGGAACCCTCTATGTGCGAGCCTGTCTCGCACTTGTATATCATACCGGTATTTCATACCTAACATGACAACCGCCATAATGCTAAATGTTCTGGGTGTATCTTTAATGACGTCAAGCGTTCATATTTTTTGTGATCAATACTTTGTTCTTCTGTCTTTGAACCTACTTACTGGCATGTTTTCACTTTGCTTAAACCATGGCTGTCGCCTGTCTCATTAGAGATCTATAAGGGAGGCTTATGTCCAGCAGTAGACGTCCGATATGATATCAATGACAAAACTGTAAAACTTGCTATGAAGTAGGATAATAAATTAGTGTAAGTAATTGTAAAGTAGACAGTAGAGAGTACTTAAAGACATATTTATATTCTTTTATTTGCCTAAACGTTTATTTAGACCTAATGAGATAGAGCAGATTCAACAATTTCACATTTTTATTTAAATTGCTCTAAAAACTTCAAACCATTTACTTACAGACAATCTCCTATCTAAATGAGACTTCACACTTTGTGGTCATATCTTAGTGTGATACCGTTTGCGACGATTTATTACTTCTAGCGTGGGCTTCGATAGCTTAGGATGATCTGGCAAAAGCATTTACATGTCTTTATAGTCTCTTATAACTTTTTGACTATCTTCAACGGCTTTATAACAATCTTCATTCATACATATTCTATTTCTGAAATGAACATCTTCTAACGGTTTGAGGTTTCGACTCTAAATCTTGAGGTACCTGCGATTCTACCAATTTATTCTGAATTTACTGAGGGAACCACTATTGGGGCATTCCATGGTGACGGTCGGGACATTTTTATTCATTTTCCTGTACTGTTTTGACAATAAAATAATGATCAATCTACTAATAATAAAAAGAAAAATGAGATTCGATAGCTAACTAAATAAGTTTCAATAACTTGTAATCAAAATTACAAATTGTAGCTGTCTGCTGTGCTAAATTATTATCAGAATCTATGTGACGGTCGGGATACGCACAACTGCAGCTACTTCATATTAGGACAGACTACATCAAAATTCAGTTAAACTAAAGGTCTTTTACATTTGATTTCTTTATATGAGCCACATGAAGAGTGCTGTGACGATTTATCCTAAGACGTAACTCTTGGAGCATCAACATTTTTTCACAATCAGGATTCAAAATCTGTGACGGTCGGGACAAGGACTTGTGACGGTCGGGACAAGTAAGAAAACCAAACAACCAAGTGCACATTAACTAAGAGTTTTATTAATAAATAATTGCATATTTTGTTACAATCAACATGAAAAACTATAATTAAACAAAGAAACGGAAATAAAATCAACAAACTTCAAAAATCTTACAAATCATCAATAAATTCATAGTATATGCGATTCCCGCTCGTTTTTACTACAGGTTCTTTAAGAACTTTTATAATTTGGCTGACATTTATATGGGAAGTGTCATTCTCATTCATGACAAATGAATTTGATGTTTTGTTCACTTTAACTGACGTTTTGATCGCTTTCATGAACATGACTTCGATTTCGGAATCTTCCCCAACTGGTCCTTGACAAACAGCTATATATCTGAACTCTTTTATTGCTCCCTTTCTTTTATCAGATTCAAATCTCACCAATACATAAGAACCTGTACTAATTCGATCCAATTCTGTTTCCCTCTTTGGTTCCCCTTCTTGCATTGGTTCTGCTTCTTTCATTGGTTCTGCCTCTTGCATTAGTTCTGCTTCTTTAATTGGTTCTGCTTCTGCTATTGGTTCTTCTTCTTTCATTGTTACAGCTTTCTTTATTGGTTCTATTTGTTCAATTGGTTCGGCTTGTTTCATTGTTTCTGCATCTTTAATTGGTTCTGCTTTTTTCATTGGTTTTGCTTCTTTCATTGATTCTGCTTCTTTCATCGTTTCTGCTTTCTTTATTGGTTCCGCTTCCTTTACTGGGTCTACTTCTTTAATTGGTTCTGTTTCTTTTATTTGCTCTGCTTCCTTCATTGGTTCTGTTTCTCTCTGTACAAGATCTGTTCAAGATCATACTGGTCAAGACTGTGACGGTCGGGACTGTGACGGTCGGGACGATTTTCAAATCCTTATAAAATAGCTTGATTAACGAGAGCAAACAAAAAAACAATATAAAACTATGTGTTTCAAGCTCTAACTTACTCTGCAATGGTTTTTGCATTACTGAGATGCAAATTTTAAGGTTAGGAAAAACTCATGCTTGTTTAGCCGTGACGGTCGGGACCAGAGGTACGTGCCGATTCAAAGCTCAATAAGTTTGAAATTCACTTACCTTTTTCAAATATATTTCTGCTAAATTCTTCGCTAAATGGGCACTTGTAATATTGTCTGCAAACACGCGCCGAATGCTAAACAAAATTGGGGAAAACAGTGTTGCCAACATTGGAAAAAAATAACCATCACATAGCTAAAGCAGTAATCGGAGTTTCAGTCGAAAAAAAGTGTGAAAATTGGTAATTTTTATTGAGAATTCTAAACAAGTCCATAAATATAGAATGTTTGTTATACATTAAGCTGTAATTCATACGTTTTTGCATTAAATATTATTTCACGATGTTATTCCCCGTTAGCTTGGAATGCCCCTATTGCAATTTCTAAAGGTGATGTAATATATTCCCATTGAAAGTTGTTAGTTTCCCCTTTTGCTCACATTTGCATAATAAAGTTGGTAGCGCTGTTCATGACAGTCGTTTAGCAAATTGAAGTCACGTCTTGTGCATTACCTGGTTGGATGCAAGTCATCTGTTCAGGAAAGCGCTGCAAATACACCTTGTTTCTATTTGCCGTCGTCTGGCGATGTTTGTTTTGTTGTCATTTCGATGCATTTCTATACAATGATGTTTAATGTCTAGATAAGCAAACTCAAACAACTGCGTTGCTAGGCATGGCGACACATTAACCGCCCGAATATCGTTGGTAGGTAATCAAAGAATCATATCTCTATCCCTGTTACACTAGTTGCTAAAGTACGGTAAGACGTTGAAAATGACAGAAATAGCAATATTTTTAAATTTAGTCGGACAATGTCTACATAGGGTGCCAGTTCATTAGATTGAAATTTCCCCAAAATGTTACGATATCTTCTCAATGTCAGTGATACAAACCGATATTAATTTATAATAATCAACATTTTAGTAATAACGAAGTAGGTAGTAATCCAGTATTTATTCGTTCTTGATAATCAAAATAATAATCAAGAATGCGAAAGTAAGATTATAACTCAGATGTTCATGCAATGAAGCGTCCTGTTGGCAAAACCACAAACCAGTACATATATACCACAATTAAATCCAGTAATGATGAATACTCATTCCTGTTATAAGAATTATTTAGTAAAAGCACATGAGTTATGAGAATAATATATTCAAAATGTTAATGCCATTTAGGTATACAAGAACAAAAACGGTGACGCCTTATTACCAAGTCATTAGTAACATTGAAATAAAACAGTGACAAACTAACATCGATATCAATTTGTAGGCTAAAATAATAAATGTGAACAGCACAATTAATAGGAAACACAAAACATCAAACATTTAACGTAACATTACGAAACTGCTTTATAAGCGAAGTCATAATATGTATGAGTAACATAAAAATGTAATGCGCTAACAAATTAATATCGATATCTCTGTTTCTTACAAAAAAATATAAGCAACAGCGAAAACAATTTGAAACACAAAACATCATACATGCAAAGTAAAATAACAAAAAATAACAAATAACTTTTGATTTTTAGAGCATTAAAAGCTTCTAACGTAAAACCCGGTTCACCATTTATTTTACTGTACCAGTTTACTAGTGTTCGAGGATGCGGCAAAGAATTGTTGAATGTTGATCTAACATATCTGTAGCCCGCAGGAGAATAAAAGTTCAGCGTCAGACAAAAATTTTTTAATGCGTGTGGAATATTTTTACATGTGCGTTTCGCTTTTAACGATTTTTTAAATTCTTCCATGATTTGAAGCGTTTCATCATTAACATCCAGCTGTATTGCATCTTCCTCACTCAACATCCGTTTTTTTATCAATGTCTCTACGATTTCTTTTAAATTTTTATTTCTTTTAATTAGTCTCTGGTTTTTCTTGGATAAATTTTTGATTTTTAATAATCTTCTGGAGCACACAGTCTTTAGTCTATCAATGGTTTTTCTCATTTTATGTTTTCTTGGTGATTCTACGAATTGTTCAATTTCCTCATCAAATTCGGTGTTAACTTTTATATTTTCAACGTTTAAATTATGTATTTCTGCTCCTAAATCTCCATCGTCCTTTAATAAAGCATTATAAAATAAAGAGATATCTGCAAACTCTGTACTAAGCCTAAAGGGGGTGATTAAGACTATAATTAGGATTAGAATCCAATTTTTCTAAGGGGACAACTCAACAGACGGACAGACAGACAGATAGACGGACGAACAGCAGAGTCTTATTAATAGAGTCCCGTTTTTACCCTTTGGGTACGGAACCCTATAAATTACATAATTGAATTGAGAACCTCATATTTTTTTGAAAACAGCTGAAAAAGAAACATTTCTTTTTCAGTTGGAATGCAAAGGTATAGCTTTGATATATTCCTTTTATTGTTTAAGTGTTATTGTCATCGTTATCAATATCAAAATTTAAAAAATACCTCAACCACTGGAACCGCTGTCTTAGATAAATAGTTAATGCAATGATTCGTTTCCACATCTTCTTTTTTAAAATGTTTTGTGCATATAGTGGTATACTTGGTAGGTATCCAGTCAGTTTCTTTTCTCAATATTCGAATAGCTTTTGTCCATTTATCACGGCGTATTTCGTCTGTGGGTATCCTATAATATCAAAGAAGTAATTATTGATCAGTCGAAATCTTCCATAATTATGGGGAAACAAAATCATGTTTCATCTGGCAACACCAACTGTAAAATTTTAAAATTTTTAATCATGATTTTTTACGTGATAGTTTCAATTAATACGAATAGTATAAAACGTATTTACCTGTGGAAAGAAATTCCGGAAGCTTTGTGAATTAATTGGGAACAGGATTTACAGGATTTTACTACACATTTCCCCATATTTAATATTTTAAATATTTATTTTACGCCTGATATGTACCACCATTTTGTTAAGGTGACGCATTGATAAACTATAGTTTCAAAATCGAGTACCGCGCCCCTTCACTCGGACAAAATTTTACGCGGTCTCACTTGACAGGATCACGCCAGAGCGGCGGGCGGCAACGCTGGGCTAGCGTACGTGGCGCTGCTAACGGCGCGGCGGCGGCACGCGTCAACTCAATTTGCCTAGAGCATAGATAATCATGGAGTCGCCTTGTCCTTAATCAACAATTTAAAAAAAAGGCAAAAATTATTTTGATCTTTTTAATGTTTTTTTTTTTCATACAATACAGGGTTATTTCAACTGCTGTTTTTAAACTTTCGCGATTTGAACACGTTATTATTATATACTACGGGACTTATCGCGCTCTGAAATTACGAGATAAATAAATAACTCATCATCCCGACGTTTCGTCCGAGTTGCATCAACCGTGGTCAAGGGTAGACACTCCGTAGAATAGTGAGTCTACCCGTGACCCGCAACAAAATGTATGGAACAGCTTTTTTTTTTTAATTTTGAGAAATGTTGCAGAACAAAAGTTGTTAGTTTTGAGAAATGTTGCAGAACAAAAGTTGTTAGTTTTGATGTACATATACAGAATAAACCTCTAAAAGGATGCTAATTGATTAGAAATAACCCTGTATACAAATTAATGTTGATTATGTACAGGTATCATAATCAATGAACTTATTTTTATCGTGCTTCACACACTTAGAAAAGGGTTTGGATGCCAGAAATAAAATATTTAGTTAATCGGTTTAAAATATAAATCATTTATTTACCGATATTTGGTAGGATAGGTGCGAGTGCGGTCTAGCACAGCTCTATAAGAACAGTGGTGAGGAATTCATAATAAGCATTAAAGTTGTAGAACAAAGGGGTATTTTACTATAATGTAAACGTCGTGAAGGAAAGAGAAACACTCACATACATTACATGTTAGAGTGAGATAGATTAGTTTTTGTATCATATTCCAACACGCCCCCTCAAAAATTAATCTATTTAAAAATCAATTCCTATTTTGATAACGAAATTTTATACAATTAAAATAACACAACACACCTTCCTACCTTGTCTGGGGATACATTCAAATTGGTTCAACATTTGTTGCGCAGGATTGGGGAAAACCCAGAAAAACCCAATCAAACCAATTATTCATCTTAAATATACTGTTTCAGTAACTCTACAATTTAAATATCAAAATGTTATTTATTTATGCATACAGTGAGTTACATAGGCTTCAGTAATTGAAACTACCTTTTCAATAAGGTATAGTATTGTACTCTGATTCATATTGTTCAAAGAATTCAAACAAATAGTGTGCTTTGATGATTGTTCTAATACACTACCACTATAAATATCATAACAACATTACTTCTCGTGACATAAATATTTGGCTCAGTTCTCAAATGTCCTTTTTAAATTAAATCTGTGGTCCCTTTCAACTCTTTCAAGTATCGTACGAGTAGGTCCCTTTTTAAAATGTATCAAATGATTGTTATTGTTATCAAATCTGCTGGATGTTTACAACATTATGTCGGTTGATTCTACTATACTATCTATTCTACTATCGTTATCGCTAGATCGTAACGATCTACCAGATAAGAGCTAATTGTCTCTCATCTATTTCCTGGTTCTATAGAGTTCACTCTATTGACCACTGGCTTTATAAACCTTTCGTTTACCACATCTCACACCTTGTATTAATTCGGTTCATACTAATTTAGTGAACTTACTTACAATATCTCTTGACTTCAATAAATTAATAAAAATAAATTCATTAAACTTAATAAATTAGTAATTTAAACAAAAAAAAATAGTCTTCAATAGAATAGAAGTCAAGATTAAAGTACATTATTTTATGATTACATTTTTTTTTTTGTGTATACCTGGTTACATATACCAATAAAGTCATTGTATCATTGCACCACTAATAAAATTAGCATCAACAATAACAACAACGAAATCGATACCAATAAACCATAGAATAACACCAATAAAGTCTATGTACCATTGCACCACTAATAAAATTAGCATCAACAGTAACGACAATATTGTTAACAATAAATCAAAGTAATCGGCCAAGATAACTTTCACTGATTTTTCATCAAACTTGGTTCCATCGTTAAAATTTTAATTTTGAACCGAATAATACTGCCGCCAGATGCGACTAAATTTATAATTTATTGGTGTGTTAGCGACGCACAAAATGCGTTATTCAGTGCTTTGTAGGGCTCAACATCTTAGGTTTCAGAAGCAGTTGTCACTGACTTCACCTAGATTATTTTCCGAGACCTTACTTCTGAACGTTTCATACAATACGTTCTTTATTCTCCGTATATTACAATCCTCTGATGTGGGCAACACATTTTGTAACTCTTCATTTTCAGGATTTGGTTCTTTTAACTGAAATTAAATTACTTACATTACTATTAAAGGAATTAGACATGTACAAAATGGAGTACAGTGGCGGAGGTATAGGTACTAACTACTCACTAAATACCTGGAAAATCTTTGTGATAAAGCAGGGAGAATAATTTTAATTTCGTTTATTTAAAAGAAGAAAAAATAATAACCCTATCGACAACTTCCTCTTTTTTGAAGTCGGTAAAAGACAATACTATAACCGTGATAATTTAAAAAAAGTGTTTAAATTTACCGTTTCCTCTGAATCCCCAGATGTCGGCAACACGTTGTGTAACTCTGCGTATGTTGGTGATATTTCTGGGTGGCTACAAAATAAAATGATGTAATTATATAATTATTAAAAAGTTAAAGCTAACACAATTATTTAGGTGATAGAACATCACCTAATAAATATCATTATTTTAGATAGGTTTCTAAAATATCAAGAGACGACTCCATAGCTTTTTGTTCTGATATTTGTTTCCTACAGTATGGTTAGTTTGTACAGACAAATCTTAGTAGGTACACACTTGAAAATAAAGAATAGACGGAGTATTATTACTAGATACTTTAAATTGATTGCTGACATGATAGATAGGTACTTGGCATGGACTCACTCTCTATCTACTGGCCCTGTTGAGGATGTGGATTGACAATCGTCAGGTTGCAGTTTCCGTTTTTTTGACCTAAAAAAATTGTAAATATAGGTAAATGCAGAAAAATTGAAGTACCTAGGTAGTAAGAATGTGATAATCCATAATCTGTAGACGAATGTGTATTTGCCAAATATAGACTTTATTATTAGGGCATTAGAGTGCAACTATTTATTGCAAGTTTATTATATATGTAATTCGACTTACCCAAACATTCCGTCATTTTTTTTAGGTTTTCTTTTTCGTTTTTGTAAAAACAATTCTTTCCGCTTATTTTTCCTCCCCATTTTCTATGCACACTTGTTCACTACTATTTACACACTACCAAATAAAAATACTAAGTACCTAACTTACTACCTACTATAATAATGTTCTAAAGCTACAATATAATATAGTACACTAAAGTCTAACTTATAATTTTGAAAATAATTCTGAAGTAAATTACTCGGTTGTCGTCGCACAGAGTACCTAGAAGACAATAACCAAAAACAAACAGCACGCATCTCGCGCCGTCCGTACTTTGCGGCGTTGCCAGCCCGACGCTGAGCGAATCATGCGCTCGTCGGAGTCGCAACGTCGCACCGGTACGGCGGCGGCGGCCCAGATAGTGCCGGATCAAATATTCTGAGCAAACACTGTAGAGTAAAAGCTAAACTAGAGTAGGCGCGAAGAGATTTGATTGAGTTTTTAATTAATTACTCATAATATACAATTTAAAAAAAAAAAATTCTCGGTTTATAATAAAGAAAAGGGATCTGGCTATTTTATTCGTAAAAAATAATGGGGTGTTGTCGCTGATAATTCTGAGCATTCGAATTACTAAAATTTTTTTGGTGAGCAATTTGTTTTATTTTTTTTTTAATAAAGCCGGTTACTTTTCAAAATTTTGTCCGGTTCATTCAATTTATTAAGATTTTCCCTTATCTATGACATTTTTTAAATTTGAATCGATATCATTCATCCTCTCACATCGCGCATTCAAAAGTACTCGTTTTTGCCGTTTTCGTGTTTCTCGGCCCGGTGCCTCGTCTTAAATTGCAACTAGGGCCGGTCGGCGCGCGTCGCCGGCGTACGCCGGCAGTTGGCTGACGTCGTCATAGACAAGAATCTTCAGTTCTCGTGTATTATACTTCAATGTTTCTATATGACACTGTTGTATTTTCTGCGATGATCAATAGCTTTCGTTTTACTCAGATTAAACTCTACTGCTTACTTTTAAAAGTACTTTTCTAGATGTGTCTACATTATATTTAAATATGTAGCTGTATAGGTACTATTTTTATTGTTTGCAAATGTTCGAAAATTAGTTAGACCAATAGATTTCTTTCTTATTACTTAGACAAGACTACTACTTACTTTTAGATGTTCTTTTCCAGATGTATTCACGTTATCTTTAAAAGTAGATAATTTAAAATTCTAAGTATGCATAATTCTGCATACTATTGTTATTGTTTGTAAATGTACAAAAATTGTTCACTTGCAAAATTTTGTAGCGTACACCGGAAAATTAAAATGACTAACTTTCTTACTTACCTGTTTGGTCTTCCATATTATTACAGATTAAAGTATCTTGATCAATGCCATATATTGTTTGCATTAACAAAGTTACTCATATCGTGTGATAAACCTTGGTGTCGCCCACACACGCGGTATTGATTTTAAACACCTGCTGCTGCAATAGTAAACGAAAATGTTGACTCTGCTTATGGCTATATTACTTGTGAGACCAGTATTGCGCATTTATTTTTTTAATGGCCTGTTATTTGAACTGTAAATGATTAATTAAATCCATAAATGGAACACTTAAAGAACACCCAATATGAGTGTGATAGTGGTTATTTTGTCGTTTCTTGCGTAAGATTCATCTGATACAAAAGGAAGCACGGCTTCTGTTTCGGGTACATTGTGAAACGAGATTCTATTGTCTCTTAAGGCTGGACCAGACTCGTGTGACTCAGTTACGTCAGTTCCTTGTTCTGGGGATAGGTCACAAACAGGTTTTTGTAAATTGGACACCACGCCTTTTGTTTCACGTGTCTTCAAAATCGGGTTCATCCGTACACCCGCCGTGCTTAATATGGATGGGTCGGCCATTGTCTCGCTTTTTGTAACGTGACGTCATCTAGCTGTGAATGGCTGTATAATTTTTGCCTATGGTTGTTTTTGATGGATTGTTGTATTGACCCTTTTTCTGTGACTACAATTTCTTGGAGAAAATCGTCAAAGCTCGTGTAATACATCTAGAAAGTGTCTACTGTCTATTCCATTGTGATTGTAATCTATTCCTATCTTGTCGTCGATACCGCTATGTCGCCAAACGATCTATTGATCTCGGCTAGGTCATGTTGCGAGTTGGATATCAAATTCGCCTTTTTGTTAGAATGTGGGCTACTGCGGTGTAAAACTATGTAATCAGACCATTGTATTTGATATGCTAACACGTATAAGGAAGTGAAGTTTGCTATTTCGATGTCGTATTTCACAGATATTTACGAACCCTCCAATGCATTCTAAAAGATTTCCTAGAGTTCCCAAACTAGACGAGTAAACTAGTTACATATTCTGTGAATCCGAGTGATGATATCATCAATTTAACCGTTAAACGAGTACTAAGCTGCTTTACCAGCTTTACTATCGCGCCTTGTTATAATTTTACGATTCAATAAACACAATCCTGCTTTATCTTGATTATGTGCACATGCACTTACGGATTGCCTATTGGAGCATTTGGAGCGTTGTGGCGCGGAGTGTAGGATGACGTGTCTCTGGCTGCAATCATAAGTGAATTGAAGGGTTGATTGCGAATAAGCTCAGGCGTGGGGGCATCGACTTGTACTGCGATGATGCGTGCCATGTGTAATAAGTTTTTACATAAGTTAGGCTCGGCAGGCAACAAGCCTGGCTGGGACGCGCATCCAAGCGTGCGCCTGGAGAACGGTCTGTCGCGCTCCATTGCGTGCGATCAGACCCGCAGCGAGGGCGGAGAAATGGAAGATAGAGCCACGTATATCCTAAAATGTCATCATCGATTCCAACCGTGTACAGAATTCGAGTAGTTTGCACGTAGTATAGATTGTTGTCCATGTATTTGTACATTATTGTTGATTTATCAAAAAAGACTCAGCCGATTTCAATAAAATTTTAATCACCATCTCGGGAGTACTTTTACCCTTTCGAGATAAAAACAAAAAAATTAAATCGGTTCACATTCACAATTGACGAAAATATCGATGAACACACATAAAAAAATACATACAGACGAACATAGAACATATACATCCTCCCTTTCGGAAGTCGGTTAAAACTAGCTTTTAATCTTTTATAAGATTGTGTGGATCTTAATCATAATCATAATCATTTATTTCATAATATTCATTACATTTACATTACATTACATTCATTAATCAATTGCACATTAGGTTCGTACTAGTAGGTGCTATAATAAATTCTTTTATGATTTTAGGTCCAGTGGCAACAAACAAATCTAAATCTAAAACTACATGCACCGCCTTACTACATGCCTGCATTTGATGCTGCATTGCACATCAGCAAATCGTCTATGAATTTCATTACTCTCTCTTCCCTTTCTCTCCTTAGCAATGCACTTAGTCGATCCTTTCTTTCTCGCTCTCACTGCCCGCAATATGATACTGCAATAATTGATATGAATTCCTTGTTGACCCCTGTTAACATTTGATCCATTTGTACTTTATTGATATTGTCATTGGTTTGTACCGATGATACGTTATTATTGATCAAGCGTAAGCGCAGATCTCCGTTTTAACACAACGGTTTTGCTTTCGTCTGTCCAGATGTTGGTTTTCGTCTACAGGTAGCATTTTTCAGCGAAGTAACTTAGTACATAAGTTCTATGGTATGTACTCGTATATTGATAGAATTTCTATTTCGTCGGCGATTTTTGCCGGGGGATAGTGAAAGTGAGTTCCCCCTTCAAAAAGGGAGAAATTCGCTGTCGAGCTATTTTTCAAGATTATCTAGTATCTAAATCCTGACAAGATTAGCGAGCATGGACCAAATCGGTCAAGAGCGAGTCGAGATATAGGCTTATGAAGATTCAGTTAAAGAGAGATCTACTGTTCGAAAAACTACCAGTTTAAGCCAGTACACAGACTACTGTAGCCAGCAAAACTCTGAACCAAGTTTTGCTGGCTACAGTAGTACATAGTTACTGTTTGTTAAAACTATTTCAACATGTTATTTAAAACTTAAATAACATAAAAAATAAACCTATCTAAACTAAATATTCTATCTCAAGAAAACTAATTAAAAATTAGACACTGTTTAAACTTATAAAATTTAAACAGTCTCTAAATATATTATATTTGACATAAAAAAATAGATCTGGTCATCTCATTCCTCTAATAAAAAACAAATCCGTCTAGCGTACATAACATATTCGCAAAAACTATCATAAATTAGAGAGGTGCTTAGATCTCCTAAATACAGGCGACGGTACCGAAAGTGACATTTCATCATTCCCAACACTTGCGAACTGAGAACAAGTATGAAGCAAACCTAAATAAACATACCAACAGTCTTACACTTACCACTGTGTCACAAGACAAATCATTTGTTCAACAACTTAACGAGATTATTTCGTAGTGCCACTAGCTTTACGTAATTAACAATGTGCATAAACATTTCTGCTGACACTATCATTAAAATAGTCTACATTATGGTGTTTGTTGTACGCCTTCTTTAAGTACCTTTTAGTCGAAAAGCTTGTACCACCAAAGTGGATTAAACTAGTTGTTTTGTTTAACCTCTTTCGAGAATAAGGAAGTAATTTTCAACAGGACTAAATTAGTCGGTCCCAGAGAGGATGCGTTATGTTTCCGTTAACGGCATCGTCTAATAACGGTAATGAGCCGCTTAGACGAAAACTGTCTTTATGAAGGTAGAGTTACAAAGGACATTAATGTTCATTGTTCCGTTCCAATGCAGTCAATGTCGCTATGAGTGATCTCTTCCCACGATGCAGCCAGCAGCATACCTCAAAAGTTTCACATAAGTTCGAAATTCCTCCGCAGTTTTTTTGTCATTTTTTCTCTCATTCACCCCAAAGCGAGTTTTTATATTTTTATTCCGCTCGCACCCCTCGTGATTTATTCGTGGTCCAGGCCCATTATCCCGATTTGAATCGGCTCGTTTCCCAAAAGTGCCATACGTTAAATTCCATTTTTAAAAGGAGCTAGCGGATGCCGTATCTCCGGTCTTGTCACAGGCGCGACATTGGCGCTCTCCTCTCCTAATGTTGCCTTTACGAGTTCAATTCGTTTCTATGGTTGATTAAGTTTAGTCGGAAACTGGATTCTGTTAGCGGAAGAGGGTTCATAAATTGTGTCAATTTTTGTTCCAGTTGAGCGTATACCGGTCAGCTCTGTATTATTCCCGTGCGGTGCGCGTGCGCCGGCTGCGTGTTAGTTGCGTTCGCAGCACGGTTAAGAATAGGCGTCAGCGCGATGGTTCCCGCCTCGAAGATTTAGGCTCGTACGCTGTATTGTTGATCGTAAACCGTCGCCGGCTAGTTCACGAGTTGTGTAACCGACGTTTGAGCCGTTTTTGAAGTCATCACACCATCGTGACATGTTATCTCGTTAACGAACAGAATTATAAATATTGACTTCAGTATTCTCCACGGCCGCCCGCCGCAAACTCGTGCATATAATTGGTGTTCAATTTGTGTTTTATTTAACACTTCGTTATCATATTGACGTATGCTTGCGCTATGATAAGGCCAAGCCAGTAGATAGCCAAAGGTGGCGCGCGTAGGAGTGTTTTTGCTGAAAATTTGACAAAGCGTGTTATCGCTATATTTTTGTTTTCATAAGTGATAATATTTGTACCAAGTGTAATTCAATGGTGTTTTTTTTTGCTTTCTGTAACATATACTGGTTCGTTAATTTTCATTTATTTTTCGTTTTCGTTAACTTTCATGTTTATCGTAACATACGTATGAGTGATGCGTCTGCGCCGATGCAAGTGTTGCGTTGGGACTATTTTCGTAGCACGGAAATAAGAGCGGTAAAAGGAGCAAAAAGCCAAGAGATCGCCTGAAAAACTTGAGGACGTAGTGTGGAGTGTATTTCTGTCGATGGTGGACTAATGTCTACAACACTTGTGCATCAATTTGGGGAACAGTAAAAAGTTATCCCAAAAAAATGAAGAAGAGCACCATATCGAAACTCAAGTCCATATTTGGGTCCAAAAAAGGTAAATATTTTTTGTCTATTCGGTGCGAATTTTGAAGTGCTATCGATTATTAAATTTGGTCACGATTCGACAATTATTTTTAATACATATTTGCAAGCTTTTGTAGAGTAACAAAATTACATGTTTTTGGTACTCACGTCTATATCATCTTGGTTTTATTCATTCTTCTTATAAATGATTACAGTGATTATTGGATAGTTTAAACGTGATTTCTCTCATTACGCTCAGTCGTAAAATATCTGATCGTCTGGTTTCTTTTCTGTTTTAAAATTGTAATGAACTGGCCAATCGGCGCATTCTCTTAATTCCATACACAACGGCAATTTCAATTGATATAAATCGCTTTCTTACTGCAATGACAACGTTTATTGCCAATTGTTGTCTATTTATTGCAAACGTAGAGCTAATAACTCTGTGCGGATACAAGAAATGGCCCCTATTATGGAAACAATTAACTGTTTCAATTTACAGTCTCTTCTGATAACATTCTAGCTAAAGATTATTTATCGTATCTTTAGCAAAAATATTATCAGTTATTAGTTCTTAGAATCGACCAAAATGTCTTTCAGGTGAAGACTTATTTAGAAAATAAACGGTAAGCGTATAACTTCACTTTCTAAATGTA